>JBBHKE010003558.1:18309-94044 GCA_037447655.1 Zygnema cylindricum | reverse complement strand
AAAGAACAAAACAAGATTCAGAATCAAACCTGAAAACCTTAAGAAAAAAAAGAAAAAAAAAACCACCATAGAGGCACAATGGGCCCAATAGAACCAAATAAAGGACAAAACAATGACCAACGAATCAGTCTCTAACAAATTTTACAAAATGTATCTAAAACCACCATATTCCAAAATTAAACTATCATCCACTACCTTTTCTTTGGCCAAACCCGGGACCACGGCTGCTTCTTCCTCCCTTCTCTGAAATTCCTCCACCTCGATCGAAACATTGCGCACTGACATGTCCCCAGCGGTGACAGATGTAGCATTGCTTCTGTAAATCCGGACATTCAGCTGCAAAATTTCCGAATTTTGACATTTGAAACAAGTCACATTCTGATTATCCTATACGTCAAATTCACCTGAATTATGTACACCTACTATGCCCCTTCTTCCACCACCGCCTCTACCTCTTGGAGGTCTATCGCCGCCTCTTCCATTGAGCGAGTTCAGAGTTGCATTTTCATCTCTGACAACATTGAGGAGGGGGGCAGATTCATCGTCTCCTCCTGACAGATTGACTCCTCTGCTCGTTCCTTCCCTTGTTTTATCACCCTAACATGGAAGAGGATTATAAACGAATATAAACGGATAAAATCTTGTTATTTCTAACATGAACAAATACGAATCGGCCAGAATCATCTAAAACGACAGTTTTTTCCTGCTATTTTCAATATACATAAATGTTTTTTTGTGGTAATAATAAAAAGTGGTAATGGAAATAATAATAATAATAATAATTCATCAAAATGACATTAAAAGTAAATCATCATCGTAGCATCTTAATTTGGAAATCATTTAAATGTCGGAAAGCTGTTTAGAAATTAGAAAGTAATAATAACAAGAAAAAAAAAAAAAAATAATAATAATAATAATGATAGTAACCAACACTAAAACTGACGTGTATCTTTTGTTAGTTTCATCCTCCACATTTCCTTATGTGGTGTTCCATCAATTTTCAGCTTTAAGCCTTTTTCTTTGTATTTTTTCCTGTTTTTATTTATTTTCAAGTGCCAAGAGAATCTGATTATGACGCAAAATAAAAAAAGAAAAAATGCACACAATTTAAAACGTAAATGAACAATAATAAAATATGTATTAATAATAATATTAATACAAAAAATAATAATAATAATAAGAAACAAAAAAAAAATCTCAGTAGTAATGGTCCACAAATTGGTAAATGCCAAGCGACAATTTTGGGCCTAATATCCGAAAATATTTAAAACTAAACAATAAAAAATTTGAATTAAACACATGCATTGAAAATTCATTTAATATTTAGGAAACAAAAACAAGGTTATCCCCACATAAATTTGGAGTATTCATCTCTTGAGCTTTATTTCAATCCCAATTTTCAAACTATTTTTTTAACAACTAAACATAGATCACACATTACTTTTGGTTTACCCTCATTTGAAGTGAAATTAAAGTACTTTTCTGTTTTTCGATCATAAAACATTTTATTTGTTGGTATATTTGACAAATTTTTATCAACAAAAACATGAAAACAAACACATTCACCCAAAAAAAAAAAAACAGCAATATTTTGTGTTACAACTGTGAACAAAACGTTGTACTCAATAAATAAATAAGTCATAAAAGAAAAACAAAAAAGAAACAGAAACAATGTCGTTTACAATTGTGTTGTCATCCACATTACATCTTGTGAACTAAAATTTTAATTCGACCCCTGATTCAAATTTTGAGGATCAAAAAAATTATTCATCCACAGTATTATTCATCGCAATCGAGGTCTAGGTTCAAAACAAAACAAAACAAAAAAAATGAAATAATAAAACAAAATATAGAAGTAAAGAAAAAGAGTAAAATTCCAGCTGAAAAAGAAATAAAAATGTTTATTACAAAAGCAACAAGCGGTTGCACGTATTCTTTTCAATGCGACCATAGGGGGAAAAAAAAAGAGAGAAAAACAGAAGGAAAAAAAGAAAAAGAAAAAGCAAAAAAAAACTGATCTCTATGTAACATTTCTATCTTAATTTTTCCGAAATATTCCAAAATCGACGCCCAAAACATTTCCCAAATTTAACACCTTCCCAAAAAAAATATTACTCTACAGTCAAAAGTAAGGTAATTTACGTCTATTAAAAAAGGGCACACCCCTCTCCCCTCTCTCTGGCTCTCTCCCTCTCCCTCCCCCGCCTCTTAGGAAAAACACACCGAAATAAAATCTTATTCCCCATATCATCCCCCAAATGTATCCGTTTCACTAATCCGGGAGGTTCCATGGCTTTCAGTTCCAGTTAAATATTCTCACACGTGTAAAATTTGTGGAAGATCTCCCTTCAAACTCGGCCGTCGATTTGTAATCTGATATACTGGTCTATCTAGTATACTATAAGGGAGGGAGAGAAATAAAAAAGAGAGAGACAGAGAGAGAGGTAGAGAGGGAGAGAGAGAGAGAGAGGGGGGGAGGGGAGAGAGAGATGGGGAGAAAAGGGAGGGAGAGAGAGAGAGATTGCAGATTTTATGTCAACGCTAATTATGGTGCCTATTAGTCTACTGCCGCAGGCTGAGAGGAGATCTCCACAAAGAAAAATCACAAAAAAGAGCTACAAAAAAAAAAGAAAAAAAAAATCATTGTCGGTGCCGCAACGATTCCAATATCGTTTTAATTCTTTTCGATCCCACAAGGAAAACTCCTTTTTCTCCCGAATTTTCCTCCTCTTTCTTTAAATAGACTGTCGAGTCTGTCGAATTCGAAGAATCTGGAGAACTTGTAGAATTTGCCGAATTCTTCAAATTTATCGAATTTATCGAATTTGTCGATTTTGTCAAATTTGACAAAATTGTTGAATTTCCCGAATTTTTCGAATGTGTCGAATTTGTCGAATTTGTCGAATTTGTCAACAAATTGAAAAAATTACCTTCCTTAGTTGGGACATTGGTCACCAAATTTTCGCTCTCTTTCCTTTCCCCATTTTTCTCAAACAAACCCGATTTAAATTTAGACCCAATTTCCGGACCCATCGAACCTATTTCTAGTCCCCCCCTTAAACTCATTTTAGAACCCATTTTCACACCCAAATTTCCTTCCCCGATTTCCAAATTTGACCGACCGACTAATTTTTTCTTTTTCGAAGACGCTTTGGTCCTAAATTCATATTGACTCCCACTATAATATGTGCCTCCAAAATTCCAATTTGAGGGAAGCCCATTTTTAATTGTCAATTTTCTCGATGGGTAATAAGTTTCTAAGTAAAAAGAAACCGCTTTATTTAATAACATTATCGCACTCGTGGTCCAGATTTGTCCCCATTGGTGGTCCATGGTGACCCATTTTCCACCACTCGTTTGTACTTTTACTTTTCTTATATTTCCGGGTCCACCCACATTAAATACTAAAATCGAATAATACCACGGATTTCCGGTAATAAAAAATCCGATATTCCCCTTTTTCGCGCATTGCACACGTCGCATTTTTGTCTTTACTATGCCGCTGACATAACTCGCCATTTTTAAATAGGCGTTCATCGACATATCCAAATGGCGGTTTCCGGGGTTGCACCATCCCTCTCCCCCTCCAGGACAAAAATTTGTCACGGTCACGATGATGGATTTTGTCGTTATGCAATGTGTCGGTTGGTTGCAGACAACTTCCCAGCAAGTTCCGCACTCCAACCCATAGGCCCAAATCGAAATCGAGGCGGCGGCAGTCATCAATCCGTACCCAGTGCTGTACGTATTTCCGTACCCGCAAGCCCCACCGATGGTACCTTCTCCGTTTTCTCCGCCGTAAAACGTGGCGGTCGCGTCCATCCATTTGTAGAGTACTCCTTTCGAGTTCGCGAGAGGCAGGGAAAGGGATAGGAGGAGAAACAGGAGGAGGGATTGGGCGAGGAATGACACATGGCGTGGGCCGGATTTCATGGCGGAATCGACGGCGGAATTTGCGGCGGAAATGGTGGCGGAATTTGCGGAGAGAGTGGAAGGATTTGAGAAGAAGGAATACATATCTGCGGAGATTGGGGAAAGGAGAAAATTGGGGTAAGAAGAGAGTTTCCAAATATGATGGGAGAGAGAGAGAGATGGAGGGAGCTGGAGGGGGAGAGGGAGAGAGAGGGAGACGGAGAGGGAGAGGGAGAGAACGAGGGAGAGGGAGAGGGAGAGGGAGAGGGGAGAGGGAGAGGGAGAGGGAGAGGGAGAGGACGAGGGAGAGGACGAGGGAGAGGACGAGGGAGAGGACGAGGGAGAGGACGAGAGAGAGGACGAGAGAGAGGACGAGGGAGAGGGAGAGGGAGAGGGAGAGGGAGAGGGAGAGGGAGAGGGAGAGGGAGAGGGAGAGGGAGAGGGAGAGGGAGAGGGAGGAGAGAGAAGAAGAGGGAGAGGGGATATCTAGTGGAAGATAACAGAGAAAAATAAATATAATTACTTTATATTATAATTATATATAATTACTTTAAAAATTGCAGTTTAGATATTGAAGTAAGCTTAATTTTAGTAACATTTTACAGAAAAAGAGAAGCTATTTAAATTTGATTTTTTTATTTTTTAATTTTGGTATCATAAGAGAAACAAATAATCCTTTGAATTAAATAAAGAAATGTGAAGCTCAAGGCTATCAAAGTTCCATACCTTTTTTTTTAAAGAGAAATTAAACTCAAAAAATACAAATAAAAAAGTGAAAAAATGATCGCTCCGATTCCAAGAAAGAAAAAAAAAGTCCTCTTACGATTCCAGAGGGAGAGAGAGAGGGAGAGAGAGGGAGAGAGAGAGAGGGAGAGAGAGAGGGAGAGAGAAGAAAAAAAATCAAGAGAATTTGCTGAACGGCAGAAGAGAGCAGAAAGCCAGATAAAAAATAAATGAACAAAAAAAAACCTGTAAAGAATGGGAAAATAGAAGAGACTTCATACAAAATAAAAACTGGTTCAAGAAAGGATTTCAAAATTTGAACCCAAAATTTCCCATCCAATAGAATTATAGAAACATATAATTTTTTAAAAACTGCCCGAAAAGGCTCCACTTATCTAAACAAATTTTGAATCCGTTCTCTTTTTAAGTTTGTATCAGCTCGCCAATTTGGCGCGCAGGCGTCCGAAAACGACAAAATAATGTACTGTAACCTCGGTGCTCGCGCTAATTTTCTGGCACTCCACACTATCCGTACGATCTGTCGGTTCCACTTCCAAAATTTGCTGAATACTCGGCGGCCGTACTTATCTTCACTCAATTTTGTCGTTTAGGGCTAGATAGCCATTTTGATTTTGGAACTGCCTCCAGCTAGGCAAATCTTTGTCGGTTCTCTAACAGTACAGTGTACTAGCTGCGGATGTCCGTACGGTAATGAATTTTGACGGCTACACTCTATCCGCCTAGTTTTTAACATTGTCGAGTTTAGCAGTTTTGAATTTAGCCGGCCGCGATTTTTGTCTTTTTGCGGCATTCAAAATTTGGACGAATCTAATTGGCTCATCATACCCGCCTGGTACAATCATACCCTCGTCACACCCTACCAAAGTGTGTATCGCTATTAGTGTTAATAATTTTTTCGCCATATAAAATATATTTTATCCGTACACACTTGTTCGATTTTCAATTTCAGATAGCCAATTGAAAGCTGAGAATCTAACCTTTCAATCGCAACCGTCAGATCCCCAATCCGACAAGTGTGTACGGAGAAAAGATGTTTTAAGCGATGAAAAAAACTTTAACACTAATAACGGTCCACGGTGTACTGTACACCGTGTATCGCTATTAGGGTTAACATTTTTTTCGCCACGTAAAACATCTTTTCTCCGTACACACTTGTCCGATTTTCACATAGAGACGGCCAATCGGAAGGTGAGAATCTTGGATTTCAATCGCAACCGTCAGATCCATAATCCGACCATCGTGTTTAAAGTTTAAGTGGCAAAAAAGACATTAACACTAAAAGCGATTCACGGTGTACTGTAGCTTGAACCTTAATATTGGTGCACACCTATTCAAGAACCTGAAGCGTGTGAGGGAATCTTCTCGCGTCCAAAATACGGGATATCCAATAAAAAAACGGGACGACGGCACAGATTACAGATTTTTTTATTTATTTTTTATTTTTATTTTTTTGAGCGGCGAGTTTGCAAGCACACTCGTCAACAATTTACGCGAATCGGACAAACCGGCAAAATTGAAAATTGTAGTTTACTTGTACGTTTTTGACTACTCTGAAAAATGTAGCATTAATATTTTTGTCGTTTAGCTAGAAAAAGTACAAGTGGGATGTAGTCCATCATGGTTGGTGGGTGGATACGGAGCCTCCTTAAATTTATGCTTCCGTACAAATCTTGACCGTCATTTTTGATATTCGAGTTGACAGAACGCCAACGAGACGATGTCATCAGCCTATGTATACTTAACGGCCGGTAAATCCTAGACGGCTGTCAGCCTTTCGCGGCCGGTTGATAAGAAAATATTTTGAGCCAATAGGGAATCAGGACTTCAAGTAGTTTTTTTAGCTGTCGAAATTCCAATCGGTAAATCTGTGATTGACAAGTGTCGACGTGGCACTATTTTTCAGTTCAAAGAAACGGTTTGCCACTCCATCTGGACGAGGAAAAATCGGCCGTCAAGTCTATAAACGACAAAAATTATGCAACAGAAAATCATACGTGATTATAAAAGTCAAAATCAAAGATACGAATTTGGAAACACGAATACAGACAAAATGATGATTAACTTTGTTGTCCAGCAGTGGTGGAGTCCATACTATTTAATTATTTGACGTACCACAATACATGTTAAAAATGACTACCACGTGTCCCTACCTAAGCATATCATATACTAAATATAATTATATATATTATGCTTATAATTTAACGCCTGGAAATAATGTACTTATCGAGGTCACACTATTTCATATAGCTATCACTAATGAGTAGTACACCGTGTATCGCTATTAGTGTTAACATCTTTTTTGCCACTTAGACCATCTTTTATCCGTACACACTTGTCCGTATTTGTCACGGAGAAGCCAATTGGAAGGTGAGGATCTTAACTCTAAATCGCGACCATTAGATCCACAATCAGACAAGTGTGTACGGAGAAAAGATGTTTTAAGTGGCGAAAAAAACATTAACACTAATAGCGATACACGGTGTAGTAATATGATGATGTGGGATTGGTCAATGTTGATTACGTCTTGCTATATGTGTACCCTAAATAGACAAATAAATTCAAATTTTGTGGATAATATAATATCTGCACCTCATTAGAAACAAAATCGCAATTTTTGTGTCCGTACTGTAGCTCCTCCGGTCACGGATCATAATCGGGCACTAGGCGCGCTCAGTCGCACGCTTCACGCTACAGGACAAAACATGTGGGCGGTGAACGTGCACACTCAGCAGTGTCAAAAAAACAAAAGATCCTACAACAGTCACGCGAGATTCGAGGAGTTTGAGAGATCTGTGGAAGTCGCACGTGTCACTAAAATGGTCAAACTGGCCGTCATTGTCGGCCAATTCTACACTTACCGACATTTTTAAATTGGCATCCTGCGCGCCAAATCACTATGTAAGGACAAACGAAGATCCTGTCTAATTGACTATGTACGGACAAACGAAGATCCATTAAATCTTGTATAAATGAATATGTACGGACAAGCTAAGATCCATTGAATCTTGTATAAAATGATATGGACGAATGTTCTAATTCCGTACCGCTGCTCGTTCTCGACTTTACCGTACGGAATTCAGGAGCGAATTTGGAAATTAAAAACTGGAAGCTAAACATTTTTTGTCAACAAGGAAAAGCTGTTCGTATAAGTAGGAAAGTCAAAGCAGGATTTGGTGTAGAATTTTGACAAATCCTGCGGCCTCCTATGCCGCCAAAAGTCCACACTATAACCATTTACATGGTATTGCCTTATTGGCTTATGTATTGAATCTGCAGCTCGTCCTGTACAAACTGTTGACTTTTTACAAATAACTACAACAGCGCACCATGGAACCTCCCACAAACATACAGTGTGAATCATAGTTCAAAAGTAGGCGTTTTTATGGTAGGCCTTTGGTAGGCGCACAAAACTTGGCACTAAACTCGCGTAGAGTAGGCATACTGTATGGGTGTGCACTGTGGACACTCTTGTACGGACATACGAATCTGACGTATGATCATAGTTCAGCGCACGCCGACGGACGAATTTTTTTAGCAGGCTAAAACACGCGGACGTTCAAAATTGCAGACAATAATATGACAGATAGTCCTTTCGTAAGTTGTGTTATGGGCTTTTCATGTGATCTTCTTAGATCGCTACTTTGATCAGCAACCGTCCGATAGTCTGAATCTGACGGTTTAAAAAAGTTTTACCTCAAAACTCACAGAAATTATTTTTTTTGTCCGATTTTTTTTCAAAATTTAGACATGACGTTTAATTCTCTATCGATCGATGTGCAACTCAACCCTAAACTTCTTTTTTTCATTTTTCGACCAATACAATATGGGTCTTAAGGGCATATTGTATGTTTTGCATACAATAGGCATATTGTATGGGCCTACTTTCACCTACTTTTGAACTATGGTGTGAATACTATCCCTTTTATCGCTATTGGTGTTCATGTTTTTTTCGTCACTTCAAACATCTTTTCTCCTTGCCCACATGTCCCATTATCAAACGGAGAAAGCCAGTCTGAAGGTGAGAATCTTGCCTTTCAATCTTAACCATCGGATCCACAATCCAACTTGTGTGTACGGGGAAAAGATGTTTTAAGTGGAATGAAAAGAAATTGACACCCACAACGATGCACGGCGTAGTGTTGTGCATCGGGTCAAAACTTATTGCGATAAAACTGATACCGATAGTTATAAAATAGTGAGGGGTCCTCGTAAATCTCTCCTGAACCAACAAAATTTTATCGCCGTTAAGTGTGAAAAATATAGTATACTACATCATAGTACTTTATACTATGTTGAATTATATTTCATACATAATATACATGAATGAAATCTCCTCCGACAATTGTACAAAAAAGTACAATTGCCTTATATAAACTGCACAGTTATCTCCGATAGTTATCGATAGATCATACCAATATATCAGTTTGTAATCGATGTATCGGGAAAATATATAGGATCTCGGAAGGTCAAAAAAAGGTACATGTTGGTTATCGCCAAATGGTTACAAATACAAAACACTATTGACCACAACAAATTTACTTAGACACTTGTCGTTTAAACATTTCGTGCAAATTACGTACATAGCAGACGCCTTAAGAACACCACCTTTCGTAAGGGTATGTGCCCATGTAACCTTTACTTTGAAATGGTATTTTGGATTTTAGTGAAAATTCTTTATACTACTATTTAAGCGTTCCAAAAGGTGAAAATGATATTGGAAATTCAAAATGTGACGGTCCTAGACGAGGGTACAACTTGTGACGGTTGACGAAGATTACAACGCTCTTGATATAGAAATTAATGTTTAGTATTTTCTAGGTCTAAAATGAATTGCAGAAAAGAAGCCGATGCAGTCTGCCTCTAACTCCTCACTTCAACTCACACACTTGTCGCAGTCACTGAAAGTTGGAGAGGTAGTTAGAGCCATGGCTGCCTATGCTATCCAGAGGAAGACAAGGCAGTAGATTGATTGATTTACCAAAAATTGGCCTGACAAACCTAGGAAAAGATCCTGGTACCTACCGTCCGTCACGGTTCCAGATACTGTTGAGTGATATAGGGTTTGATAATTATCCAAACAGTTACATGTGGACAAATTCATTTAACGGCAACTATATACGGAATGCATATATTCGGTTATGAAAAGTACGGAGTACGGTACGGAGAAGAAACAGATACCGGGCATTTTGTGTCGATAGCGAAACAAATACCGCGCAAGTATTTATGACGGCTACGATCGAAATCTTTTTTCGATCGGACGGCGAGAAAGGATGCCAAGATCGCGGGAGAGGATTTCGGCGGTTTGCGGTCACCGCCACAAAGGATGACACGTGGCGCAATGACATTGGATCACGGCATCTCCGGAGATTACGTGAACTAATCTGAATAGGACATGTGTTGACCCTTTGGCCATCTCGTACAATGACCGTACAAAAAGTACACCGGCACCTGTACCTTTCTGTACGACACACTAATATGATTGCTGTCGTACTCAGTAGATAAAGTTTTAGAGAGAGATAGGACTTAGAAAATTTGGTAGATAGGACCCTCTCTCCAAGAGAGCTTCTGTACAAAAAGGTCAACTTTGACCTACCATAACTTACTGCTCAGTAGAGAAATTTGAGAGATTCTTTTTGTTATTAACTCAAGGGAGTCTTGCCTTCACAGAGGTAAAGGTGGTCAAATTTTTTAACTGCCAAGGTGGCAATTATTCTTGCTGAAACACAAAGGGGTAAGGGTTATCCTAGAAGCTTGGTGTGAGCTGCCTACTCTGAGGACCTATGGAGGTCTCAAAGTTACAAGTTATGGGCCCACCCTTTAGGGTGCCCATAGTTAATGGAATTGGCTTCATAAATTGGGAGAGTATGATGACAGGAGCTTTATGTGAGAAAAGGTTTTGGGGAATAGTGAGTGGACGGGTGAGGCGCCCATCCAATCTTGGCATTCCTCCAGGGTTTGGAGGAAGCAGATTCACCAGAGATGCAGATCCATCTCCAACGGAGGAGACAAAGGAAACGAGAAAGAGACGATCACACCGATAACAACTGGTTCGACATTCATGTCACCTATTCTGATGAACGAGGAGAATGATACTGGTACCTGGGACTACCACAATATGGCGGCAAAGCACTTCATCCTCTGCCATCTCACTTAAGGGCTTGCATCTCCTCATTTGCTGGTAGAGAGGGCATCCGATCTTTGGGTGGCTTTCATAGAGATGTACAGAAGTGGTACAATTCAGCAACAACAGTTGGCTGATCACAAAAGTAACGCATATGTATACAAAGGGGGGAAGATGTTGGATTTTTGTAATGAGTTCACAACATTTTTTATGGAGCTAGAGAGTACTGGACAAGTTGAAACTAAAAAGATGAAGGTTAACTGCTTGCTCATGAAGTTACCAGATGAGTTCGAGAACATAGTCAACCGTGTGCAAGACTTGCCAAACTCAAGGTCGATATGGAATACAGTGGTAGGGATGATTCTCTTTCGGGAGAACACGATTGAGATCAGAAAGGGAGGAAAATGTGGGCAAGCCTTGGCAGGTGAGACCGATTGGAGAAACAACCATTTTAGGAAACTGGTCGGAAATTATGGAGGGGGGGAGCAAAAAAATCGATCGAGGAGTTTGGATCAAGGGCTCCCAAGGGTTTGTGTCATTTTTGTAAGAAACCAGGGCACCATATGGAGGAGTGCACTAAGATAACCGAACTTCGGTTAAAGGAGGGGCAGACCGGTGGACCTCCAAGAGGAAATAAAAATGCTCTTGTGACTCAGGTACACGAGGAGGAATCCGAGGACGAGGAGTGTGAGCTCTTGCTGGATGAGGAGTTGGAGGCAAAGACCGAGGTTGAAATTCCTCGAAAGCATAAGTGTGCATTTGGAGGTTTGAAAGGTGAAGAAGGTTGGATTGTGGATTCCGGTGCCTCCATGTGGATGTGTAAGGATAAACACATGTTCACAAAGATGAGAAAGATTTCCACCGTAGAGATAGAGTATGGGGATGGGAGCGTAGTCACTACTACTATGGTATGATCGGTAGATCTGAAAGTCTTAGTGGAGGGAAAGACATCCATAGTGACATTCTGTGATGTGTTATTTAATCCAGAGTTTAACAAAAACCTCATCTCAACGTCTGTGTTAGATGATAAAGGTTTTTAGACTAACTCTAGGAAGGGAACCTTTCCTGCTAGCTTTGAGGAGGAAGTTTATTTCACTGCTGAAAAGGGTAGCCAAGGGATGTTTAGGCTGATTTTTAGCAATGAAAAGAATAAACTTTACTATGTTGGTGTTCATTATCTTATGTCGTGGCATAAGAGTCTTGGACATGTGTATTTACATAATTTGAAAAAAATGAAAAAGATGGGAATAGTGGAAAGAATTCAGTTCGGAGAAAGTGAAAACCTAAGTGACTGTAGTGGTTGTTCTCAAGGTAAGGCACACAGGTTACCCTTCCCAAAAGAAGCTACTTAAAAATGGGAAAAATGTTATATTTGGTACACACTAATATTTGGGGACCGGCCAAAGTACCCTCACCCGGTGGTAAAAGGTTTATGATGACAATTACTTACGATTGGTCTCGATACTCTAGAGTGTATTTTTTGAAAATAAGTCAGAGGCCCCACAGGTTTTTAAGGAATATTAGGCATGGAGTGAAAAACTCCATGAAACCTCTATTAAGAGAGTAAGGAGTGATAATGGGGGAGAGTATACCTCCAATCAATTTGAGGATTTTATGAGAGAAGATGGAGTGCAACACCAAAACAGAGTTCCTGAAAATCCTGAGCATAATGGTGTAGCTCAGAGGTAAAAAAGAACACTAAGTGATAGTGCTAGGAGTATGCTCTCAGATAAGAAGATAGGAAAGAGATTTTGGGCCGAAGCTATGAACTGTACAAATTATCTCAAGAATAGAGTTTTCACTTTGGCAGTAAAAGGCCAAACTCATGAGAGATGGACCGGCCGAAAACTAGATGTTTCACACTTAGTGTTTTCGGTAGTGAAATATTCAGCCTAGACACAGATCGGTCAAATTAGAAGTTAGATCCGAAAGGAAAACCATGATATCTGCTAGGATATGATGAAGATGTAAAAAGATATAGAGTCTATGATCTCAAGAGAGATGATATTATCCTAGTAAAACATCTAGTGGTCATGGATGAAGGGAAATCTATAGATCCCTTTAAGCATAAAAAGACAGTCAAAATCAGATTTGAGTCAAAAAATTCTAATGACTTTCAGCTTCCAAACTATCCAAGTTTTCGACAAGATGATGATCTTGCAGGTAGAAATCAAATCGAGGAGAATCAGCCGTGGAACCCCTAGTGCCAACTCTAACCGAAGCAGATTATGTAGTGGAAATACCCCCAAAATCAAAAGATAGGGGAGAAGTTGAAACAATTCGAAAGAATCCACGAGAGCCATCCATTCTGGCATCAGAGTTTGAGGGTGGAAGGAGAAACAGCAAAAGACTGCAAGAGAAACAAGTTAACAACAAGGTAACCAAACAGTCTCATCCCGATGAACCCCAGACTTATGGTGATGCGATGAAATGTCATGAGAGAAACCGGTGGAAGACAACCATTAATGAGGAGATGGCTTTGATTATGGCTGCCAATACGTGGGAATTGATGGACTCTCCCTCTGATAGGAAGCTGATCGGGTGTAAATGGGTATTTAAACTGAAACTCAACCCAGATAACACCATTGAGCGCTACAAGGCTCGGTTAGTGGAGAAGGGATTTACCTAGAAAGAGGAAATTGACAACGAGGAAACTTTTGCTCCGGTCGTCAGGTTTCCCTCTGCTCAGATACTTCTCAGTATGGTGTTGAAATTTATAGATTTCTAGAGTATTTTCTAGGTTTAAATATGTTTTTATAAAAGGAAAAAGAAAAGGACGGACAGCCTGCCTCCACCTCCGCTCTCTAGCCCCCATACTTGCTGTAGTCACTGAAGGAAAGAGAGAGAGGTTGATCCATGGCTGCCTTAGTTCAACAGACAACTATTTTTAGTAGGTTACTAAAAATATACTTGACGGACCAGAGATTTGATCCCGGTACCTGCGGTTCGTCAAATCGACCGGTAGCGGTCAGCTTTATCCTAATAGACTACGACCAGTGCTAAGAGCTATGGTATGTGATAGATATATATTTAGTTCGAAAGGATAAAGTTCATTTAACCAAAACTGTTTACGGCGTACATATATACAGTTTTATAAAGTACGTCGTACGACGCTAATTCAAAACGGATACCACGCATTTTATTTCTACATCGGAACAAATATCGCGCAAGTATTTATTCCGGCCAAGATTACGTTTCGCATATAATCCAACGGCGCACATCATCGCCGAAATCCCGGAGTGGTCATTTTGGCATTTAGTTACGTGGCATGACTTGGCGCCACGTGGGAAGACATCATTCGGTCGCGGGAATTCCGAGGAACGTACGGACGAGTGGAAAGTGGACACGCATCCACTTAATGGCCTTGTCGTACAGAGGCCGTACAGAAAGTACATCGGCAGTAGTACTTTCTAGTACTATACAGTTTTGTGATTGGTTCGTACAGGCAGTAGATAGGAGCTGTGAGAGGGAATTAGGAAAAACTAGGACTTAGGAAAATTTAGGTAGATAGTCCTCTCTCTCAGAGAGTTTGTATAAATTGGCATCTTTGCCACCCTATAACTTATCGCCTGGTTGGCCGTTTTCAGTGATTCTTTTTTCTACGGACTCAGGGGAGTCCAGGCTACACAGGAGTGCAGTCAAATTGTCAGTTTTCCTTCTTGGGCAGCAGTGGTTGTGGCTTAAAGTGGGTTAGTTAAATACTATCTAGAGGCTTCCTGTATTCTGTGGTCCAATGGAGGACACAGAACTGCAGGTTATGGGCCCACCCTCTAGGGTGCCCACCTTCAATGGATCTGGGTTCATCTATTGGGAAGCCATGATGATGGGAGCTTTGTGTGAAAAACGATACTGGGGTATCGTCAGTGGACAAGTGAAACGTCCACCTTCAGGAACTCCACCAGGATTTGGAGGAGTAAGGTTTCCTGCAGCAACGGCTGCCTCAGCGGAGGAGGCAGATGATGGGGACAGCAGTGTGTCCGAAAAGGGGAAAGGAAAGGAGACACCCCTTACTCCTATTGCCACAGTATCGGGAGCGGCAATCGTGAAGACCGTGGAGAACGATTCTCAAATGTGGGAGGATGTAAACATGGCTGCCAAGAACTTCATTCTGAGGCACCTCACTCAAGGTTTGGCCACTCCTCATCTTCACATTTACAAGGCGAAGGAGTTGTGGGTGAGTTTGGTGGAAATTTATAGAGCTGGAACTATTCAGGAGCTCCAGTTGGCTGAGCAAAAGCTATTGAGTTACACTTACAAAGGAGGAAAGATGTTAGATTACTGTAATGATCTTTCTTGTTTGTATACAGAAATGGAAAGTGCCGGGTGGATAGGTACAATGAAAATGAAAGTTAACACCCTTATCATGAAATTACCAAATGAGTTCGAAAATTTAGTGTACCGAGTACAGGGAATGCCTGATAGTTCATGGAAATGGAACACAGTAGTCAGGATGATACTTGTGCAGGAAAACACAATGGAGATTAGGAGAGGAGGAAAGAGCATTCAAGCTCTAGCAGTAGGAGGGGACCGATGGGGAAAGGACCCGAAGAAACCTTATAGAGGGGAAAGAGATCATTCAGGGGGACAAAGGCCCCCAAAGGGTCTTTGTCATTTTTGTAAAAAGCCGGGGCACTTTATTGCAGATTGTGTCAAGCTATCAGAGCTGAGGCTCCAAGAGAACCGTGGAGGGGGTTCTTCCGGAGGGAAGAAAAAGGCACTTGTGGTTACAAAGGTGTCAGGAGAAACCGAGGATGAGTCCTCTGAGGAGGATGGGGAGCTTCTTCTTGACGAGAGTTTGGAGGAGAAGGAGATTCCTCGGAGGTAGAAGTGTGCCCTTGGAGCCATCCGGGAAGCTCCACAGGAAGGATGGATCATCGACTCAGGTGCATCCATGCATATGTGTCGTGATAAAGAACTCTTCACTAAGTTAAGAAAGATTCCTACTGTAGAGATAGAGTATGGGGATGGGAGAGTGGTTACTACAGATCTAGTGGGATCACTAGATCTGAAAGTCTTAGTGGAGGGTAAGACTTCTATACTTACATTCTCAGATGTACTTTACATTCCACAGCTGAGTAAAAACCTTGTCTCTACGTCTGTGTTAGATGACAAAGAGTTTGATACCTTCACCAGAAAGGGAGTCTTTACAGCTAAGTATGGGGATGAAGTTTACTTCATAGCAGATAAGGGTAGCCAAGGAATGTTTAGGCTTAACTTGAGTAATGAAAAGAAGAATGCTTACTATGTTGGTGTCCCTAAGGTGATGATTTGGCATAAGCGGTTGGGGCATGTACATTTTGATAGGTTAAGGGAAATGAAAAAACTTGGGGTAGTAGATGGCATTGAGTTTGGGGATAATGAAATGATGGATGATTGTAGTGGTTGTGCTCATGGTAAGGCTCACAGACTTCCCTTTCCCAAAGCCGCCACATATAGAGGTGAGAAAGTATTAGATTTAGTCCACACAGATATTTGGGGGCCTGCAAAAGTACCTTCGGTTGGAGGAAAGAGGTTTATGATGACAATAACTGATGACTGGTCTAGATACTCTAGAGTCTACTTTCTGAAAACAAAGTCTGAAGCATCAACTTACTTCAAAGAATATAAAGCTTGGAGTGAGAAGTTGCATGAAATCCCCATTAAGAGGATAAGGAGTGATAATGAGGGGGAATATACCTCTTACGAGTTTGAGGAATATCTGAGAGATGAGGGAGTGCAGCACCAAAAAATTGTACCATATAACCCGAAACAAAATGGGGTAACTGAGAGGTTGAATTGAACACTAGGAGATAGTGTACGCTGTATGTTGGAAGACAAGAAAATAGGAAAGAGATTTTGGGCAGAAGCAATGAACTGTGCCAACTAGATTAAGAATAGAGTCCTTACCTCAGCTGTAAAGGGAGTGACACCTTATGAGAGATGGGTTGGAAGGAAACCAGATATCTCACACCTTAAAGTATTTGGTAGCCAAGTTTACAGTCTTGACACGGATAGGAAAAACTGGAAACTAGATGCTAAGGGAAAACCTGGATACTTTGTGGGATATGATGAGGATGTTAAGGGATATAGAGTCTATGACTTAGCAAAGAAAGATATCATTCTGGTCAAACACTTAGTTGTCATGGATGAAGGGAAGTCATTTGACCCCTTCAAATATACAAAGAAGATAAGGATCAGATTAGAGTCCGAAAGTGAGGAGAACTCAGTCATTCCCGAAAAAGACATGAGTGAAACTGTGATTACAGATTCAGGGGAGATCGAAGATACAGGAGACTCACCGGAAACCTCACATACTCCTATGGACTTCGAGGAGATGGAAGAAGCGGGACAAGATACGGTTTTTATGGACAGGGGAGCCGATGAGACAGTGAGAAGAAATCCAAGACTTCCATCCATTCCAGCTTCGGAGTTTGAGGGAGGAAGGAGGAGCAGCAAAAGGATACAGGAAAAACAAGCTGCACATAAGGTAACTAAGCTATCTCACCCAGATGAGCCTCAATCTTACTTAGAGGCAGTAAATAGTCCAGAGAAAGAAAGATGGATTAGAGCCATAAATGATGAGATGGCTTCTATCATGGAAGCAAATACTTGGGAACTAGCGGATTGCCCTCCTGACAGAAAACCTATTGGATGTAAATGGGTATTTAAACTAAAACTGAACCCAGATAATACAATTGAGAGGTATAAGGCTCGATTGGTAGCAAAGGGGTTCACCCAAAAGGAGGGGATTGACTATGAGGAGACCTTTGCTCCAGTTGTTCGGTTCCCATCGGTAAGGATTCTCCTCAGTCTGGCCGCAGCGGAAGACATGGAAATTCACCAGATGGATATTAAGACTGCTTTTCTTAATGGTGAGTTAGAGGAAGAAATTTTTATGAGGCAACCCGAGGGGTTTGTGGAAAAAGGAGAAGAGAGCAAAGTGTGCAGGCTCATAAAGTACTTATATGGACTGAAACAGGCTCCCCGACAGTGGAACAAGAAACTTGATGAGTTTCTCACCGATCTGGGATACATCCGGATCAGCTCTGACCATTCTATCTATATGTTTGAAGATGAGAATGGTGTCATTTTTATTGCAATTTATGTGGATGATCTGCTTGTGTTAAGTAAGTCTTTAGATAATATCAATAGGCTAAAGAAAGATCTTAGGGGCAGATTTGATATGAAGGATTTAGGGGAGGCAAAATATATTTTGGGGATCCAAATGGAGAGAGATAGAGGGAAGAAGATTATCATACTTACTCAGAAAGAAGCAATAGGTAATATGCTTGAGAAATTCCAGATGGAAAATGCTAACAGTTGTACCACTCCCATGGACTTGAAAAAAGTAAGTGATGGGAGTGTAGAAGGAGGAGTGATGATCTTAGACGATCATATGAGTCTAGAGGAGAGAGAGTTCATGAAGTCTATTCCTTATAGACAGGTCGTAGGAAGCTTAATCTATTTTATGAACTGTACCAGGCCGGACATAGCGGCAGCAGTTGGAGTACTCAGTAGGAGTCTTAATGATCCTAGAAAGAGAGATTGGGAGGCAGCCAAGAGAGTCATGAGATATCTGGTGGGAACTAGAGAGTTATGGTTGCATTTGGGAGGGGAGCATACTGATATCACCACTTGGAGTGACGCCAGTTATGGGGATGCACCTATGAGAAGATGCACTTCTGGATATGTTTTGTATGTGGGGGAAGGTGCTTGCTGTTGGAGCAGTAAGCAACAAAAGGTGGTTGCTCAGTCTACTATGGAGGCTGAGTATATGGCGTCGTGTTCTGCTGTAAAAGAACTAATGTGGGTGAAATCATTGTTACAAGAACTGGGATTTATGAAGGAGGGAGTGCATGAAATCTTTTGCGATAACCAAGCTGCAATTGCAATTGCAGCCAATCCAAAACACCATTTCAAAGCAAAACATATGGACATAAGATTAAGCTTCGTAAGAGAAAAAGTTGAAAATAAAATTCTAAATCTTGTGTATAGACCTGATGAAGAAATGGTGGCTGACATGATGACCAAACCTGTGCCCTCTCCTAAACTAAAATATTGTCGGGAAAAATGCGGGTTGAAAGAAAAATTAAAATTAGACTAGAAAATAAGGGGAGTGTTGAAATTTATAGATTTCTAGAGTATTTTCTAGGTTTAAATATGTTTTTATAAAAGGAAAAAGAAAAGGACGGACAGCCTGCCTCCACCTCCGCTCTCTAGCCCCCATACTTGCTGTAGTCACTGAAGGAAAGAGAGAGAGGTTGATCCATGGCTGCCTTAGTTCAACAGACAACTATTTTTAGTAGGTTACTAAAAATATACTTGACGGACCAGAGATTTGATCCCGGTACCTGCGGTTTGTCAAATCGACCGGTAGCGGTCAGCTTTATCCTAATAGACTACGACCAGTGCTAAGAGCTATGGTATGTGATAGATATATATTTAGTTCGAAAGGATAAAGTTCATTTAACCAAAACTGTTTACGGCGTACATATATACAGTTTTATAAAGTACGTCGTACGACGCTAATTCAAAACGGATACCACGCATTTTATTTCTACATCGGAACAAATATCGCGCAAGTATTTATTTCGGCCAAGATTACGTTTCGCATATAATCCAACGGCGCACATCATCGCCGAAATCCCGGAGTGGTCATTTTGGCATTTAGTTACGTGGCATGACTTGGCGCCACGTGGGAAGACATCATTCGGTCGCGGGAATTCCGAGGAACGTACGGACGAGTGGAAAGTGGACACGCGTCCACTTAATGGCCTTGTCGTACAGAGGCCGTACACAAAGTACATCGGCAGTAGTACTTTCTAGTACTATACAGTTTTATGATTGGTTCGTACAGGCAGTAGATAGGAGCTGTGAGAGGGAATTAGGAAAAACTAGGACTTAGGAAAATTTAGGTAGATAGTCCTCTCTCTCAGAGAGTTTGTATAAATTGGCATCTTTGCCACCCTATAACTTATCGCCTGGTTGGCGGTTTTCAGTGATTCTTTTTTCTACGGACTCAGGGGAGTTCAGGCTACACAGGGCTGCAGTCAAATTGTCAGTTTTCCTTCTTGGGCAGCAGTGGTTGTGGCTTAAAGTGGGTTAGTTAAATACTATCTAGAGGCTTCCTGTATTCTGTGGTCCAATGGAGGACACAGAACTGCATATGGCGGCAGCAGAAGACATGGAAGTGCATCAGATGGACATCAAGACGACCTTCCTACATGGTGAGTTGGAAGAGGAGATTTTTATGCGACAGCCCGAAAGATTTGTAGAGCAAGGGGAGGAGAGCAAGGTATGCCGACTGATCAAATCTTTGTATGTGCTAAAACAAGTGCCTCGACAATGGAACAAGAAGATCGATGAGTTCGTTACATGTTTAGGATATATTCGGATCAGCTCAGATCACTCAATTTATTTGTTTGAAGATGAGGAAGGAATTATTTTCATTGCAATTTATGTTGATGATTTGCTTCTTTTAAGTAAATTTATGGATAAAATAAAAAAGTTGAAGAATGATCTAAAAGGAATATTTGAGATGAAAGATATGGGAGAAGCAAGATATATTTTCGGAATTCAGGTATAGAGAGACACAGATAGATAGATAATAAGATTAAATCAAAAAGGGGCCATTCGAAACATGTTAGAAAAAATACAAATGGACAAGGCTAAGAGTTGTACCCCTCCTATGGAACTAAAGAAGGGAAGTGAGGGGAGTGTGGAAGAGGGAGTTATAATCTTGGATGATGAGGTAGGCCCGGAAGAGAAAATATTTATGCACATTCCTTATAGACAAATAGTGGGCAGCCTAATATATTTCATGAATTGTACCCGCCGAACATAGCTGCAGCGGTAAGAGTACTAAGTAGGAGTCTAAATGCTCCCACTAAGAAAGATTGGGAGCCAACTAAAAGAGTCTTTAGATATCTCATAGGGACTAGAGATCTATGGTTGCATTTGGGTAGGAACAATACTGACATCACCATTTAAAGTGATGCCAGCTATGGGGATGCTCCTATGAGAAGATGCACGTCAAGGTATGTATTGTATGAGGGTGATGGGGCTTGCTGCTAGGGCAGCAAGCAACAAAAGGTCATTGCTCATTCCACCATGGAGGCTAAGTACAAGGCCTCTTGCTCTGCTGTAAAAGAATTAATGTAGGTCAAGTCCTGGCTTGGTGAACTTGGTCATCTTAAGAGTGGTGTTCAGAAAGTATTTTGTGAGAATCACGCAGCTATTACCATTTCTGCCAATCCTAAACATCATTTTAAAGCAAAACATATGGTGTCAAACTCATGTGCTTTTCAGGCATACCTTTATATCACCAAGATATTCCGGGCCCTTTTTACCTTGTACGGTCTTCAAAGTACGTAGGAGTGAGTGCACCAAGCAGGACGAGATCCTTCTTTTTCCTAAATTGAGCGGAACGCACTTTATTTGGCGCCTAACGGGGGCCGAACGACAAAGTTATACCGTCTCAAAGATTGCAATTCTTTTATAGGGAACCATTTGCCACCAGCCCCCGTGGGGGGTACATTGTGGATTGCCACGTAACTTTCTTGATTTGCATTTAGATTATACTTGTAGCCGTCAGTAGGAAATTAGTTCAGTCTCAGCTGACTTTTTGTCCATTAATTACGTTAGGTCAAAGTCTAGCAAGTTAGTGTCATTTTCAGGACTTTGTCTTATAATAGTGGACCGAATAATTACTTCCGACCGCGGATTTAGCCGCAGTCCGGAGCAGAACTTTTTGCCCCGAGTGTAATACGGATTATTTTGTCTTCTGTCAGTTCAATTACACTTGCTTGCCACTCATTGGTTAATAGCGTAGCTTTGACTTTTGGACCTGTAATTTGACAAACTTTGATGTATAAGGCAATTGGGGTCGAAGGAGACAGGTTGCTTTTCAGTACAGTCTCTTGAGAAAACCCTGAAAAATTCCAACAAACCTTCTTTTGGAGAATCTTTTTGTTGTTTCGACTCTATTGCCATCTTGGTTTAGGATCTGTCTTTTGTGGAAATCACAGTCCAGTCGGGTAGTTGGCAGTATCTTCCTTTTGGGTGATTTTGGACTTTTTTGTTGTTTCGAACCGAGAAGAGTCTGGACGGTTCCGAGCTGCGGACACCGAAGGTTGCAAGAGTACCATACCTTTTGCCGATACTATCGGGAGAGGGGTCGCCTTTTTCTAATTGTCATCGTTGATTGCTGGGGTATGCTAAGCTTGCTTAGCTACATTTCACATTTTCTATATTTTGTTCTTTTTTCTGGGGCAAGGTGAAATTGTTAAATCTGGAAAGCCAATCATATTTATTTATATATATCAACGTGGTAGTGCATTTGTGTCTTCATCTGGAGTTCTCTTTGCTTTGGAGATACTCTTCCGGAGTAAACTGAAACCCCTTCGATCTGGACAGTGGGTTTTGAGGGAACAAGTGCGATAGACTTCCCATAGACAAAACACAGTACAGAAAATCCACACCTGTGTGCTCGAATTAGAGGGGATAGGAGCTTTAACTTGTGAAGCTCTCTTTTTTGGAAGTGAGCTCTATTTACATTCAATACTATTTCTCTCGTTACATCTGTCATCATGGTGGGAGGAGAGACTCCGGATAATGGATCAGGAGAGCAGGGTCGGCAAGAGAGGGCCGTTCAAGAGAAAAAGTCTCAGCTATCAGAGGATTCTGTACTCATGGAGTCTGCCTTTGATTCTCCGACCAAGGAACTAGCTAGTGCTTCTTCTCCTTCTTTTCCTCCAAGTCTGAATCCCGAACATTACCCCTCCTTGGCGGAGGCCGCCATGGCCTATGCTGAGGAAAAGAAGGAAGCCCGAGCTCAGGCCCAAGAGAGGAACCGAGTGTCTCCCAGGGCCCGGCCAAAAAGGCAGGCGTATAGGGAGCCTCGTTTGGGTCCTCTTCTGGAGGTCGGGCTTAACACCAGATCCAAAATTCCCCCGGGCGAGATCCATATTGAACCCGCAGTTTTGACAGATCCACGTTGTTGTTTTTGAAAACTTAGTTTCGTGCGTACGGAGCGTTTCGTGCGTACGCGATGTTTCGTGCGTACGCATTTACGCGATATATTGTGGAGGTTCGAAAGAATTTATGGATTGGGGAATTAAATGTACACGTAAATTAATGAAGTAATTGAGTGGCGCGAAATGTGAGAGGAAATGGACGGCGGATCGCGAAGCAATCCGACGTGAGATAATCGACGAAGATAAAATGGTACGTCGCACGTAAAGTTCATAATGCGACACGTGGGATATATAAAAAGGACGCCGCCGGTACATAGAATCTTTTTGGGGACAGGTGTACTTATTTTTGGCAGGCGCATTTATGACGAGGAACAAAATTGCGGTACGGACAATTTCGGATGGTTTGACGAGGTTTCGACAAGTGGATTTTTATGACCACGCGGCGCGACATCAAGGGTGCCGATTAAGAGTGACGGACGGCGGATATAGGCCGCCGTTATTTTTTCAAGTAGTGGTGACGCGAAATCGCGTCAATCACACGATGTTTATTTTGGACGTCCCGGATTCTTTGACGAAAATCAAGGAGTTTCGCTGAGTGACTCAGCATGACTCAGCATGACTCAGCATACGATTCTATGAGATTGCGTGTACTTGAAAATATTTGGAACAACAATGCTTTGTCTTATTTGTATTATTAAATTAGTGCTGATTATGACATTTATATTTAAGTGGTTAATTAGGGTTTCGACACTTTAATTTATGTGTCGCATTTGCAGACAAGTGTACGCTTACGATTGCTTGACTTTCAGGTGTACGCTTACGATTAGTTTGATTTAATGACAGTTACGTAATTTACATTGGTTATTTTGACACTTAGTGATTTGTTAACAGCTCACAAGTGTATATATAGGTTTGAGCTTCATTAGAACTTTAATCAATGCTGGTTAGTAAAGTGGGGACCGAAGATGTAGTATTTTAGGGTTGCCGATTAGGTCATGCACTTTGAATGATATAATGATTATACTTTGATTATACTCTTGTTTATGTGTGATGCATTTGTGTGTTATTATTTATTTATGTTTTTATATATGTCTGATATGCATTGTTTATGCATTTGTCCTAGGGTTTGTTTATGTCGATTATTCCATCAAACCTTAGATGTTGTCATAGGGTTTATTTATGTTGATTATTCCATGAAACCCTAAATGTTGTTGTATGTTAAATGGAGGATGCATTTCAAATGATTGTTCGTCGACCTATTTTTGCTTAGCTTTTTGCATGATAGTTTGGGTCGCTTCTGCGGTCTATTTTAGACTAAAGAACAACAGGTTATGGGCCCACAACCCATCTATCATATGTTAGGTTAAGTCGATGTAGGTTTTTGTCACACGCATTGTAGCGGGTTAATATTGTCCTTGCTGGTTGTATTGCAGTAATGGTGTCTGTGTACCCATGAGATCGGCCTTATCATAGTGTTGGTATGTGCCGAGTTTAATCTTGCATCGCCCCAAGGGTTAACTTAGTGACAGTGCCGAAATGTCTACCCTCAATGAAAATGATTTATTTTGAGAAATGATATTTTATTTTTGGAAAATACATGTTTATTTTTGATGAAGCATTTCGAAATGTGGAATACGAAGTTTTGACATTAGTGGAGATTTGACATTTAGTGGAGAGATGTGGAAGGAGGAGTTTCGACGTTTGGGGGAGAGATCCGAAAGGTGGAGTTGTGGCATTTGGAGAGATCCAAATTTTGTGGATCGATGATTGTTGAAAATTGGATTTGTAATGTAGATTGTGATATTATTAGAATTTTTGGGAAAATACTATTTGTTAAGTGTATTTTTAATGGGAAATTTTGGGATCGGATTATTAAATGAAAAGAAAAGAATTTTTTTTTTTTTTTTTTTTAAATCTAGATTTGATATGGTTGAGGTATAAATTTTGAGTTGGGATATATTATTAGTGTGATCGTTTGGTTTTAATTCTTAGTTGATTTGTGACAGAATTGTGAGAAGTAGATTCAGATTTAGATATTGTTGAGAAAAGATAAAATTTTGTTGTAATCGGAAAATGAAAAATATATATATTATGTATTATGAAATCTGGATGGTATGTGGAGGCAGCGGAAGCGATGGTGGAACAAGTGGGAAAATTTTGTTGGAGGAATATGGCGGATTAAGATGGAGAAGGCAGTTGAAAGCAGGTGTGACAGCTGGTAACATTGGTGACAGCTGATGACGTGGCGCCATGGATGCACGAGACTAATTTTTCGGGGGAGTGTTGTTTTTGAAAACTTAGTTTCGTGCGTACGGAGCGTTTCGTGCGTACGCGATGTTTCGTGCGTACGCATTTACGCGATATATTGTGGAGGTTCGAAAGAATTTATGGATTGGGGAATTAAATGTACACGTAAATTAATGAAGTAATTGAGTGGCGCGAAATGTGAGAGGAAATGGACGGCGGATCGCGAAGCAATCCGACGTGAGATAATCGACGAAGATAAAATGGTACGTCGCACGTAAAGTTCATAATGCGACACGTGGGATATATAAAAAGGACGCCGCCGGTACATAGAATCTTTTTGGGGACAGGTGTACTTATTTTTGGCAGGCGCATTTATGACGAGGAACAAAATTGCGGTACGGACAATTTCGGATGGTTTGACGAGGTTTCGACAAGTGGATTTTTATGACCACGCGGCGCGACATCAAGGGTGCCGATTAAGAGTGACGGACGGCGGATATAGGCCGCCGTTATTTTTTCAAGTAGTGGTGACGCGAAATCGCGTCAATCACACGATGTTTATTTTGGACGTCCCGGATTCTTTGACGAAAATCAAGGAGTTTCGCTGAGTGACTCAGCATGACTCAGCATGACTCAGCATACGATTCTATGAGATTGCGTGTACTTGAAAATATTTGGAACAACAATGCTTTGTCTTATTTGTATTATTAAATTAGTGCTGATTATGACATTTATATTTAAGTGGTTAATTAGGGTTTCGACACTTTAATTTATGTGTCGCATTTGCAGACAAGTGTACGCTTACGATTGCTTGACTTTCAGGTGTACGCTTACGATTAGTTTGATTTAATGACAGTTACGTAATTTACATTGGTTATTTTGACACTTAGTGATTTGTTAACAGCTCACAAGTGTATATATAGGTTTGAGCTTCATTAGAACTTTAATCAATGCTGGTTAGTAAAGTGGGGACCGAAGATGTAGTATTTTAGGGTTGCCGATTAGGTCATGCACTTTGAATGATATAATGATTATACTTTGATTATACTCTTGTTTATGTGTGATGCATTTGTGTGTTATTATTTATTTATGTTTTTATATATGTCTGATATGCATTGTTTATGCATTTGTCCTAGGGTTTGTTTATGTCGATTATTCCATCAAACCTTAGATGTTGTCATAATGTTTATTTATGTTGATTATTCCATGAAACCCTAAATGTTGTTGTATGTTAAATGGAGGATGCATTTCAACTGATTGTTCGTCGACCTATTTTTGCTTAGCTTTTTGCATGATAGTTTGGGTCGCTTCTGCGGTCTATTTTAGACTAAAGAACAACACACGTCGCCCAGGTCGTAAAGAACTCATTGCCCTGCACGACCTCCATAAGCTGAAGGTGAAGAAGGAATAGGTATAGAGAGTGGCTCAAACATATCGAGTCAGAGTGGTTATCCCATGGGAGGGGTGGTGGAGATTTTGAGCAGTTTTTCGAAGAGCAGCTCTTCAGAGTCAATGCAAGACCGGTCTAAGATAGCTCCTTATTCTCGCCCTCCCCCATCTTCCTCTCAGAACACCGCAGCCAACAGACCCTCCCGGGGGCATACCTCTTCGCGACCTCGTAGAGGAGAAGGGGGTATTGAGAGGGAAGCACGAGACCCATAGAGGGGAAACAGGTTTGACCACCGTGACAGCAAGCAGAGATTCGCTCCTCTTCGCAAGGAGGAGATGTCCCCCACTATTGTGTCAGTCTTAACCGAGAAACCTGCTCCTACAGCAACTCGTGTCCGCCCTGCCGAAGGGCTTTGGCGATCCAAACCGACCGATCCAGAGGTTCCGGATACGGGACCAGAAGATTTGTCTGAGGGGTGGTGGCGACCCAGACCTAATGATCTCGAAATTCCGGGGGTGGGGATAGCGGATCTCACAAAAGTGTTCGAAAAGGCCAAAGAGCTAGTGGAGGTTCTAAAATCCAAGGGACAGGCTACGGCGGGGGCGGACCTGCCACCGTAGATTGGAAGGCTTTGGAGATAGAAAGGAGAAAGGTATGGGAACAGGAATTGATGCTTATTTGAGAAGCTAGACATAGGACAAGTTGGATTCTCAGCGGGCAGACCCCTCCTACACCTGTGATCGTTTCGCATGCCGAAGCACCCGCTCCAGAAACTTTTCCTCTCGCAAGCACACAGCCTAACGTTCTTTCCTCTGAGCCTAGCCGAGAGCCTCCTCTTGAACCGGAAGGGGGGGAAATAACAAGACCTAACAAAAAGGGATTGGGTGCAGATTTACCTACCAAGTCTATTGGTGTTCCCCGGGAAAAGCCAACCTTTGTCTCGGTGGAGGTGTCTTCGGCAGTGGAGGCTTTGGTGGAGTTACGACCGGACGAGAGGATTCACATCCCCTTGAGGTCGTCAACACCCCCTTCACCACCTTTGAGAGCATCTCCAGATCCCCCATCTTCTCCTCCTCCTCCTTCCTCTCACTCCCCAGGTCCTACAACAAAGCCCTGGGACTGCCCTTCACCATTCGTTTCTTTCGCTCTAGCCATCCGGGGGTCTTCGGAGCTGCCTATTTTACCTTACAAACACAACGTCCCCGCTTACTCACCTCCTCACAGGCGTTCCCGTTCCACCACTTCCGAAACTTCACCTCTGGAGACCTCTAGGAGGCGAACCTGGAAACAAACGCCTTATCCAACCGGGCCGGAGCACTCTTTGTTTCCATCTCCGTCGCCACCCATTCCCCAAAGATCTTTTTTGAACCGACCTCACCTCCACATCCCATCGGTGGAGCTGGTTCTTAGGGAGGAACAACACTCTCCTAGATAAAAAGGAGTAGTAGGGAACATTCTTCCTCCCACCATATTTTCAGGCGCTGGTACTTCCTTTGTGGGAAGGGGATCCCCACCTCTCAGGGCAACACCTTCTACCGGAGGAGGACACGGTTCCGGTCCCGAGGAAGAGGATACGGGAGTCATCTCGCCGGATCAGTTTTTCAGCCCCACCGGGCCTTCCTCTTCTATTTCACCAACCCTGGAAAGGAAGAAAAGGAAATAGGGGATATCCGGATCTGTACAGGAGATAGCTCGGGGATCGCATTTTCGGATTTCGAGTTGTTATGGAAATCTTTCACACAAGCCGAAATCAATAAGTACCGAGGAGGAGCCATTTTGGATGACTTCGGGACAACCCTCTTCCCCATGATGGTCAACAACCTATTTGGAGGGGCGTTGGAAGATTACAAGGAGCGTCAACCTCTTTTGATGGCTCCAAGATCAAGATCTCGGATTCGGTCCTTGATGCGGCACTCTTGCAAGCGGAGGTTGACTTAGCGGCAACGGCTGCAACCCCTATAATCGCTACCTTCACACAGGACATGAAACTGCAGGTACAAGGAAGAGCCTATGTTAACCAGCTACAAGCCATTCAGGCAGCCTAGGCAGCAACTCGCATGGTTGCTAATCCTAACCCTTGTACCACTGTGCTAAACATCTGGAGACTCCTCTACACAAAGAGGAACGAGTCAGCAATCAAGGATTTCACGGAATTCCGATGCTTGAAGAACGAGACTCCCCAGACTCTCTTCAAAGGACTCTCAAGCCTTTGTCAAAAAAACGAAACTGTCCACTATTGACCTTCCGGCAATGGCAACTAAATACTTTATCGTTGTCCGTAATTCATTTAGACCGACAGGACAAACTGCTCTAGATAACTGGATAGCCGGAGAGGCAATTCAAGAAATCAACATCTTTGCCATAGAAATCTCTTAGGTGGCGATGAAATTATATGACCATTTCGTCCACAGTGAGGCAAGGGAGAAGGCTGTGACCGGCAAAGCGTGAGCAAATTTTGCAGGATTCGCCGAGAAAACCTCCTTGAATGAAGAGGAAAAGGCTGAACTTCAAGCTTTTTCGGAAGCTTAAAGGGAAGCAAGTGGCTGACAGCGGGTCAGAACCAGCTATGGGAGCAGATGAGCGAGTATTTCTCTATAATTGCATGAATTGTCAACAACCGGGTCATGGGTGGAAGCTCTACACCAGGAAACTTAAACCGGAGCTGGGTTTGAAACTTAAGGAATGGGAGAAAAAAAGTGCAGAAAAGGACTTCTATACAACTAGAAAAGCTCAAGGGAGGGAGGGGAGAGGACAGGACCCCCGTAACCTAGGAAACTTACTGTCCAACTCCACGGAGCGAAACCTTTAAGATGTCCCAATCTCAGTTGCGGCAAATCAAACTTCCAAAGTTTGATGACGCTTAAATCTCCAACGAAATTCGGAGTAAATATACCACTGAGGGCGCCAAGTGCAAAGCTTGTGGATTTTTGGGGCATAAGAAAGGGTAATGTTTCTGGAAAAATAAAATACCCAAGGAAATGATGCAATTTGCTTTGTTTACTGGAGAAGGAGAAACGACCCTTAACCCTCTCCCCCTCTAACTACTTTACCCTTGGGGGCGCTAACTTATGTCCACGGCGGAGAGATCTGATCTAGCCCCGGCTGGTCCGGCCAGGCTTACGCCAGAGAACATCATACAGCAACAAAGTCAGCAGCTGGCCGTAATGGCTGTAGAGTTGGATGCCCTCTGCCTAGGATCTTCTTCCCGACCTGCTCCTCTCACAACAGCACAACGACTCCAAAAGCAGAAACATGAGTTGTTGCACAAGCTCGCAGAGCTTGAGCTTCAAGGCACCGCGAATGCCAAGGATGACGACTTATTGGGCAGGGATTTGGAACCCCCAAATGCCCACCATGCCCGAACCTTCCTGTTCGGAGCTTGGAATGTTGGGGTGGGAGACAGCCGCCGCCAACTGCGCAGTTCCACCTCGATGCAAATACATGACAGGCAGAAAATGGGTCAGCGGGATCACAACGGGAAAGCTACAGGGCCTCTGTCATTTACTCTCCGGGGAGTAATGCTGAATAGCGACATCGGCCTAGGAATCAAACCCAATCAACCCACATCTCTTCCTCCCAATTCTAAATTGCCTCCCGGTTTCAAAAATTACCAAAACGAGAAACAGCAGGGAGAAAAAGAGTCAATGGAACGAGAGAAAAAGGACAATCGAGACTAATTTGAGAGATATATGGCAAAACGCCCGGAAAATAACACTCCCCAAACACCTCCAATCCAAGATTCAGGCTCCGAAAGTGAGATAGAAGGAAAAGATCAAGATCTACAAGAACCGAACTCATCCCCATCTTCACCGAAAGCCACACTCCCATTCCGAAACTGGTTGTCATGCTAGTGCGACACCTCATGCCCTATGCCCTCACACACGTGAAGACTCTAGCATCCTCCCATTACCTGTCTAAAGAAATCCTTATTCAGGCATTGGGAGAGGAGATCCACTCTGGAAAGAGGGGGGTAGACATGACCAATCCGCCAATCGCATTATTTTTGTCCACCGATCCTAAAACCCCTATAGTGGATAGGGACTACAAAGCCTTATTAGTGGCTATTATACTGAACCGGACCGGGAACTTGACGCTCAACGGTTACGGGGGATACGAGGACGCTGTGGTCGACATCGCAGCTCTCCCCAACCTCATTACCACCTCTGCTTTGCAAAAAAATGCCCGAGGAACCTCGGCCTGAATTTTGCCCAAGCAATATCTGCTTAAGCATCGTAAGTAGCGGCAATCAACCAATCCATGGAATAATCAAGGCCATGGAAATCGAGTTTTCTGATGATGGAGGCCAACGGGTGAAAATTGAGCTTCCCTTCTTGGTGGTGGAAGGGACTCAATTCGAAATTCTGCTGGGAATGGCCACTTGGACCTGCTCAATGTGAGTTTTAACGTGTGGAAGGAACAATGTACCGTTCGGGACCCCTAAAATCCGGAAGGAACCCTAGTGGTGGTTCCTTTGGATTTATGGAACCGGGGGAAGACAAATGTCCCAGTGTCTGGTTGCTACTCGGTGTACACTACATCATCTCCGACGGAACTGTTTGGCAGTTCTATAGATATCGCCAAAGAAATCTAGCAATTCCCAATTTCCAAGCGGTGGGAAGTGGAATATAAGAATAGATTGTGCCAGGTAGCAAAACTTCGGCGGGGAGTGGATAAGGCATTTTCAGCCTTAACATTGAAGGAAGCCGTTTCTACACAACTGTCTAATGCTTCCAAACCTAAGTTTGGTAACGAGGAGTTCAATCGACATGTAGTGTCATTGGCAGTCCCCGATTATGGACTACGTATTTTATCTCTATTTTCGGGAATTAGTTGCGATTTGGAAGCGGTTGTGAAAACAGGATATCTGGTCGAGTCATACGCAGCTATGGAAATTTCACCCGAGGCGCGAGCTGTCAGCGAACACCGCCTCCACCAACTTCATCACCTATATCCTCAACAGCTTTCAGTGAAAGCTATTTCCACAGCTCACTGAAGTCTTCCCCAAAATATAGACAACATCCTTGCGCCTCATCTAGCCAGTTTGGGAAGAGTGGATTTGGCGTTAGAAGGCTGGCCTTGTCAAGGGTACTCCCTAGCGAGACAAGGAAAAGGGCATCAAGACCGCAGAAGTGGAACATTTCACCGGATGATCGAAATAATCACGTGCCTTGATCAACATCAGGACACACCGGTGGGGTACATTCTGGAAAATGTCAACCCAGAGATGATAAAAGAAAACAGGTTGCGGACAACTAGAATCACGTAACCCGGAATTTATGAGCTCCCTTGGTTTTCGACGCCGCACAGATGGGATCCCCTGCACATAGAGTAAAGGCATATTGGACCAATATGATCCCGCTTCCAGTACTCGGACGACTGTTAGACAAGCAAATTCCCGACCCTCAGAATTTGGTGCAGCAAATACTTGGGGAAGGCACGATGGCCACCCCTATGACGCGACCAGACCGCTCTCTTTTCTTTCGGTGCAACAAACCAGATTTACCACGGAGAGCACTCACGACTTTGGTTTCTTTCCCTCATAGTCACGCATATCAGAAAGGAGCAGTGGGAATGATTTCTTACAGTATGGCAGGAATCTGGACAACAGCGACGATTGCAGAACGGGAAGAAGCGATGGGATTTCATAAAGGGAACACAGCAGCACCAAGTATCTCAGAACTTTATAGGTGCAACCTAATTGGACAGAGTATGGACTTGAATTCGATCACATGGGTACTGAAGCATACACTCGGCTTTTCTAGTCTCAAGTCCCCGAAATCCATGGTTGTTTACGTTCAAGCTCCTCATTTGTTAGCGATGTAGGCAACTTTGCAGCTTGAGGGGGGGAGAGAAAGAAGACAAATTCACATTTCACCACCGCAGGTTTTCTCATTTGGGAGGGGCGGTGGCTCAGATGGCGACAACTTAGCGGAAGTTGTCTGCAGCAGCGTCCTAGCCGGATGGGTAGAGGCAGATCCACCGCTAGGATTGGAATTCGACATTAACTTCTGGGTAGACCGCCAGAGGCTTGGGCTGTTGTAGAGCATGGGAAAATGGATTGGACCCTAGGGGAGAAATTGGATCCTCAGCAGAAGGCGCAGCTCTCGAGCTATTGGACGAAAACAAGCAGGTGTTCTCATGGTCAGAAACATATGACGGTATTTACAAAGGAACACCTTTCTGAATCCATTTGATCGACAAGACGACTACTGTTTGGCAGAAGCAGTATCCTCTCAGTTTCAAGGAAAAGGAATTCATCACGGCTAAAGTCCAGACTTTGGTGGAAGCCAGATTCGTTCAGGAAAGTACCGGACTTCATGGGTTTGCTTCCCCGACAGTTCTCCCTCCAAAGAAAGACTCGTCCGAGAAGATTGTAGATTTCCGGATGTGCGGAGATTATCACATGGTGAACACGACCACCATCTCTGACCGGTATCGGATGCTGACTCCGGAAGAGATATTCGACTCTCTTGCTGGCGCCACTATATATTCCACTCTGGACATGAAGAATGGTTTCCACCTGATTGCCATGGAACCGAAGCATTAGGAGAGAACTGCATTTTGGGCTAGTTCCAAACTTTATGAATGGATTTACATGCCCTTCGAGGTTAAGAATACACCGGCAAAATTCCAACAGACAATGGACGAAGCGCTCCGAGGAATCGATTGAGCCCGGTGCTATAATGATGATGTTATTATAATATCAAAGACTTTTGAGGAACACCTGGGCATATCCAGATCGTTCTCCAGGCACTCCAAGCAGCGTGTTTGAAATGTCACCCGGGCAAAGGCATTTTAGGGGGGTACAGAAAATCATTTACCTCGGACATGAGCTGACTCCCGCGACTGTGGGTCCCCACATGGTCAAGGTGGCAGCCCTTGACGCCCTTCCCCCACCACAGGACATCTCGGCCCTTCGCACCTTTCTGGGTCTGGCCAATTACTATCGGCGGTTTATCCCAGAGTTCAGTAGTCACGTCCAGCCCCTTAACCAGCTATTGCGGAAAGACCAAGAGTGGCACAAGGCCGAAGAACAACAGATCTCCTCCCAGTTCTTGAAGGATGCTTTGAAACAGCACCCCGTGCTCCAGATGCCTGATCACCAAAGACCTTTCCTCCTTTCTACTGATTATTGTAGGTTTGGATTGGGAGCGGTTCTGGCTCAAGTGGATGATGTCGGAGCTGAATATGTGGTGGCCTACGCCAGCCGGAGCAACAACAAGGCAGAGGGGAATTATAGCAGTTACCACGGAGAGTAACTCGCGGCGGATTGGGCCATCCAACATTTCTGGCCTTATTTATACGGAGTCCATTTCACCTTGATTACGGATCACCAACCCCTGAAATGGATCATGGAAAATAGTAAGTTAACCGGCAAACTCGCCTGAATGGGTTCTTATAATGCAGGAATATGATTTCAACATTGTTCATAGGGAAGGGGAAATCCATGGGAATGCCGACGGACTTAGTCGAAATCCTGATCCCTCCACCATGGATTATACCAGGGCTCGGCATGATGAGGACCCTGAGATTAGTCTGGTAATCATTCGAGCATCCTCCCCTTTCATCTCGCTTCCCCAATCAGGGGGGGAACTGTCAACTTTCTCGGCCGACGTGGAGGGGCAAGCGCCCATAGGGGCCGGACGGAAGGACATCTGGAACGACCTTGATGCTCTCCAATCTATCAAACAGGGGTCGCCTCTTCCCCACTTAACTGGAAATCAATTATCCCGAGTACAGACCCTGATGGCGCCTATGATTGAGCAAGAGGCGTTCTCCTTCGGAAATGGTCAGACGGCACAAGGAAAGTGGTTCCTCCCCCCTCTAACTGAGAAACTCTGATTTCCAATCTCCATCGAGTTAAGGCACCTTTTGACAAAAAGGGCGGGACTGAGCTTTATTTGCTTCCTATCCGGGGGATGTTTTATCGGTGGTCGTTGGATCTTTTAGGACCTCTTCCAACCAGCAAGCGCGAGAACCATTTCGTGCTGGTCATGATACAACATTTTTCCAAGTAGATCCAGTTTGTGGTGTTGACTCGGAAGGAGTCCATGGCAATTGCAGATGCATTTTTGCAAAGGGTTTTAGCCAAATTCGTAGCGCCTGCGGAAGTTCTAACCGACCAAGGCTCCGAATATGCTGAAGAATTTTCCAACCTCTTCGAAAAATGCCTAGTCGACCATCGGCTGACCAGTCGTGACCACCCTCAAGCCGACGGTTTGGCCGAAAGGTGCGTATAGAAAGTGAAGCAATCACTACGAAAATATGCAGTTGAAGAAGATTTGGGGGAGTGGAACAGAAAAGTGCCTTGGATTGCTATGGGTTACAGATTGAGCAGGCATGCTTCTCTCCACTCCTATAGCCCTTATTTCATTATATTTGGACGGCATCCCATCTTGCGCGGAACTGTATTGACCCAAGCGGTGGTCCTCTCGGAGATGGATGACAAGGGGACAGTAAAAAAACTGATCGCCGAAGGAGCCAAGATATTCCACCGAGAGATGCCTCTCGCCATGGGCAATTTGCAGGCGGCTCAACACCGAGATCAGTTGTGGTATTCTCAACGCCGGAGCGAGAATTATGTGCCTCGGCATCGACGATTTATGCCGGGGGACTTTGTATATCGGATGCAACAGAAGAAGGACATGCTGGATATTTCTGCCGGGAGAGTAATTTTGAAAGTGGTTGAGGTTTCCAACAAAGGGGTTCTTACATTGGAGGGAAAGGATGGTCGACAAATTAAAGAGAATCAGATCAATGTGGCCCCCTGCCATCTTCAAGGATTGGAAGATGAACCCACTTTCCACTTAACTTACTTTGCCGATCCCCCTTTTTGTTCATCAGCTTGCAATCAGCCCTCCCAGTTGCACGACATATTCGTCTGCAATCAAAGTGGTCAGTGTTGGCATTCAGCTTGTATACCCTCCTCTTAGGAGCCACACCCTCTACCCTCCAGCATCCGGTTCTGTGGGAACTGCGAATGGAGCGGGTAATTGTTTTTATAACTTATTCACGGTTGACTAAGAGGGGGGGAAATTGGAATATCAGCCCGATTACAAAGACCCAAATACCTTCCCCCGGCCAGGGGGGGGGGAGGAAGAGGGAGGGGATAACTTTTGCCTTCCCCTTACCCTCATCCCTATTCCCTGTCCAAGCATCTCTCCCATTTTGCATGCATATCTATGGAGGGATGTGGGCAACACTGGGCATGATCATCATTTTGGGAAAAATTCACATTCGGGGTTTATTTGCAAGACTCTAATGCCAACCACTTCGGGCTGTGGGCCCTTCCCTCACGTTAATCAGGCACACTTGACAGCTGTCAAGCTCATGTGCTTTTCAGGCATACCTTTATATCACCAATGATTTTCGGGTTTTTTTTACCATGTACGGTCTTCAAAGTACGGAGGAGTGAGTGCACCAAGCCGGACGAGATCCTTGTTTTTCCTAAACTGAGCGGAATGCAATTTATTTGGCGCCTAACGGAGGCCGACCGACAAAGTGCTAGCGTCTCAAAGATTGCAATTTCGTTACCGAGACCATTTGCAACCAACCCCAGTGGGGGGTACATTGTGGATTGCCACGTCATTTTCCGGATTTGCATTAAGGTTATGCTGGTAGCCATCAGTAGGAATTTAGTTCAAACTCAGCTGACATTTTGTCCATTAATTACATTAGGTCAAAGTATGGCAAGTTGGTGTCCTTTTCAGGACTTTGTTATATAATAGTGGACCGAATAATTACTTCCGGCCGCGGATTTAGCCGCACTCCGGAGCAAAAAAAATTGCCCCTAGTGTAGTACGGATTATTTTGTCTTGTGTTAGTTCAATTACACTTGCTTGCCTCTCATTCGTTAATAGCGTAGCTTTGACTTTTGGACCTGCAATTTGACAAACTTTGATGAATAAGGCACTTGGGATCGAATGAGACAGGTTGCTTTTCAGTACTGTCTCATGATACAACCCTGAAAAATTCCAACAAACTTTCTTTTGGAGAATCTTTGTGTTTTTTCGACTCTATTACCATCTTGGTTTTGGATCTGTCTTTTGTGGAAATCACAGTCCAGGCGGATAGTTGGCACTATCTTGCTTTTGGGAGATTTTGGACATTTTTGCTGTTTAGAACCGAGAAGAGTCTGGTAGGTTCCGAGCTGCGGACACCGAAGGTTGCACGAGTACCATAGCTTTTGACGATACTATCGGGAGAGGGGTCACCTTTTTCTAATTGTCATCGTTGATTGCTGGGGTATGTTAAGCTTGCTTAGCTACATTTCACATTTTCTATCTTTTATTCTTTTTTTTTGGGCAAGGTGATATTGATAAATCTGGAAAACTAATCATATTTATTTATATATATATCTACGTGGTAGTGCATTTGTGTCTTCATCTGGAGTTCTCTTTGCTTTGGAGTTACTGTTCCGGAGTAAACTGAAACCCCTTAGATCACGACAGCTGGTTTTGAGGGAACAAGTGCGATAGACTTCCCGTTGACATAGCAAATTGGGATATCAGCCCAATTATAGAGGCCCAAATCCCTTCCCCCAGCCAGAGGGGGGGGGGGGGGAGAAGGGGGAGGGGATAACTTTCACCTTCCCCTTGCCCTCATCCATATTCCCTTTCTAAGTATCTCTCTCCCATTTTCCTGCATATCTATAGGAGGGATGTGGGCAGCACCGGGCATGATTATCATTTTGTGAAGCATTCGCATTCGGGGTTTATTTGCAAGACTCCAATGCTGACGACTTCGGGCCGTGGGCCTTTCCCTCACGTTTATCAGGCACGCTCGACAATGGACATTAGACTTAGCTTGGTAAAGGAAAAGGTAGAAGATAGAATAATCAATTTAGAATATAGACCAGATAGTGAAATTGTAGCAGATATGATGACCATACCTTTGCCTTCCCCTAAGCTTATTTTCAGCTGGGAGAAGTGTGGCCTGAAATTAAAAGGTGACTAGAAAATAAAGGGAGTGTACAAATTAATGGTTCTTTTTAGTATTTTCTAGGTCTAAAATGAATTGCAGAAAAGAAGCCGATGCTGTCTGCCTCTAACTCCTCACTTCAACTCCCACACTCGTCGCAATCACTGAAAGTTGGAGAGGGAGTTAGAGCAATGGCTGCCTATCCTATCAAGAAGAAGACATGCAGTAGATGGGTTGATTTACCAAAAACTGGCCTGATAGACCCATGACTTGATCTTGGTACCTACCGTCCGTTCTGGTTCCAAATAGCCGATAGCTTTATCCGTTTAGTCTAAAGCTAGTGTTGAGTGATATCGGGTTTCATAAGTATATAAACAATTACATGTGGACAAATTCATTTAACGACGACTATATACGGAATGCATACATTCAGTTATGAAAAATACGGAGTACGATACGGACAAGAAACAGATACTGCGCATTTTGTTTCGATAGCGCAACAAATACCGCGCAAGTTTTTATGACGGCTACGATCAAAATCTTTTTTCGATCTGGCGGCGGGAAAGGATTGAAATTCTATGGGCTCCATAGCCACACAGAATTCGCATATCAAAAGAAACTAATCTAGATAGTGTCGAATCCAAGTTTATATAAACCCAAATGCTTGACCCCTTGACAATCAAAACCCCATTAAAGCTTCACCCTGTGAATTAAGACTTTCTATTTGCTCAAATCCACCACAGAATACAAAGTTGGAATATGTGATTTGGATACATTCACCCACTTTGACTTTCCCTTAGAAATGTAGCCACCTAGGAAGGCAAAAACTCTGACCGACTACATCCCTGTGTAGCCTAGACTCCCTTGAGTCCGCAGCAAAAAGAATCACTGAAAATGGTCAACTGAGTTAATAGTTATGACAGGCCAAAGTTGGCCTTTTATATAAGATGCTCTGTGGGAAAGGCGGTTGCCTACCCAAAATATTATAAGTCCTAAACCCCTTTCTAAACCCCCTAGTACTAAGGTACTGACCAATCACAGGACTGTATCGTACAATAAGGTACAGATGCCATAGTACTTTCTTTACAGATAGTGTACAACGTCGCCATAATACGACATTTGTCACATCCAGATTTGTTGTCTTCTGTTTCGGAGATTCCGTAAACCCGTATGATGTTACCACGTGTCATCCGGAGTGGCGGAGTCCGCAAACGGCCAAATTGTCTTTTCCGTGAAGCTGGCGCTAACCACGGCCGTCCGATTTATATCAGTATTTAATACGGACCATCGAAACAAATGTTCTTACTATTTGTTTCGTCCGTTACTAATACTACAATTGTTTCTATGCCCTATATTCCGTAATCTAGTTAAATGGAATGTCATGCCGCATGGTGTCGGTCGCGGGCATGCACGATATTTTGCATGCGCGCACGATATATTGCGCATGCACGCATGATATAGTGCACGCGCGAGCGATATTTTGCATGCGTGCACGATATTTCGCACTCACGCATGATGTTGTGCACGCGCACGCGATATTTGACACGCTCGAACGAAATCATACACGCACGCACAATTATTTTTGCGCGCGTGCATGATTTATGTCCGCACGTGCAAAGGCACATTGGTTCTTTTATCTTTGACGTGTACGCGATTCGCGTACACGTCTATTTGTATATGTACTAATTGCGTGCGTACTATTGTTTCGTTTTCGTGCGCAGGTACACAATTTTGGAATACATACGTGAAGTATCGTTTGGCGATGCAACGCGATATCCGGGAGTACCATCGACGCTTCGATGTACCATTATATATTTAAGTCGCGAACCCATGTAGGTTCGCGCGTACATGTAGTTAGGGAGGGTTTTTACCCTCGGATGGTGGATTTTGTTAGGCGTAAGGCAGACGATGTTGGTCGCCAATTGGCCAAACATCTTAAGTAGTTCGTTCATGTGAACTAGCCTAGACTTAGGTTAGGGTTTGCGTAGGCGTAGCGTAGCTAATACTTAGTCTATTTTCAGACTTAGAATTTCTAGCTTTTGGACAAGAATTTTCTCTTGGCGGCGGAGCTTTTCTCTTACTCTCTCTCTCACCGATTGCTCAAGTTTCTTCTTTTCTTTTGCTAGCTAGCTGTAGAGGCTAGATAGTTTACATACATTCTCCCTTGTAATTCTGCCCACGCTTTTAATCCATGCGGCTCAAAGCCAAGTCCGAAAGGTTTCCCTCCAACTTGTGTCATTTTTGGGAAGTGGTGGATTGGAGTTCGTGTGGAGAAGCATCCGGATCCGGCTGCCCCTCACACGGACAGCTGAACGGTTTGGGTGTTTGTATTTGTGTTGTTTGTATTTTCGGTTGGGAATGGAAGGGTAAATTTGGCCGAATTTGGAGTTTTCCTTGTTTTTGGTTGGAATTATTTATCTTGCTTCGTTGCTTTCTTATAAGATAACTCTTGTAAAGAATATATTGAAGACCCAAGAGCCTAGTGGCTACCTTTTGGCTGAGTATTCTTGTCCAAAAGAAAATAAAAATAAAAATATCTATTAAAAATATAAATTTTATTTTATATAAAAAAAAAACATTTTGTTTTTGTTTTCGGCTATTTCTTTCTTTCAATCTTTGTCTCTTATTCTGTTGCCACTATATTTCTTGGCTTTCGTGTTGAACCTAAATTTTGTATCAAATTTAGGGTTAATCTGCAAAATTAGGGTTAATCTGCAGAATTAGGGTTCGGAGGCAGAATTAGGGTTTTGGCTGCAGAATTAGGGTTGCAGGAGATTTAGGGTTTATTCCTTTTGTTTCTAGTTCTTAGGTCGGTATCCTTCTATTCCTTGGCTGCAGATTTTGAGTCCTTGGCTGCAGATTTTGAGTTTTGGCCCTCTGGAATTAGGGTTTGGCTTTGGAATTAGGATTTTTCAAGTGGAATTAAGTTTGGCTGCTGGCTTTGGATTATTGTGGTCACAAGTTTGGATGTATATCTGGAGTTTGAGCGGCCTCCGACTTTATTCTAACACCCTTTTTTTATCTATCGTATTTGTTTTTCTTATTTGTTATTTTCCTTCCACCCTACGTTATTTTTTCCCTTCCATTGGTTCCCTAACATTCCCCGGCGTACATCTTCACGGTACGGAACAGGTCTCGCGGAGGGTTATTTCGGAGAACGCTCGGAGGGAGTTTCGTGGAGCAAATTTCATCCCAGGGAGCTCTGCAAAACCCGACTTGCTTCGAACAAGTCAAGTTCACCCTTAGTGCTCACCAAAGTACTAAAGGTGTCTGTAAGTAGTCGATTCCTTCCGCGTGCAGGAGCGTTCCGATTTAGTGTGGACACTCGTGTAGGGGAGCGGTGTGGATTGGTTCTATCGTGAACCTTTCTTATTGAACACTTGCATTTTCTTGCTTTCTCTACATGCTATCTGGCCCCAAGTGGCCTTGGATTTTCGTGTGACTATCTAGAGTGGGATTTCTTGCTAGATCTTGCCGTGGGTGGCACAATGTAGACCTTTTCCCGTCTGTGTTGCTGTAGATCTGCACCCAAGGGTGCTTGGATAACAATTTTCTTGTTTTTATAGATCTGGCCCTTTGGCCTTGCCAACTGTTTGCAGGGTAGAGGTTGTGGTAAACCGACTTCTTGCTAGATACGACCATCGGGTCTTGATAGTGACTGAGTGTGTTGGCTGGACGAGTGGATTGGTTTCACATGTGTTACATCTCGGTTAGGTCGTGCGAAACATTTCATTATCATAGTCAAGGGTTCTCCCTTTGTTTATGCCCATGGATTGAGATGACCTTCCTTACCAATCCGGTTCTACCCGAGGCAGTACATTTTACCGTTCTCAACAGTTAGATCATTCGGATTTTCCCGAATCGTTGACCACGTCCGATCCGATTGTTGATCGCAGATCGCCGTCACTACGGTGTGGTCTGACATCCACGTGCTCATTATCCTCGGTTTCATCTAGGTCATACCTAGAGGGGACCGAAGAAGACTTCCCGGAGGAAACCTTTCCAACTCCTCACACTCGTTAGTTCCCTACCAGCCCAGCTTTGGCACAACCGACACATCCGCCTCCTTACGACATGGCTTCCTCTTCAGAGGGATCCATGGGTAAGATGCACTTTTGCTTTTCCGGGTTAAAAGATACTATGTCCTTATCGCATTTCCGGATGTTATACGACACGGAAATGCGAGATCTAGCCTTTAGATATCAGGATAGGTTTGACCTCCGTGTCGCCTTTTCCCTTCTTGGTCGATACCTCCGTGGTACGGCCCTCACTCTCTACACTCGCAAGTACAAGGATGTTCTTGCGATAACAGAGTACGTGGCTCCCTTTGCGGGGTTACCGGAAGTCGTCGGTCAGGTGGATATCCCATATCAGGCCGCGAGACCGGCGCTATTAGATGCTAATGGAGACGAGTTGTATCCATCTATCTCCGAAGTTCCTCGTCAGTATGCAGTGGCTGCCCGAGCAGCGGTCCCAACTAGAGCGGGGGGAACCATTCCTTTACGTGACCCTCTCTCTGTCATGTTTGACATCCTCCTAGAGGAGTACCGGATGCAAAATCCGGATCAGATCAAAGAGTTGATGAACTTCGAGCGTAAGCCAGGTGAAACTGCTCCTGCCTTGCAAGCTCGGATAGAAACTTTGCGAGAGGCATTACCGGACCTCATGTCCGATGCGGAGGCTGTCCTGAAATTTGTCCGACAGTTTCCAGGTCCATCAAAGAGGTTTATCCAAAACCACCTCAGCCAGATGTATGGACTGAAATTCACCTTTGAGCAAGCCGCTCAATACGCCGTAGAGTATGAGATGCAGACATCGTGGTGGGACGCCCATGAGCGTTCCAAAGCTCCTCACAGAGAACCGGTTAATCCATCTCCTCCTCCACCTAAAAACCCATGGCCTCCCAATAGGCCCTAGAAGACGCCAGCCATGGGAACTCCACCTGCTGGTCCCGGAAACCGAATGTGTTTTCGATGTGGAAAAACCGGGCACAATGCTCGCATGTGTCCTAACAAGGCGGCCACTTGCACTCATTGCCACCAAACGGGACATTATGTCCATCGGTGCCACATCAAGGACCCTAATTTCACCTATCAAAATCAGATAAAGAATGGTGGAATTCCGGCCCGTTTCGCGAAACCAGTCACTCCGCCTAAGGAGACCGGGAAAGAGGAAGCTCCCCCTAAGATCTCTCGTAGAGAGAGAGAAGGCCAAGCTTCAAGCCACAATGGCAGCCATAATGAAAGAGCAATTTGCAGCTTTCATGGCGGAAATGAAACCCCAGTTTAATGGGATGGCCAGGACCGTTGTCCACATGCCGTTGTTGGCCGGGCGAACCCTTCGGGATTCCCACGTCAAACAACGGGTGGCCACATTTGAAAAAGGCTCAGCAGACCATAACCGAGTGGGCAAATTACAAAATTCTCGTCTCCCACTCTCATTTGCCGAAGAGCCTCTGCCTTCCCTACCGGACACAGCTCATACCATCGTAGCAGAGGCACTGACCATATTGGATGGCACTATTCATGAGGATCATCGGGTAAAGGAGCGATTAAGTATTCTTTCAGCGATGTTGGAGGATGTACCGAAAGCCGTTCCCCTCGTTGATGAGGTCGCAGCGGCAGTCGCTTTGAGGGCTCTGCTGTTAAATCCTAGTCTCTCAGCGGTTCAACCCGTTACTACGGAGGAGCGTCGTAATCTCAATCCCCATATCAGTTTCCTTGATAACTCACGGGGATCATTCTTAGTGAACGGTGTTCACCCCACTCTTTCTCTCATGGACACCGGGGCCAAACCGTGATCCTCGGATACGGATTTGCGCTCAAGCTTGGTCTGACAGCAGACAAGCTTCAGGCAACCACTTACTTCGGCTGGGACCACGGAGCCGGTCCTCGGAATCACAAAGGACCCGCTCATCTTTCGGTTTGAGACAAGAACTAAAAAAAAGTACGTTGAAATTGGTGTCAGACCATTAGTCACTAAATGTGACGACTATGAGTGTTTGGTGGGTCAAGATGTTATATTCCGAATTAATGGTGGTGTGGACATGCACGACCAAACATTTTCTTACCGACCGACACACTTTCCGGAGCGCAAAATCTTCCTTCCTCTCATTTCAGCCCGCCGACCTTTGCCCACTATGGCTCACTCGGCCACGGCTCTTCCTGCATTTTTGGGGAACTCCGTTGGGGAGGAAATTCTTCACTCTCTTTCGGCCAAAGAAATTATACCGGATAGTTCTCCCTTACCTGAGCTCTTTGCGGAACCGGGTTTCTAGATTAATTCTCACATCTTTGAAAATTTTTATAATTCAACATTATCTATTCCATTAACGACCATCCCTCCTATACCGACGGTTGCAACCGATCGTTCGGGTTTCCTTCCAATCAGTTGGAAGCTTGTACAGTTGAGTCCTCATTTGGACAGGGTCGTTATTCTTGACCTATTCGCTGGGATTGGAACTTCACTATAGTCATGTTTACGGAATGGTCTTCTCATCCGTCACTACTATGCGGTAGAAATTGATGCATTAGCTAGGAAAGCACAATTGCACCACTATAATCTCCTGCATTCACAATATCCACACTTGTTTCCAAAGTCAGCCTTTATACACATGCACACTTCTCTTCCATTAGACATCCGCATAATTAATAATCATCATCTCCGGGATGTCGAACTGATAGACCTTGTTTTCGCAGGGTGGGAGTGTCAAGGCATGTTCGGGCCGGCAAAGGTCTTGGTTTGGCGGATCCCCGTACCAAATTGTTTTTTGAGCTTTTGAGGGTCCTTCATTTTCTTCAAACAATGGCCAAGCCTGTCGGATACATTTTAGAGAACGTCGCCGCTTATAATGATCCTCGGCCAACAGTTCTGGCTGACTATAAGCGCATAGAACACCTTATCGGACCCCCGCTAATTATTGATGCCGCTCGGCATCGGTCCTTGGCACATCGGGTTCGCTCCAAATGGACGAACCTAATCGATGTTGGTCGTCTTCGTGAAGCTAATTTGTTGGTACGACCTCCAACTATAGACATTGCGACTGCTTTGCTTCCCTTCCACCAAGTCCAATCATGTGTCCAATCTGACTACCCTCCGAATTACAACATTAATGTACTTAGCCAGCCCCTCAAGTCCCTTCCTACTTAAGTGTCTTACCCTAATTCTCATGCATTCTCTCATTACGGTCCAGGTATGCTCCGGAATAATGTCACTGGAGAGTTAGAGGAGCCTATGGCCACAGAAACGGAGCATCTCATGCATTTTATTCCAGGCACTACCGCTGCCCTCGGCCTTACGAATAGACAGCGTTGCACTTTGTTGGGTAGGGTCATGGATCCTTAATCTTTATCATTTGTCTTAGGTCTCGGCCTTGTTGCTGGTCGTTATGCACAGAATCACCCCGTGCAACCAGCTGGGGGGGGGAATAAGACGGCTCCTTCACGTCTTGTTTCCTCTCGCACCTCTCCTAGTCTCAAGGGAAATCCATTTCAGTTTTTTCTCTTCCCTTCTCTCACACCAACGGTTAAGGACATCTCCATCTATAATTTCCTCAACCCCAGTCATATGTCTTGGGAAATCTTGGCCTATACAGCCGTTCAATCCACAATTTCATCGTTTCTTGGTCCAGCACTGCACTGGACAGCTGCATTTACGACTCGTAGCTGGCACCATTGGGTGAACTGCTTGCAGCAAACTCCGCTAAAATACGAGTTAGGCCACTCACTCATCGCCGATGAGCAAATTGCATTTGCTGAGGCCATGGAAGCTTTCGCTATCAAGAGTCCCGAGACGCCCAAGTGGAAGTTCAGTTCCAATCTCACAAAGGCGGAACAGGCACTATTAAGTGACACAGTCACCTGTCATATAGATGCGTTTGCTTTCTCCATGAATGACCTTGGACGTCATTCTACTTACAAAATATCAATCGACCTTGAAGACGATCGACCTATCTTTAAGCCGAAACACCGTCTCTCTGAAATGGAATGGGAGATGGTGGACAAAAGATGCGCAGAATTGGAAGAAGCCGGTCTAATCTATCGGTCGGATTCCACCTTTGCCGCCCCCACAGTCATGCGTAGGAAGAAAGATTTCGACGGAAATTTTACTGAGCGAAGATTGTGTGGGGACTACCGAGAGCTCAATGCCCGGACCGTTCAAGACCGCCACCCTATGCCACTAGCGGAGGAAATATTTGACCATGTAGGTGGTGCAAAGTTCTTTAGCATTCTTGACTTGCGTCAAGGGTTTAACCAAATTGAAATCGAGGAAAAAGATCGGCATAAAACTGCATTTTGGGGCAGTGATGGTTGGTGGGAATGGGTAGTCATGCCTTTCGGTCTTAAGAACGCACCCGTCGTGTTTCAAAAAGTCATGGATTCGGTGCTGTGTGGATGTAAATTTGCCCGGTGCTACATCGATGACTTGATAATCGCTTCCGCCACGGTTGAGGAGCACGCCCGCCATATTGAGTGGGTTCCCCGTGAGTTAAAGAAAGTCGGGCTGAAGTGTCACCTAGCCAAGTGTACTTTCGGTGGGGAGGGAGTGCCCTATCTTGGCCATTTTATTTCGGCCGAGGGCATCACTCCCTTGGAAGCTAAGGTAGAGGCGATCACCAAACTGCCGCCCCCCACGGATCTCACTAGTCTGAGGGCTTTTCTCGGACTAGCCAATTATTACCGTCGGTTTGTTCTGAATTTTAGTACGATTGCTTCTCCCCTCAATGACCTTCTCAAAAAAGAAGTGCCTTTTGTTTGGGGACCCGCCCAAGTAGAAGCGTTTCAAAAATTGAAAACCGCCCTCTCCAGCGCTCCCATTCTTCGACCTCCTAACCACAAGCTTCCCTTTTGCCTATAAACCGATTTCGGGAAGCCACACATTGCGGCTATTTTAACGCAAAGAGAGTTGAATGGAGAGGAATACGTAGTGGCATATGCTAGCCGGAGCAATAACCGTGCTGAATCTAATTACAATAGTTACGAGGGTGAATGTCTCGCCGCGGTATGGGGTATCGTTCATATTCGACATTATCTTCACGACAAGCCATTCACGCTCCTAACTGACCATCAATCCCTTCATTGGTTGATGACCAACAATAAGCTTTCAGGGAAGCTTGCCCGATGGGCTTTAATTTTGAAAGAGTACGACGTTGAGATCATCCATCGGCCCGGTTTGTTAAGCTTGAACGCCGACGAGATTTCTCGGAATCCACTACCTCGGACCATCGATAACAGTGTCCGGCAAGATTTCGACGAGGACGAGGTACAGGCCATGTCGGCCGGTTCCTATATCACTTACTGTCTCTCTTCTATTCCTCACCCTACGCCGGCCACGGATCCATGGCGCGACGGCCCGTTAATCGTCTTCCTCTCCTTTCAAACCTTTCTGCCCGGTACTACCGCGGAGGAGGAAGACAGAGTAAAGAAACGAGCCAAAAATTATCTGTGGCTCGGCGGATCTTTAGTTCGATTGCTAGCGGACAGCAATCATCGACATGTCCCTCGGCCAACCGAGCGCTTATCCTTGATTGAACAGATACATACCGAGCTTGGCCATTACGAGACCAAGCGTACTTTGAGCCTTGTACAGGCACGGTATTGGTGGTCCGGAATGCAAGCGGATGTGGCGGCCATTCTCCACAAATGCGCCACATGGGACCGGTTACGCACCTCTTTCTCTAATCGGCAAGTGTCACTACAGCCATTGCCCATCAGAGGATTGTTTTATCGCTGGTCCGTGGATCTCGCCGGACCGTTTCCCTTATCTCGAAAAGGGAAACAATACATCATGATAATGATTGAAAATTTTAGCAAGTGGGTAGAAGTGGTTGCTCTTCCCCACAAGACCGCTAAATTGACTACCGCGACTTTTAAAGAGCACGTTCTCATGCCTTTTGGAGCTCTTGCGGAGGTTCTCACGGACCAGGGTACGGAGTTCCGCGGGGAATTTCAAGAGATGTTGGATGAAGCTTTAATTGATCATCGTCGGACGAGTCGTGATCACCCACAAGCCGATGGCTTGGCGGAACGAGCTGTCCAAAATTTCAAACGGGCTCTCCGTAAGCATTGTTTGGAGAAACACATCTCCGTCTGGGACGAATCCTTGGGCTATATCACCATGGGATACTGGATGTCCGTACACGCTAGCTTGGCTAATTTCAGCCCGTACTATATTCTCTTCGGTCGAGCACCCTTGCTCGGTCGGAATATTCATAAAGCAGCAAGTTTACCTTTGCCCCTAATGTCTAACACCATATTCTTGGAAGAACTAACTCGCCTTGCTTTGCTTTTCGCTCGTGAGATGCCCATGGCTTTTGATAATTTACAGATTGCCCAACATCGAGATACTTTGCGCTTTGCCACCACGCGAAGTGGTAGTTACAAGCCTCAACAGAAATCTTACCAAGTCGGAGATTACGTGTACCTTCGACGACAATCTTTCGACACTTTGGACACGGATGTTTCACCACTCATTCTTTGTGTGGTGGAAATGGATGCTAATGGGATGTTGGGTTTGCAGGGTGCGGATACAAGGATAATTTGAGAGCATTCGAAGAACTGTGCACCTTGTTACTTACTGGATTTGTCACATGATATGGATCCGATGAGAATGCCGATCACGGAGGCGACGGAATGTACAATTTGCATGCGAGCAGACGGCGAGACTTCCATGCTCTTGTGCGACCATTGTAACCAAGGGTTCCACATGGAGTGTTTAGTTCCTCCATTGACAACTGTGCCAGCTGGCCATTGGTTTTGCCATGGCTGTCGTGAGCTCTCAACGGTTTTGACCAGCTCCACCGTAGGCTAAGGAGCTGGGAGGGGGAATTATAGGGGTCACTTCACGCTAGGGGAGTATTCTTCCCTTTTATTCCTTTGGTCATCTTCACCTTTATTCTTTTGCATGTTGTATAAACATTTTTCCCTTCTCATTCATTTTCGTTTGTATATATGTCTGGAGCATGACTTTGCTGGTTGGGATGCATGTTCGCTCTTGCTTATCCCCTCATGCACTACAACTATCATGCCGCATGGTGTCGGTCGCGGGCATACACGATATTTTGCATGCGGGCACGATATATTGCGCACGCACGTATGATATTGTGCACGCGCGAGCGATATTTTGTATGCGTGCACGATATTTTGCACGCACGCACGATGTTGTGCACGCGCACGCGATATTCGACACGCTCGAACGAAATCATACATGCACGCACAATTATTTTTGCGCGCGTGCGTGATTTATGTTCGCACGTGCAAAGGCACATTGGTTCACTTATCTTTGACGTGTACGCGATTCGCGTACACGTCTATTTGTATATGTACTAATTGCGTGCGTACTATTGTTTCGTTTTCGTACGCAGGTACACAATTTTGGAGTACATACGTGAAGTATCGTTTGGCGATGCAGCGCGATATCCGGGAGTACCAGCGACGCTTCAATGTACCATTATATATTTAAGTCGCGAACCCATGTAGGTTCGCGCGTACATGTAGTTAGGGAGGGTTTTTACCCTCGGACGGTGGATTTTGTTAGGCGTAAGGCAGACGATGTTGGTCGCCTATTGGCCAAACATCTTAAGTAGTTCGTTCATGTAAACTAGCCTAGACTTAGGTTATGGTTTGTGTAGGCGTAGCGTAGCTAATACTAAGTCTATTTTTAGACTTAGAATTTCTAGCTTTTGGACAAGTATTTTCTCTTGGCAGCGGAGCTTTTCTCTTACTGTCTCTCTCTCACCAATTGCTCAAGTTTTTCTTTTCTTTTGCTAGCTAGCTGTAGAGGCTAGATAGTTTACATACATTCTCCCTTGTAATTCTGCCCACGCTTTTAATCGCACGCGGTCAAAGCCAAGTCCGGAAGGTTTCCCTCCAACTTGTGTCATATTTGGGAAGTGGTGGATTGGAGTTCGTGTGGAGAAGCATCCGGATCCGGCTGCCCCTCCCACGGACAGCTGAATTATAGGGGTCACTTCACGCTAGGGGAGTATTCTTCCCTTTTATTCCTTTTGGTCATCTTCACCTTTATTCTTTTGCATGTTGTATATACATTTTTCCCTTCTCATTCATTTTCGTTTATATATATGTCTGGAGCATGACTTTGCTGGTTGGGATGCATGTTCGCTCTTGCTTTTCCCCTCATGCACGACAGGAAAAATCTACGTGTAAATATTTAAATATGTATCAAACCCAACATACCTCAGCACTAGTCCTAGACTAAATGGACAAAGCTACCGGCTACGGGTGACTTGACGGACGGCAGGTACCAGGATCAATTCCTGGGTCCGTCAAATACCTTTTGGTAAATCTACCTAATTCACCCCCTGTCTTCTCTAGTGAGCTTAGGCAGCCATGGCTCTAGCTCCTTGTCTAGCCTTTAGTGACTACGACAAGTGTGGGGGCTTGGAGACGGGAGTTAGAGGCAGATTGCCTTTGCTCTTTTTTATCCTAATACAGACATAGAAAATACTCAAATATCAACACTCCCTTTATTTTCTAGTCCATTTTCCTTTCAACTCCCACAAACAAATAAACAAATACCCCTCCTTTTTTTTCTTTTTTTTCTTTTTCCTTTTCCTTTAATAAACTTAAGAAAAATAATCTCGTTTTTACAACAGTGCATTAGATAATCCGAAATAATAATTGCATCACACATTTTCTTTAGCATCCCACTTTACATAAATCCGAGCCAAGATTCAATCCACATCTCTTTTCCATGCACAGTAAATCCAATTTCCCTCTTGCAATTCAAATAGCCAGCCCCATCTCCAATCTGCAACACACACCCAGATGCTAACCCTTTTACAGGCACACCTTCATAAATGCCATCACTTCCTTTAGTGATGTCAAACCCATTACCCCCAAAAATTGAACTTTCCTCACTCTCTCCCATCGATTTCTTTTCACTATCACTTTCTATTTTTATTCCCAAAAAAATATTTCTCCTCCACTAAACCTTTCATTAAATATTTCTCTTCTCCCCTATCCTTTAAAACCCCCTCTAGATTTACTTCTCCCTTTTCCTCGGTATCCGTTGTAGTCTCCCCGTCCGACTTGTTTTGTGTTTCCAAAATATCTATAAAAATATCCTCAATATTTTGATTTTTCTCTTTTTCACTCATAGACCCTAGATCTGACTTTCTCATCTCTAAGTCATAAACTCTACACTCCTTGACATCCTCAAGCACCTCCTCTCTCTTTACTTCCCTTATACCTCCAAAAGCACATTGTTGCTTTCGTTGAATTTCTGTGTGCTTTTCTCTCTTCTCCATTCTACCGATGTGAAGAAGCTCTAAAATTTCTTCATCCTCTTTCTCCTCTTCCCCTTCTTCCTCCTCATTCACATACAAACTTCTAAGTTCTTCCAAACAAAGACACTCCTCCATATAGTGACCCGATTTCCTTCAAGCGAAGCAAACACCTTTTTTCAAAGCTCCCCTTTTTTTTCCTCTCCCTCTTTTTCCACAGAAGTTTTGTTAAGGTTTACCTTTGTCGTTCTTCCTCTCATCACGCTTCCGCTCGTCACCGCCATTCCTCACATCACGCTTCCACTAATCACCACCAGCTATAAATGCAGTCACCCTGTAACTTCCCCGACGAAGCTCCAAAGTGCTTTCCCTCACAAGAATTAGCCCCATGGTAATGCTCAAAGTCAACGAGGAGCCATCCATTCCTTGCATACGGTAAATGATGTGTTCGTACTCATGTGGGAGTTTCATGATTAGTGTATTAATCTTTCTTTTCTCATATTCTATATATTCGGCACTAGCAAGCTCAACATATAAAGCAGCAATATCATTGCAAAACTCTATCATGCTACCGCTTTTATAAACGTAGGCCTCTATTTCATGTTTTACTAACTGTTGCTTCTGTATAGTCTCACTCTTATAAATCTAAATTAGTGCTTCCCATATCTCTAAAAACTTCTTTAAGTTTATAAGAGTGATAGCTATAGACTTAGACACGTTTCTAAGTAGGAGATGCTTTGCTATAGTGTTTTTGTATATCCATATTTTTTCTGTCATTTTCTTCAATTTTAATCCCTATAAGTGGTACCATAACTGAGAGCCTAGCTCCCCTCACCATAGGTGTCTATTTTTCCTTCTCCCATATCTCCCCATCCACGGCAAGGTTTTTCCCTTCACCTTCCGTTGCATCTGAACGCCGGTTGATATTCTGGGCAGCCTCAGATGATTACCCATAGTAAGCTCCTCCAAAGCCAGGTGGCGGACATCTCACTTGTCCCAAAACAATTCCCTATAAGTGCTTCTCGAAAAGCCATCCCTCCATTGTAAATTCCCAAAAAGTGAAGTCTGTTCGATCGAATATAGGCACCCTAGATGGTGGGCCCTTAACCTGAAATTATATGGGCTCCATTGCCACACAAAATTTGCAGATCAAAAAAAGGTAATCTAGATAGTGCCGACTCCAAGTTTATATAAACCCAAATGATTAACCCCTTGACAATCAAAACCCCATTAAAGCTTCACCCTGTGAAACAAGACTTTATGTTTGCTCAGTTCCACCACAAAATGCAAAGCTAGAATATGTGATTTGGATACATTCACCCAATTTGACTTTCCCTTAAAAATGTAACGACCCAGGCAGGCAAACAACTCAGACCGACTACATCCCTATGTAGCATGGACTCCGTGGAGTCCGGAGCGAAAATAATCACTGAAAATGGTCAACCGAGTTAATAGTTATGGCGGGCCAAAGTTGGTCTTTTATACAAGATGCTCTGTGGGAAAGGCGGCTGCCTACCCAAAATATTATAAGACCTAAACCCCTTTCTAAACCCCCTAGTACTAAGGTACTGACCAATCACGAGACTGTACCGTACAATAAGGTACAAATGCCAGAGTACTTTCTGTACGGACAGTGTACGACGTCGCCATAATGCGACATTTGTCACATCCAGTTTTGTTGTCTTCCGTTCCAGAGATTCCGTTAACCTGTATGATATTGCCACATGTCATCTAGAGAGACGGAGTCCGCAAACCGCCAAATTGTCTTTTCCGCAAAGCCGACGCTTACCACGGCCGTCTGATTTATATCGGTATTTAATACGGACTGTCGAAACAAATGTCCGTACTATTTATTTCGTCTAGTACTAATAGTACAATTGTTTCTATGCCTTATAAACCGTAATCTTGTTAAATGGAAAAACCTACGTGTACATGTTTAAATACGTATCAAACCCAACATACCTTAGCACTAGTCCTAAACTAAGTTGACAAAGCTACCGGCTACAGGTGATGCAACTCTGAGACCTCCATAGGACCTCAAAGTAGGCACCTCACACAAAGCCTCTAGGATAACCCTGGCCCCTTTGTCTTTCAGCACGAAGAACAACCATCTTGGCAAAAAAAAACCCTAACCACCTTCACCTTTGTGAAGGCAAGACTCCCTTGAGTCGATAGCAAAAAGAATCTCTGAATTTGCTCTCCCTGAGCAGTAAGTTATAGAGGGTCAAATTTGACCTTTTGTACAGAAGCTCTCTGGGAGAGAGGGTCTTATCTACCAAATTTTTCTAAGTCCTATCTCTCTCTAAACCTCTATCTACTGACGTATGGCACCAATCATATTACTGTAACGTACAAAAAGGTACAGCTATTGGTGTACTTTATGTACGAACATTGTACAACATGTATAAAATGTCGACACATGTCTTTTCAGGATTCGTTTCCGTAATCCCTGAAGATGCCGAAATCCAATGTTGTGGTGCCACGTGTTATCTGATGTGGCGGCGACCATAAACCGACGAAATCTTCTTCCGCGATCTCGGCATTCTTTCAAACCGTCCGAATGAATGTCAATTTCAATCATAGCCGTCATAAATGTTTGTGATGTATTTGTTTCGCTATCTAAACAAATGCGGGGTACTTATTTATTCTCTGTACTCATAATTCGTACTTTTCAAAACTGACTCTATGTATTCTGTATATAGTTGCCGTTAAATGAATTAGCCTATATGTTAACGTTTATATATTTATTAAACCCTATATCGTCTACCACTAATCTTAGACTAAATGGATGAGGCTACCGCCTACCAGCGGCATAACCTATCCGTTGGTACCAGGATCAAATCCTGTAGGTGACAACTTTCCTTTTAGTAAATCAACTACTTTACTACCCGGTAAATCTTTGGATAGCATAGGCAACCATGGCACTAGCTTCCTCTCCAACTTCTCAGTGACTGCAACAAGTGTGGGAGTTGGAGAGAGAAGTTAGAGACAGATTGCCTCGACTTCTTTTTCTGCAGTTTATTTTAGACCTAGAAAATACTAAAAGAACCATCAATTTCTACACTCCCCTTATTTTCTAGTCACTCTTTAATTTCAGACCACACTTCTCCCTGCATAAAATTAGCTTAGGGGAAGGCACAGGTTTGGTCATCATTTGTGCTACCATCTCGTTTTCTGGTCGGTACTCTAAACTGATTATTTTGTTTTCTACTTTATCTCTAACAAATTTGAGTCTAATGTCCATGTGTTTGGCTTTAAAATGATGTTTAGGATTGGCAAAAATAGCGATTGCTGTCTGATTATCACAAAAAAAATTATGCACACCACTCTTAAGGTGACCAAGCTCACCAAACAAAGACTTTACCCACATCTGTTCGTTTAATGCAGAGCAAGAGGCCATATACTCAGCCTCCATGGTGGACTGAGAAATAACCTTTTGTTGTTTGCTACTCCAACAGCAAGCCCCATCACCCACATATAATACATATCCAGAAGTACATCTCCTCATCTGAGCATCACCATATCTGGCATCACTCCAAGTTGTGATGTCAATATTCTTCCCACCCAAATGCAACCATAGATCCCTAGTTCCTATCAAATATCTAACGACTCTCTTAGCTGCCTCCCAATCCTTCTTAGTGAGAGCATTTAAACTTCTATCCAGCACTCCTACAGCTGCAGCTAAATCCGGTCGGGTACAATTCATAAAATAGATTAGGCTTCAGACTACTTGCCTTTAAGGAATAGTCTGCATGAACTTCTGTTCTTCAGGACTTAATTCCTCGTCTAAACTATGACTCCTCTTTCCTCACTCCCCTCACTTCCCTTCTTTAACTCCATTGGAGTTGTACAACTATTAGCTTTATCCATCTGAAATTTTTCCAGCATGTTCCTTATTACTTCTTTTTGAGTCAATCTTATAATCTTTCTTTCTCGGTCTCTTTCTACTTGAATTCCCAAAATATATTTTGCTTCCTCCATATCCTTCATTTCAAATCTTCGCTTAAGATCGGTTTTCAGTTTATTAATTTTTTCCATTGATTTACTTAAAACAAGCAAATCATCAACATAAATTGCAATAAATATAACACCTTCCTCATCTTCAAAAACATAGATTGAGTGATGTGAGCTGATCCGGATATATCCCAGGCCGGTAAGAAACTCATCAAGCTTGTTATTCCACTGTTGAGGGGCCTGTTTCAAACCATAAAGAGATTTGATCAGTCGGCATACCTTACTCTCCTCTCTTTCCTCCACAACTCGTTCAGGTTGTTGCATGAAGATCTCTTATTCCAATTCTCCATGCAAAAAAGGTTGTCTTGATGTCAGTCTGGTGCACCTCCATGTCTTCCGCTGCTGCCAGACTGAAAAGTATGCGGACGGAGGGAAATCTAACTACCGGGCAAAGGTTTTCTCGTAGTCGATTCCTTCTTTTTGTGTAAATCCTTTTGCCACTAATCGGGCTTTGTAACACTCAATGGTGTTATCCGGGTTCACTTTTAATTTGAAAACCCAGTTATAAACCGATTGGTTTTCGGTTTGGTGGACAGTCCACCAGCTCCCTAGTATCGGCTGCCATAATTGAGACCATCTCCTCATTGATGGCTATCTTCCACTGGTTCCTTTCTGGACAAGTCATCGCCTCTTCATAAGTTTGAGGTTCATCTTAATGAGATAGTTTTGTTACCTTGTTATTAACATGTTTTTCTTGCAATCTTTTGCTACTTCTCCTTCCCCTCTCAAAATCTTTGGCCGGAATAGATGGTTCTCGTGGGCTCTTTCGAACAATCTCGACTTCTCCCCTATCCCTTGATTCCGAATCAATTTCCACCACGTCTTGCGTTTTGGGTAGAGTTGTCACTAGAGTTTCCGCAGCCGAGTCCTTTTCGGTCTGATTTGTACCTGCAATAATGTCATCTTCTCTAAAACTTGGATAGTTAGGAAGCTCAAAGTCATCGGAATTTTTTGACTCAAATCTGATTTTTACTGACTTTGTATACTTGAAAGGATCCACAGATTTTCTTTTATCCATAACTAATAGATGCTTTACTAAGATTATATCTCCCTTTTTTAGATCGTAAACTCTATATCCTTTAACATCCTCATCATATCTGTTGTCCATAGCCTATTTCAGCACTGGATTACTCTCGGAAACACCCACAGACTACCTTAAAAACAGCTGTGTTTCAGACAACACAGATTACTCCACAATAATTAGAATCACCTAAAACTGCAACAATGTGCAGTATACCTTATACAATGTAAACTCCCAAAGTTACAGCTAAATCCACCAAGGCATCTAGAAGATATAAGCTCCAGAGTTTCCCAAAAATAGCTGACAGCTTCACAAACTAACCACTTAGAATGTTCACAGAATCTTACACAAATACTGGAAAACAATGAAACTTCACACACATATAGATTCTATATCATAGAATAACTTCACAATGTTTCACATGAAAGAACCAAACAGACTGATCACACCAACAGGTCAAAGATGCAGAAAACAGTTTGCCATTACTTTGATTAACTTGACTGCGATACATAAAATAATCTAAGTCCTGCAAGTTATACTCAGACTACTGAATGTACGGATGCATACCAGCCGTATTGTATCTACTCTAATAAACTAATTAGTCAAAAGGACAAACCTCTGTTTTACAGAATATTTACACCGCACTCTTCGTATGTCAGAAACCAAGCTACCGCTAGGCAACTACTAAGCTACCACTACCGTACAACCATCATTACTCGAAATCTATCCTATTCATATTATCCGCAGTTGCTCTAGCTGCGGTGGCAGCGCTTGTCTGTACGGATCATAAAAATAGCCGCAGCTGCGTTGACTCAACTGCGTCGCAGCTCCGCCTATTTTAACATTTTGTTTTGACATATCGGATCGTTTCGCGATCCGCCATTCATTTGTTAGTGCTTGTTCACGCCACTTTAATTATATTCGTACGTTAGCTCCCGCACTCTGTGAATTTATTCGAGCATCTATATTAAATTCACTTAGGAGTTACGCACAGTTAATCTCGTACTCACAAAACTAACTTTTAAATCAACAATATCCTAATAAGTATCCCGGTTTTCCTTTAGGATCTAGCTTCCTGTTAGACCAATCTCTATCTAGACTGAATACTTGACTGCCGAAAACCTTTAAGTGAGATATGTATGGTTTTCGGCCGGTCCATCTCTTATAAGGTGTTTGATCTTTTATAGCTGAGGTAAGAACTCTATTTTTGAGGTCATTAGCATAGTTCATTGCTTCTACCCAAAACCTTTTTCCTATCTTCTTATTTGACAACATACTTCTAGCACTATCACTTAGTGTCTTATTTAATCGTCCAGCTACCCCATTCTGTTTCGGGTTTTCTGGAACTTCTTTTGGTGTTGAACTCCATCTTACCTCAAAAAATCCTCAAACTGGTTAGAAGTATACTCTCCACCATTGTCACTCATTACTCTCTTGATTGGAGTTTCATGGAGTTTTTCGCTCCATGCTTTATATTGTCTAAATTAATCTTGAGCTTCAGACTTGTTTTTCAAAAAATACACCCTGGAATACCGAGACCAATCATCAATGATATTCATCATAAATCTCTTCCCCCCCGGTGAGGGCACTTTCGCCGATCCCCAAATATCTATGTGTACTAAATCTAGAATTTTTTCTCCCTTATAGGTGGTTGTTTTGGGAAAGGGTAATCTGTGTGCTTTACCTTGAGCACATCCACGACAATCATTTAGATTCTCACTCTCACCGAACTGAATTCCTTCAACCACTCCCATCTTTTTCATCTCTCTTAGCTTATCTAGATTCACATGCCCAAGCCTCTTATGCCACATCATTACATCATGAACACCAGCATAATAAAGTTTCTTCTTTTCATTGTTTAAAATCAACCTAAACATCCATTGGCTACCTTTTTCAAAAGTGAAATAGATTTCCTCCTCAAAACTAGCAGTAAAGACTCCTTTCCTAGTGCTAGTATCAAAACCCTTATCATCTAATACAAACGTAGAGATGAGGTTAATGTTCAGCTCCAGAATAAACAATACATCAGAGAATGTAACTATGGATGTCTTTCTTTCTACTAACACCTTCAGATCTACCGATCCTACAAGAGTAATAGTGACTATCCTCCCATCCCCGTACTTTATCTCTACGGTAGGAATCTTTCTTATCTTAGTAAACAAGTGTTTATCCTTACACATGTGCATGGAGGCACCCAAATCTACAATCCAGCCTGCTTCACCTTTCAATCCACTAAAAGCACATTTCTACTTCGTGGAATTTCTACCTCGTTTGCCGCTTCCAACTCCTCATCCAAAACGAGCTCACCGTCCTCGTCCTCGGATTCCACCTCATGTACCTGTGTCACAAGGGCATTTTTCTTTCCTCTCAAGGTTCCACCGGTCTGCCCCTCGTTTAACCAAAGCTCGGTTATCTTAGTGCACTCCGCCATATAGTGCCCTGGTTTCTTACATAAATGACATAAACCCTTGGGATACCTTGGTCCAAACTCGTCGGTCTGATTTTTCTGCTCCCCCCCTCCGTAATTTCTGACCGGTCTCCAGGAATCCTTGTTCCTCCAATCCGTCCCATCTTCCAAGGTTTGTCCACTCTTTCGACCCCTTCGGATCCCAATTGTATTCTCCCGAACGAGAATCATTCCTACCACTGAGTTCCATATCCACCTTGAGTTCGGCAAGTCTTGCACACGGTTGACTATGTTCTCGAACTCATCAGGTAACTTCATCAGTAGGCAGTTAACCTTTTCTTTTTCACTAAAATCTTTTCCAGCACTCTCTAGCTCCATGAAAAGTGTAGCAAGCTCATTGCAAAAATCCAACATCTTCCCCCCTTTGTATACACACTCCTTAACTTTTTGATCAGCCAACTGTTGTTGCTGAATCGTACCACTTCAATACATCTCTATGAGAGCCATCCAAAGATCCGATGCCTTTTCTACCTGCAAATGAGGACATGCAAGTCCTTGAGTAAGATGGCGGAGGATGAAGTGCTTTGCCGCCATATTGTTCTAGTCCTAGGTATGAGTATCATTCTCCTCGTTCCTCGGAATAGGTGACATGAATGCCGAACCAGTTGCTATTGGTGTTGTCGTCTCCTTCTCCTTGCATTTTGCCACCACCTCTCCTTCTTTTGTCTCCTCCGTTGAAGATGGATCTACATCTCTAGTGAATTTGCCTCCTGTAAACCCTGGAGGTATCCCAAGACTGGATGGACGCCTCACACGTCCACTCACTATTCCCCAAAATCGTTTCTCACATAGAGCTCCTCTCATCATACTTTCCCAGTATATGAAGCCAGCTCTATTGAATATGGGCACCCGAGATGGTGGGCCCATAACGTGCAACTATGAGACCTCCATAGAACCTCAGAGTAGGCAGCTCACACGAAGCCTTTATGATAACCCAGACCACTTTGTCTTTCAGCACAAATAACTGTCACCGTAGCAAACAAAAACTCTTACCACCTTCACCCCTGTGTAGGGAAGACTCCCTTGAGTTGATAGACAAAAGAATCTCTGAATTTGCTCCCCTGTGCAGTAAGTTATGGAGGGTCAAAGTTGACATTTTGTAATGGAGCTCTCTAAGAGAGAGGGTCCTATCTACCAAAATTTTCTAAGTCCTATCTCTCTCTAAAACTCTATCTACTAACGTACGGCACCAATCATATTACTGTACCGTATAGAAAGGTACAGCTGCCAGTGTACTTTATGTACGAACATTGTACAACATGTCTAAAATATCGACACGTGTCTTTTCTGGATTCGTTTCCGTAATCCCTGGAGATGTCGAAATCCAATGTCGTGGTGCCATGTGTCATCCGATTTGGCGGCGACCATAAACCGCCAAAATATTTTTCCGCGATCTTGGCATTCTGTCTGGCCGTCCGATTGAATGTCGATTTCAATCATAGCCGTCATAAATATTTGCGATGTATTTGTTTCGCTATTGAAACAAATGCGCGGTACTTATTTATTCTTCGTACTTGTAATTTGTACTTTTCATAATTGACTCTATGTATCCCGTATATTGTTGTTATTAAATGAATTAGTCTATTTGTTAGCGTTTATATATTTATTAAACCCTGTATCGTCTACCACTAATCCTAGACTAAATGGATGAGGCTACCACCTACCGGCGGCATTACCTATCCATAGGTACTAGGATCAAATCCTGTACGCAACAACTTTCTTTTTAGTAAATCAACTACTTTACTACCCCGTAAATCTCTGTATAGCATAGGCAGCCATGGCACTAGCTTCCTCTCCAACTTCTCAGTGACTGCAACAAGTGTGGGAGTTGGAGAGAGAAGTTAGAGACAGACTGTTGTTTTGGAAACCTTGAGTCCTCTTTATTTCTTGCTGCTATATTGCCATGCTGCGCTAAGTCTAACATTGTAGCTGGAAACCTGAGTACTACGCATGCTGCTATGCTGCGGTGATTTGACATCGCAGCAGCGTTGCTCTAATATCACAGCTGCGCTGACAGGTCATAGTTGTCATAGCAGTCACAGCAATCATAACAGTCACAGCAGAGTCATAGCACCTGTAGCAGTTTGCGCAGAAAGGTGTTCTGATCTTTAGTCAGTTTGTGTGAAGAGAAATTGACGAGGACAAGATTTACTGAGTATGTAACTCCAAAGGGAGTACACAACTTCGGTGCACTTCAGGCACATGTGTCGTTCCGTGAGGAAGTCGTTTCGTGAGGAAGTCAAGATTGATTGTTCCATAAGAAGAAGTACTGTTTCAATTGAGGACCGAACTTACACGTGGAGGTTCATCTTTGGTGATGCAAGAATACGTAGAAGGCAGACGAAGTCCGCCGTCATTTTTGGAAGAGAAATATTGATTGTACCTTCATTTCAGCGGACGAACTTTGTCCGCGTACTAATTTCATTTTAGCGGTTGTCTGATTGGTGAAAACATTTATGTACATTCGACGGTGTGTGTTTGTTGATGAAAAGTAGTGTACCGATGGACCACAGTAGTTGTGGTACAGCGTAATCAGCTGTAGGCTCACTTGTCTATATAGGACTTAGATTATTTTAGGAAAGTAGGATTTCAATGTATGAAAACTGCGAAGCAGTTTTTGAGTGTTTTTGAATTGTAAGATCATTCTGATCTTTTGGCAGAACCTTATAAAATTTTGCATGTTGTTTCCTTGGTGTATATTCTATATTGTGGCAAATATGTAGACCTAGTGTGTGTGTGGTTTGCTTGGGGCTTTATTGTGAAGCTGGTCCTTTGTGGGATTTTGTGAGAGTTTCCTCTTTGTATATTTGATTGTCGTGACAACTATCGGTGCTTCTTCATCTTCCTCAATGGCACCAGTTGCCTCAAATCAACACAGACTGCCTCGGCTTCTTTTTTGCACTTTATTTTAGACCTAGAAAACACTAAAAGAACCATCAATTTCTAAAGGTGACTTCAGGGACAACAGGTACCAAGATCAATTCCTGGGTCCGTCAAGTACCTTTTGGTAAATCTACCAAACTCACCCCTGTCTTCTCTATTGAGCTTAGGAAGCCATGGCTTTAGCTCCTTGTCTAGCCTTCACTGACTACGACAAGTGTGGGGGCTTAGAGAGGGGAGTTAGAGGCAGACTGCCTCTGTTTTTTTCTATCCTAATACAGACATAGAAAATACTCAAATATCAACAAGGATGACGCGATCGCGGAAGAGGATTTCAGCGTTTTGAGGTCATCGCCACATAGGATGACACGTGGCGCAATGACATTGGATCACGGCATCTTTGGAGATAACGTGAACGAATCCGGATATGACATGTGTCGACTTTTTGGCCATGTCGTACAATGTCTGTACAGTAAGTACACCGACAACTGTACCTTTCTATACGACACAGTAATATGATTGGTGTCGTACTCAGTAGATAGAGTTTTGGAGAGAGTTAGGACTTAGAAAATTTGGTAGATAGGACCCTCTCTCCCAGAGAGCTTTTGTATAAAACTGTCAACTTTGACCCACCATAACTTACTGATCAAGAGAGCAAATTTAGAGAGTCTTTTTGCTATAGACTCACGGGAATCATGCCTTCACAGGGGTGAAGGTGGTCAAAGTTTTTGTTCGCTAGGGTGGCAATTATTCTTGTTGAAAGACAAAGGGGTCAGGGTTATCCTAGAAGCTTAGTGTGAACTGCTTACTCTGAGGACCTATGGAGGTCTTAGAGTTACACTTGACAATCAGTGAAATCTTTATTTTTAGCGACGGTTGAAGTCGCCTAAATTTTTGTGACATAGTAGATGTCTAGGGATTTGTGACATTGTGACTCTAGAAATTAAAGGTTCTTTTAGTATTTTATGGGTTTTGTGAAAGATAAAATGCTGAAAAGAAGCACAGGCAGTCTGCCTCTAATTCCTCTTTTCAGCTCTCACACTTGTCGCAGTCACTAAAAGTTGGAGAGGGAGCTAGAGCCATGGCTGCCTATACTATCCAGAGGGAAACAAACAGTAGATTGGTAGATTTACAAAAATGGTTATTGACGAAGCAAGGATTTGAACCTAGTACTTGCCGTCCATCAAAGTCGTCGTTAGCCGGTTTTTTTATCCTATTAGTCTAACACCAGTGTTACGTAGTATAAGGTTTGATAACTAAATAAATTTTTACATGTAGACTATTTCATTTAATGGAATATTATGACATAGAAAGAGTTTGTATTGTGCGGGATACGAAACATCTCAAAATGAATATCTCGCATTTGTTTCAAGTGTGAAATAAATACCGCGCAAGTATTTATGACGGCTAAGATTGAAACGCGGTTTCGATCAGACAGTTGCGAAAAAAGCCGAGATCGCGGAATAGGATTTTGGTGCTTAGCGGTCATCGCCACATTGAATAACACGTGGCACAACCACATTGGATTGCGATATCTTCGGGAATTACACGAACGAATCCATATATGAGATGTGTCGACATTTTGGCCATGTCGTACAATGTCCATACAAAAAGTACACCGACACCTATACCTTTCTGTACGACATAGTATTGTGATTGATGCTGTACGTCAGTAGATAGAGTTTTAGAGAGAGATAGGACTTAGAAAACTTTGGTAGATAGGACCCTCTCTTCGAGATAGCTTCTGTACAAAAGGTCAACTTTGACCCACCATAACTTACTGCTCAGGGGAGCAAATTCTGAGATTCTTTTTGCTATCGACTCAAGGGAGTCTTGCCTTCACAATGGTGAAGGTGGTCGGAGTTTTTTTCTGCCAAGGTGGTAGTTATTTTTGCTGAAACACAAAGGGGTTAGGGTTATCGTAGAGGCTTCGTGTGAGCTGCCTACTCTTAGGACCTATCGAGGTCTCAGTGTTGCACGTTATGGGCCCACACTCTAGGGTGCCCATCTTTAATGGAACTAGCTTTATATACTGGGAAAATATGATGACCTGAGCTCTGTGTGAAAAAAGGTTTTGGGGAATAGTGAGTGGACGGGTGAGGCGTCCATCTAGTCTTGGCATCCCTCCAGGGTTTGGAGGAAGCAGATTCACCAAAGATGCGGATTCATCTCCAAAAGAGGAGACAAAGGAAAAAAAGGTGGTGGACAAAGGAAAAGAGAAATAGACGATCACACCGATAGCAACCGGTTCGGCATTCATTTGACCTATTCCGAGGAACGAAGAGAATGATACTAATACCTGGGAATACAACAATATGGCGGCAATGCACTTCATCCTCCGCCATCTTACTCAAGGGCTTGCATCTTCTCATTTGCAGATAGAAAGGGCATCAGATCTTTGGGTGGGTCTCATAGAGATGTACCAAAGTGGTACAATTGAGCAATAACAGTTGGCTGATCAGAAAATTGACGAATATGTATACAAAGGGGGGAAGATGTTGTATTTTTGTAATGAGCTCGCAACACTTTTTATGGAGCTAGAGAGTGCTGGACAAGTTGAAACTGAAAAGATGAAGGTTAACTGCTTGCTCATGAAGTTACCTGATGACTTGGAGAACATAGTTAACCGTGTGCAAGACTTGATAGACTCAAGGTGGATATGGAATTCAATGGTAGGGATGATTCTCGTTCGGGAGAACACGATTGAGATCCACGAGGATGAAAGAGTGGGCAAGCCTTGGCAGCTGGGACTGATAAAAGGAACAAGGAATCTAGGAAACCGGTCGGAAATTATGGAGGGGAAGGGTAGAAAAATCAGATTGATGAGGTTGGACCGAGGGCTCCTAAGGGTTTGTGTCATTTTTGTAAGAAACCATGGCACTATATGGCGGAGTGCACTAAGCTAACAGAACTTCAGTTGAAGGAGGGGCAAATCCATGGACCTCCAAGAGGAAAGAAAAAGGCTCTTGTGACTCAGGTACACGAGGAGGAATCCGAGGAAGAGGACGGTGATCTATTGTTGGATGAGGGGTTTGAGGCGAAGACCGAGGTTGAAGTTCCTCGAAAGCAGAAATGTGCTTTCGGAGGAGTAAAAGGTGAAGTAGGATGGATTGTGGATTCGGGTGCCTCTATGCACATATATAAGGACAAACACCTATTCACTAAGATGAGAAAAATTATCATTGTAGAGATAGAGTATGGGGATGGGAGGGTAGTCACTACTACTATGGTAGGATCGGTAGATGTGAAAGTCTTAGTGGAATGGAAGACATCCGTAGTGACATTCTCTAATGTGTTTTTTATTCTAGAGTTGAACAAAAACCTCATCTCAACATCTTTGTTGGATGATAAGGGTTTTGAGACTAGCACTGAAAAGGGAACCTTTACTGCTAGCTTTGAGGATGAAGTTAATTTCACTGCTGAAAAAGGTAGCCAATAGATGTTTAGGCTGATTTTAAGCAATGAAAAGAAGAAACTTTACTATGTTGGTGTATATGATATTATGTTGTGGCATTAGAGGCTTGTACATGTGCATTTAGATAAGTTGAAAGAAATGAAAAAGATGGGAATAGTGGAAGGAATTCATTTTGGGGAAAGTGAAAACTTGAGTGACTGTAGTGGTTGTGCTCAAGGTAAGGCACACAGGTTACCCTTTCCAAAAGAAGCCACTTATAAAGGAGAAAAAAATTTAGACTTAGTACACACTGATAATTGGGGACCGGCCAAAGTGCTTTCACCGGGGGGTAAGAGGTTTATAATGACAATCATTGACGATTGGTCTCGATATTCTAGAGTGTATTTCCTGAAAAATATCACAGAAGCCCCACATATATTTTAGGAATATAAATTATGGAGTCAGAAACTCCATGAAACCTTTATTAAGAGAGTGAGGAGTGATAATTGGGGAGAGTATACCTCTAATCAATTTGAGGATTTTCTTAGAGAAGATGGAGTGCAACACCAAAACTGTTTTTGAAAATCTTGACAGAATGGTGTAGTTGAAAGATTAAATAGAACACTGAGTGATAGTGCTAAGAGTATATTGTCAGATAAGAAGATAGGAAAGAAGTTTTGGGCCGAAGCAATGAATTGTGCAAATTATCTCAAGAATATTGTTTTTACTTCGGCAGTAAAAGGCCAAACACCTTGTGAGAGATGGACAGGCCGAAAACTAGATGTTTCACACTTAAAGGTTTTCGGTAGTCAGGTATTCGGTTTAGACATAGATCGGTCAAACTGGAAGTTAGATCCAAATGGAAAACCAAGATATCTACAGGGATATGATGAAGATGTAAAAGGATATAGAGTCTATGATCTCAAGAGAGAAGATATAATCTTAGTGAAGCATCTAGTGGTTATGGATGAAGGGAAATCTATAGATCCCTTTAAGCACACAAAGACAATCAGAATCAGATTTGAGTCAAAAAAATATGATGACTTTGAGCTTCCTAACTATCCAAGATTTCAAGAAGATGATGATCTTGCAGGTACAGATCAGATCGAGAAGGACCGAAATGTGGAACCCCTAGTATCAACTCCAACCGAAGCGGAAGACGTGGTGGAAATAGTTGAAATTGATGTATTTTCTAGGTCTGTATTGGAAAAATAAATAGAGCAAGTAAAGCAAATGCAGCCTCCTTCTCGCTCAAACTCTCCAGTCCCCATACTTGTTGCATTCATTGAAGACTGGAGAAAGAGTTAGAGCCATGGCTGTCTATAATGTCTGAGGAGACAAAGAATAGGCTAATACTTAGTTTGTACCAAAATTGGTCTCCCAGAACTAGGATTTGATCTTGGTACCTTCCAGCCGTTGAAGAAGTTAATAGCCGATAGCTTTACCCTATAGAATAAAGCAACGTTAAGGTATATTGGGAACAATAAGTATTTAAAAGTGTTTGAAGAGAAAATTCCCAGACAAATTGACAAATAAGTAATAGTTGCTCTCGAAGGGATTTGAACCTAGGACTATAGTAATATTTTGTAATGATACCCCTTATCCACTAAAGCGCTATCGAAACGATACACGTGACAGGTTTCAAAGATATATAACCATTAACGTGACACCTAATTAACACCAGACTAACGAAGAGGAACAATTCATGCATCTTCGCGAATCTGAACCGTGTAAAATATGTTTTGATCTGATGGCCGGCATTCTAGCCGCCACGCGAAGTGAGATTTTGGCAGCATTCAGAGATATCGTCACGCGGTGCCACGTGGTGTCACATTATTTGATACCGGAGAAGATGGGAGGAGGAACCATGGCTCCGATTTGACAGGTGTCACCTTTTAGACCATGTCGTACAATGGTCGTACAATAAGTACATCTCCCATTATACCTTCTTGTACTATATAGTGATCCTATTGGACTAGGGTTTAGTAGTAGGTAGTCGTGAGTAGGCAGACCAAGACTTAGTGATATTTAGGTACCTCTCTCTAAGAGAGCTTGTAAACTATAAATGTCATCTTTGACCAGCCATAACTTAATGCTCAAGGGAGCAAATTCAGTGATTCATTTTTGCTGCAGACTCAAGGGAGTCCAAGCTACACAGGGGTGTAGTCGGTCAGAGTTTTTATGTGCCAGGGTGGCACTTATTCAGTGGGAAAGTCAAAGTGGGGAATATTGTCCAAAACACAGGTTCAAGCTTTGCATTCTCTGGTGGAACTAAGCACACAAAAGGTCTTCTCTTCACAAGGGTGAAATTGTATTGGGGTTTTGAGTGTAAAAGTGTCATTCATTTAGGTTTCTATCAACTTCGAGCTGGCACTATCTAGATAAGCTTCTTTGGAACTGCGAATTCTATGTGGTAATGGAGCCCATAGAATTTCAGAAATCGACCCGGAATCAAGGGATAGGGGAGAAGTAGAAACTGTTCGGAAGAATCTAAGAGAGCCGTCTATTCCAGCAACCGAGTTTGATGGAGGAAGAAAAAGCAGCAAAAGACTACAAGAGAGACAAGTTAACAATAAGGTAACAAAATTGTCTCACCCCGATGAACCTCAAACTTATAATGAGGCAATGACTTGTCCTGTGAGAAACAGATGGAAGACAACCATTAATGAGGAGATGGCCTCAATTATGGCAGCCGATACATGGGAATTGGGGGATTGTCTTCTTTACAGGAAACCAATTGGGTGTAAGTGCGTATTTAAGTTGAAACTCAACCCGGATAACACCATTGAGCGCTATAAGGCTGTGTTAGTGGAGAAAGGATTTCCCCAGAAAGAGGGAATTGACTACGAGGCGACATTTGCCCCCGTCGTCAGGTTTCCCTCCATCCGGATACTTCTCAGTCTGGCAGCAACATAAGACATGGAAGTACATCAAATGGACATCAAGATAGCCTTCCTACATGGAGAGTTGGAAGAGGAGCTTTCATGGAGAGTTAAAAGAGGAGATTTATATGCGACATCCCGAAGGATTTGTGGAGCAAGGGGAGGAGAAGAAGGTATGTCGATTGATCAAATCTTTGTATGGGCTGAAATAGGCGCACTGGCAATGGATTAAGAAGCTCGATAAGTTTCTTACAGGTTTGGGATATATTCGGATCAGCTCAGATCACTCGATTTATTTGTTTGAAGATGAGGAATGAATTATTTTTATTGCAATTTAAGTTGATGATTTGGTTGCTTTAAGCAAATCTATGGATAAAATTAATAAGTTAAATACTGATCTAAAAGGTAAATTCGAGATAAAAGATATGGGAGAAGCAAGGCATATTTTGGGAATTCAGGAGAAGAGAGACAGAGATAGAAAGATATTAAGATTAACTCAGAATGAAGCCATTGCAAACATGTTAGAGAGATTCCAAATGGATAAGGCTAATAGATTTACCACTCCAATAAAACTAAAGAAGGGAAATAAAGGGAGTGTGGAAAAGGGAGTTATAATCTTGGATGATGAGTTTGGCCCTGAAGAGAAAAGATTTATGCAGACAATTCCTTATAGGCAAGTAGTGGGCAGCCTAATATATTTTATGACTTGTACCCGCCCAGATAAAGGCGCAGCTGTAGGAGTACTAAGTAGGAGTCTGAATGCTCCCACTAAGAAGGATTGGGAGGCAGCTAAAAGAGTCCTTAGATATCTCATACGAACTAGAGATCTATGGTTGAGAGATCTATGTAAAAGATAAAATGCAGAAAAAAAGCAGAGGCAGTCTGCCTCTAACTTATCTCTTCGGCTCCCACACTTGTTTCAATCACTGAAAGTTGGAGAGGGAGCTAGAGCCATGGTTGTCTATACTATCCAAAGGGAGACAGACAGTAGATCGGTAGATTAACCAAAATATTTCTTGACTGACCGAAGATTTGAACCTAGTACCTGTCGTCCGTCAAAGTCACCGTTAGCTAGTCACCGACATCCCATGGCTACCTTTCTCAGCAAGGAAATAGACATCCTCCTCAAAACTAGCAGTAAAGACTCCTTCCCTAGTGCTAGTAAAAAAACCCTTATCATCTAATACAGATGTAGAGATGAGGTTTTTGTTCAGCTCCGGAATAAACAATACATCAGAGAATGTTACTATGGATGTCTTTCCTTCTACTAACACTTTCAGATCTACCGATCCTACAAGAGTAGTGGTGACTATCCTCCCATCCCCGTACTCTATCTCTACGGTGGGAATCTTTCTTATCTTAGTGAACAGGTGCCTATCCTTACACATGTGCATGGAGGCACTTGAATCTATAATCCAACCTGCTTCACCTTTCAATCCACCGTAAGCACATTTCTGCCTTCGTGGAATTTCGACCTCGTTTTTCGCCTCCAACTCCTCATCCAAAAGGAGCTCATCGTCCTCGTCCTCGGATTCCGCCTCATGTACCTGTGTCACAAGGGCCTTTTTCTTTCCTCTTGGGGTACCACCGGTCTGCCCCTCCTTTAACCGAAGCTCGGTTAGGTTAGTGCACTCTGCCATATAGTGCCCCGGTTTCTTACAAAAATGACACAAACCTTTGGGAGCCATTGGTCCGAACTCGTCAGCCTGATTTTTTTGCTACCTTCCCCCATAGTTTCCGACCGGTTTCCGAGAATCCTTGTTCCTCCAATCAATCAAAGTTGCCAAGGCTTGGCCACTCTTTCCTCCCTTTCGGATCTCAATCGTATTCTTCCAAACGAGAATCATCCCTACCACTGAGTTCCATATCCACCTTGAGTCCGGCAAGTCCTGCACACGGTTGACTATGTTCTCGAACTCATCAGGTAACTTCATCAGTAAACAATTAACCTTTTCTTTTTCACTAAAATCTTTTCCAGCACTCTCTAGCTCCATGAAAAGTGTAGCAAGCTCATTGCAAAAATCCAACATCTTCCCCCCTTTGTATACATACTCCTTAACTTTCTGATCAGCCAACTGTTGTTGCTGAATCGTACCACTTCGGTACATCTCTATGAGAGCCATCCACAGATCGGATGCCCTTTCTACCTGCAAATGAGGACATGCAAGTCCTTGAGTAAGATGGCGTAGGATGAAGTGCTTTGCCTCCATATTGTTGAAATCCCAGGTTTGAGTATCATTCTCCTCGTTCCTCGGAATAGGTGACATGAATGCTGAACCAGTTGCTATTGGTGTGGTCGTCTCCTTCTCCGCTCCTTTGTCCACCACCTCTCCTTCCTTTGTCTCCTCCGTTGAAGAAGGACCTGCTTTCTTTGTGAATCTGCTTCCTTCAAACCCTGGAGGAATTCCAAGACTTGATGGACGCCCGAATCGTCCACTCACTATCCCCCAAAACCACTTTTCCCATAGAGCTCTTATCATCATACTTTCCCAGTATATGAAGCAAGTTCTATTAAAGATTGGTACCCTAGAGGGTGGGCCCATAACCTGAAACTCTGAGAACTCCATAAGTCCTCAGAGTGGACAGCTTCCAAGAAGCCTCTAGGATAACCGTGACCCCTTTGTGTTTCAGCAAGAACAAGTGCCACCATGGCAGACAAAAACTCTGACCAACTTCACCCCTGTGAAGGCAAGACTCCCCTCAGTCGATAGCAAAAAGAATCTCTGAATTTGCTCCCCTGAGCAGTGAGTTATGGAGGGTCAAAGTTGACCTTTTGTACAGAAGCTCTCTGGGAGAGAGGGTCCTATCTCCTAATTTTCCTAAGTCCTATCTCTCTCACAGACTCTATCTACTGATGTACGGAGCCAATCAGATTACACTTCCGTACACAAAAGTACAGTTGTCGGTGTACTTTCTGTACAAACATTGTACAACATGGTCTAAATGTCGACACGTGGTATATCCGGATTGGCTCCCTTAATCCTCGGAGATGCCGCGATCCAATGTCGTTCCGCCACGTGTCATCCGATATGGCGATGACCATAAACCGCCAAAATCATCTTCCGCGATCTCGGCGTTTAATTCCGGCCGTTTGATTAAATTCACATTTAATCGTAGCCGTAATAAATACATACGCAGTATTCGTTTCGCTAAAGAATTAAATACGCAGTATTCGTTTCTAATCCATACTGTAATCCGTACTTTTACATTAATGGATCTATGTCTCCGTAAACAGTTTCAGTTAAATGAATAATCCTACTTGTTAATGTTTAATGAAATATCAAACCCTATAGTAGGTAACACTAGGTCTAGACATAACAGATAAGGCTACCGGCTAACGGCAGCTTACCGTCCGGCAGGTACCGGGATCAAATCCTGGGGGCAGCACATATCCTTTTAGTAAATAAACCTCTAACGATAAATAAACTAATATACATATTTCCCGTAAACCTCTGGATAGTCTAGGTAGCCATGGCTCTAGCTTCCTCTCCAATTTCTCAGTGACTACGACAAGTTTGAGAGTTGGAGAGACAAGTTAGAGGTAGACTGCCTCGACTTCTTTCTATATTTCTATTTTGACCTAGAAAATACTTTAAAAGGACGATTAATTTCTACAAATTCCTACGACCAAATAATATCCCTCCACGTGGCGCCAGGTCATGCCACTTCCATAAACGCCAAAGTGACCATTCCGAGATCCCAGCAGCGATGTATGCCGTAAGATTAAAATCTGACATTGAATTTTAGCTGTCGAAACAAATATCCGATTCTTTATTTCGTGCAAAATGACGTCCGCACTTAAATTTAACTAGTTCTATGTTCCTATTTTAGTTAATCGGTTTCAGGACCATACACAAGTTTAAATAGATATCAAACCCTATGTATCCTAACGGACTTTTACGACAGACTGATTAGAGCTAACTGTTACGCCGCGCTCTGCCGGTCGGAGGTACGTGTCCTGCGGGACTCAACCTTTTGTTGAGAGTGACTTGAGTCACTCTTTAGTCATGCCTATGGAGCTGAGGCAGCCATGGCTCCATCACTCTCTCTCTCCTTCAGTGACTACAACAAGTATGGGGGCAAGAGAGAAGAGATGGAGGTAGGTTGCCTGCACTTTTTCTTATCTTTTTCCGCTAATCTATTTAGACCTAGAAAATACCCCGAAACTAGTTATTTTAGCATATGAAACAGTACTTTTTTTTGTCCGCCGTGAATTGGCACGTGACGTTAGCCTACGTCAACTAGCGTGTCGTGATTTGAGCCTCTTGTCCGTACGAAACGTAAACGCTTTGCGGACATGATATGTACGAAGCCTTCCAAAACAAACTGTACTGCCACGTAAGCGTTTGTACAGACCGAAAATAACCCCGGACGAACTTAGAACATGCCCAAAAAAAAACCTCGGGCGCCCGAAAAAAAAACTTAGTTTCAGTTCAGTTTTTAGTATGAAATAAGTATTAAAAAAGTTATTGTAAAATTAGTATTAGAACAGTTATCAGTGTGTATAATTAAGATTGGTACAGTTTTTAGTCTGTGTTATTCGTATTAGTACAATTTGTATGTATAATTTGAGTTACTACAGTTATTAGTAATGTATAATGAGTATTAGTATTGTTATTAGTCCGTATAATTGGTATTAACACAGTTATTACTCTAAATAATTAGTGTTTGTATAATTAGTATTAGAACAGTTATTAGTTTGTATAATCAGCGTGAACACAGTTATTAGTCTATATAATTAGTATTAGTGCACTTCTAATACTGTATAATTAGTATTAGGACAATTTTTAGTTATGTATAATTAGTATCAGGACAATCATTATATAATCATTACTTCTACAGTTATTCGTCTGTATGATTAGTATTAACTCGGTTTTTCGTCTCTATAATTAGTATAAATAGTATAAGTACAGTTATTAGTATGTAGAATCAGTATTAGTACAGTAATTAGTTTGTGTAATCAATATTAGCACAGTTATTTGTATGTATAACTAGTACTGGTACGCTTATTAGTATATATAATTAGTATTAGTACAATTTCTAGTTTTTATAATTAGTGGTAGTACAGTTATTCGAATAAATTATTCGAAAAAACAGTTAGTGTTAGTACAGTTATTAGTCTGGATAATTAGTTATTAGTTTGTACAATTAGTTATTAGTGTGTATAATTAGTGTTAGTACAATTATTAGTAATGTATAATTAGTAGTAGTCCAAATTTGAGTATTAATACATCTATATGTTTGTATAATTAGTGATAACAAAATTATTAGTCTGTTTTCTAGTAATAGTACAGTTATTAGTATGTACAATTTGTATCACAATAGTTCTATCACTATAGTTTTTAGTATGTATAATTAGTGGTAGCACAGTTATTAGTACAGATAACTCTCTACAATTAATATCAGATCAGTTTTTTGTTTGTATAATTACTATTAGCTCATTATTGGTTCATGCAATTAGTATTAGTACATTTTGTATCATAGGCATTTTTCCAATTATTAGTTTGTATAATTAGTGATAGTAAAGGTATTAAATAATTAGTATTAATACTCATAGAAAAGATACATTGCTAATAACTGTCTTAATACTAATTAAACATTACTAATAATTGTATTAACACTAACTATACAGACTGTTAAAATGTGTGTATTTTCTAGGTCTGTATTTGTCTATGTTGAAAAGAAGTAATTAGTATTTACTTCTTAATTTAGACTCTAGAGTGAAGAGAGAGAGAGAGAGTCACCATGGTTGCCGCCATAGTCAGAAAACATGCAGACAGATTGATAGATCACCAAAAGTTGCCCTAAACAGGATTTGATCATGGGTCTAACGAGTACTTTATAAACGTTCGCCTTGACCATTAAGGCGTTAACAAAACGATACACGTTTGTGGTTCGGCAATTAATTAAAGTGTCACGCAAACGTCACTTTCACTTAAACATACCAAAATTGAGGAAACGACATCGATATTCAAACGGCGCTCGCGGACGCGAATCTAACCGTGTAAAATACATGATCGGACACACGAAGTCGCCCCCCACAAACCCGAATGAATCTTTGGCGGCTTTCGAGCATAGTCGCGCGCTATGCCCGTGGCGCCACATCATTCGACTCTGGAAGGGATGGGAGGAGGAACAATGGCTCCCATGTTGACAAATGTTAACTAGAAGGCCATGTTGTACAATGGTCGTACAAGAAGTACAATCGGCCACTGTACCTTCTTGTACTATACACTCTTTTGATTGGCCGAGGGTAGAGTAGTAGGTAGTTGTTAGTAGGAACTAAGTAACTTAGCGTGTTTGAGGCGCCTCTCTCTAGGTGACCTTTTGTATTTATAGGCCATCTTTGGCCAACCATAACTAACTTCTCAGGGGAGCAAATTCAGTGTTTTTTTTTGCGTTTGGCTCAGGGGAGTTTTGTCCTCACACGGGTGAGAGTGGTCAGAATATTTATGTGCCTGGGCGGCACTTATTCAGTGGGAAAGTGAAAGGGGCAAATATTATCCTTGAGGCTATACATAGGCTGCTCATTTTGTGGGTTAATGGAGACCACAAAATTTCAAGTTATGGGCCCACCATCTAGGGTGCCTATGTTTGATGGAACAGACTTCACTTACTGGGAATTTACGATGGAGGTATTGCTTTTCGAAAAGCAATTATAGGGAATTGTTTCAGGACAAGTGAGATGTCCGCCACCGGGCTTCGGTGGAACTCACTATGGAGATTCAACTGGGCTTCCCAGAAAACCAAATAGAGTTCAGATGAAACAAAAGGTGAAAGGGAAATTATTGCCATGGAAGAGGGAAAAAAAGAGAAGGGTAAAGGAACGCCTGTGGTGAGGGAAGCTAGGCTCTCTCTCCTACAGTTCCACTTGTAGGGGTTATAGCTAAACCAAAAACTGAAGAAAATGACAATAAAATTTGGGAGTACCAAAACACTAAAGCAAAACATATCATACTTAGAAACGTGTCTTAACCCATAGCTATCACTCTTATAAACCTAACCAAGTCTTCAAAAATTTGGGAAACACTAATTGAGATTTAAAAGTGAGACTATACGGAGGCAGCAATTAGTAAAACATGAAATAGAGGCCTATGTTTATAAAGGCGGTAGCATGGTAGAGTTTTGCAATGATATTGTTGCGTTATATGTTGAGCTTGTTAGTGCAGGATTTGTAGAAGCTGAGGTGAGAAAGATTAACACACTAATCATAAAACTCCCAGATGAGTACGAAAACATCATTAACCGTATACAGGAAATGGACTACTCCTCATAGACTTGGAGCATTACCATATGGATGATTCTTGTGAGGGAAAGCACTTTGGAGCTTCGTAGGGGAAGTGACAGGGTGAATGCATTCCAATCATGTTGTTTAGAATCAAACCTATTTTAGAAGCACACACAATAATTAAACATTCTTTAATAGGACGTCCACCAAGCTAGTGTTGACTGGCGGAAGCGTGATGAGAGGAATGATGGTGAATGGCGGAAGCGTGATGAGAGGAAGAAAGATAAAGATAAGCCATATCGGAACTTCGGTGGAAAGAGAGGAAGAGGAAAAAAAACAGGAGCTTTGAAAAGAAGGGTTTGCTTCTTTTGTAGGGAACCGCGTCACTATATGGCGGAATGCCCTTGTTTGGAAGAAATTAGAAGTTGGAATGTGAATGAGGAGGAAGAAGGGGAAGAGGAGAAACTGGATGAAGATATTTCGGAGCTTCTTTAAATCCGTAGTATGGGGAAGAGAGAAAAGCACACAAAAATTCCACGAAGGCAACAAGGTGCTTTTGGAGGTATAAGAGAGGTAAAAAGAAAGGAGGTACTTGAAAAATGTAAAAATAATGAGGATATTCTCATAGGTGTTTTGGTGACAGAAAACTGGTTGAAAGAGTAGACTTCAACGGATTCTATAGAAAGGGGAGAAGTAAATCTAGAGGGGGCTCCAAAGGATAGGGGAGAAAAAGAATATTTAATGAAAGGTTTAGGGGAGGAGAAAATTTTTTTGGGAATCAAAATAGAAAGTGATAGTGGAAAGAATTCCATGGGAGAGAGTGAGGGAAGTTCAGAAAATGGGGTAAGTATCATGTACAAATATATGAGTACGAAAGATGTAGATTTTATGAGGAACTTAGTGGGGACTCGTGATTTTAAGATAAATTTGAGGGGTAATGGATTTGACATCACTAATGGGAGTGATGCCATTTATGAAGGTGTGCCAGTAAAAGGGTTAGCATCTGGGTGTGTGTTGCAAGTTGGGGATGGGGCTTGCTGTTTGAAATGTAAGTGGGAATCTAGATTTTGCTCGGATGAAAAAGAAACGAGGTGGATAAAATCCTTGCTCCAAATGCTCGGATTTATGAAAAATGGCATGCAAAATAAAATGTGTGATGCATTTATTATTTCGGTTCATCTAATACAATGTTTCAAATACGGAGGTATTCACTTAAAGTTTTATAAGGGAAAAGAAAAAGGAAAAGGAATAATCTACTTGGCTTTATTATTTACGTAGTGTGTAAAATAAAACGTACGGTAAAAAGTATTTAGGCTCG
>JBBHKE010003558.1:0-18297 GCA_037447655.1 Zygnema cylindricum | reverse complement strand
ATATCATAGTTCAAAAGTAGGTGAAAGTAGGCCCATACTGTATGCCTATTGTATGCAAAACATACAATATGCCCTTAAGACCCATATTGTATTGGTCGAAAAATGAAAAAAAAAGTTTAAGAGGGTTGAGTTGCACATCGATCGATAGAGAATTAAACGGCATGTCTAAATTTTGAAAAAAAATCGGATAAAAAATATATTTTCTGTGAATTTTGAGGTTTTTTTTATTCAACCGTCAGATTTAGACAATCGGACGGTCGCTGATCAAACTAGCAATCTTAAGAAGATCACATGAAAAGCCCATAACACAACTTACGATAGGACTATTTGTCATATTAGCGTCTGCAATTTTGAAGGCCACACTAAATAAAGCCTCAAATTGACCTACCAGGTTGCCCGTCCGCGTTTTTTTTTTTTTTTTTACAGGTTTTTTTTCCGGCGGAATGTCATCCTACGCCGCGTCAGTTCGCTAAAAATTTCGTCAGGTGGTGTGCGCAGTACTATGATCATACGTCATATTCGTACGATTGTACAAGAGTGTCCGCAACTCACACCCATACAATATGCATACTCTACGCGAGTTTAATGCCAAGTTTTGTGCGCCTACCAAAGGCCTACCATAAAAACGCCTACTTTTGAACTATGATATATATATATATATATAATTGTGTTTTGTTATTAAGAGTGAGGTGAAAGAGAAGTAGACTAGAAAATAAGGGGAGTGTTAAAATGTGTGTATTTTCTAGGTCTGTATTTGTCTATGTTCAAAAGAAATAATTAATATTTACTTCTTAATTTACACTCTAGAGTGAAGAGAGAGAGAGAGAGAGAGAGAGTCACCGTGGCTGCCGCCATAGTCAGAAAGAAACAGGCAGCCAAATTGATAGATCACCAAAAGTTGCCCAAAACAGGATTTGATCATGGGTCTACCAAGTACTTTATAGACGTTCGCCTTGAGCATTAAGACGTCAACGAAACGATACACTTTTATGGTTTGGCAATTAATTAAAGTGTCACGCAAACGTCACTTTCACTTAAACAGACCAAAATTGACAAAACGGCATCTATAGTCAAACGGCGCTCGCGGACGCGAATCTAACCGTGTAAAATACATGATCGGACGGACGACGTCGCCCCCGCCAAACCCGAATGAATCTTTGGCGGCTTTCGGACATAGCGGCGCGCTGTGCCACGTGGCACCACATCATTGGACGCCGGAAAGGATGGGAGGAGGAACGATGGCTCCCATGTTGACAAGTGTCAACCAGAAGGCCATGTTGTACAATGGTCGTACAAGAAGTACAACGGGCCACTGTACCTTCTTGTACTATACACTCTTTTGATTGGCCGAGGGTAGAGTAGTAAGTAGTTGTGAGTAGGAGTTAAGGAACTTAGCGTGTTTGAGGCGCCTCTCTCCAGGTGACCTTTTGTATTTATAGGCCATCTTTGGCCAGCCATAACTAACTGCTCAGGGGAGCAAGGGAGCAAATTCAGTGATTTGTTTTGCGATTGACTCAGGGGAGTCTTGTCCTCACAAGGGTGAGAGTGGTCATATTATTTGTGTGTCTGGGCGGCACTTATTCAGTGCGAAAGTGAAAGGGGCAAATATTATCCTAGAGGCTATACATAGGCTGCTCATTTTGTGGGTTAATGGAGACCACAAAATTTCATATACCTATAACTATATGAATCGTAATTATACCGACTAATAAGTTTACCAATACTGATTATACAGACTCATAACTGTACTTATATTGATTATAAAGCTTGTATTGATTATACAACTTATATTGATTATACAGACTTATAGCTGTACTATTGTACTAATACTAATTATAAAATCAGTATTAGTCTAGTTATTAGTACGTATAATCCGTCTTAGTACGGTTAGTATTAGTACAGCTATTAGTACGTATAATTAGTATTAGGATAGTTATGAGTTTGTATAATTACTAATGGTATGGTTTTTAGACTGTAACATTAGTATAGAATAATTACAGTTAGTTTGTATAATAAGTATTATTACAATTTTTAGTATGTTTTATTATTGTTTTATAGTTAGTAGTTTGTATAATCAGTATTGGTTAAGTTATTAGTCTGTATAATTAGTATTAAACAATTAAAGTTTGTATAATTAGTATTGATCTGTTATTAGTCACTATATTAATTTGTTAGTACAGTTATTAATAGTGTTTTAATTAGTAGTAACACGGTTTTTAGTCTATTTAATTAGTATTAGAACATTTATTAGTTTGTTTAATCAGTCTTAGCACAGTTTTAGTTTGTATAATTAGTGTTATTATAGCTATAAGTCTGTATAACTAGTATGAGTACAGTTATTAGTCTATATGATGAGTGTTAGTGTAGTTATTAGTATTGTATAATTAGTATTAGGACAATTATTATATAATCAGTATTTGTACAGTTATTAGTCTGTATGATTAGTATTAACTCAGTTTTTGGTACGTATAATTAGTAATAATATTAGTACAGTTTTTAGTATGTATAAGTAGTGTGAGTACAGTTATTAGTATGTATAATCAGTCTTACATCAATAATTAGTCTTTGTAATCAGTATTAGTACAGTTAATAGTCTATATAATTAGAACAGTTATTAGTATGAATAACTCGTGCTGGCACAGTTATTAGTTTGTACAATTAATATCAGTACAGTTCTATCAGTATAGTTATTTGTCTGTATAATTAGTATTAGCACATTATTAGTTCGTGCATACTAACCATTACTAAAGGGTTTTTTGCCACACCTAATTTGGTGAGTTCCCTTATCTCAAACATAAAACAAAGAACCCAAAACATAACTTAGTTAACATTTTGCCAACAAAGCCACACTGAAACGAATTTTTTCAATCACAAACTTATTTCAGTAAAAAAAAAAAATTATTTTTTTTGTAGGTTTGAGATGTCCACGGAGAGGGATCCGTGATCAAACGGAGAATTCGAGACGGAAAGCTTTTTTTATATTTTTTTTAATATATGTTTATTTTTATTTCATAAGAAAAAATATGATAAAGTTTCTCGACCAAAAAATGTTTTTTTCTTTTTTTGGTCCAGAATTTGAGTGTGATTTCTGAACATTTACTTGAACTTTTCAATTAATTTTTCATGTTCTCCCTCTCCCTCCCTCATTTTTTTTAAACCTGATTTCCTCTAGACACCTGCATTAAAAAAGAGAGAAGCGAAAGAGAAAAAGGAGGGAGAGGGGAGAGAGAGAGATCGAGAGAAAGAGAGAGAGAGGCCTAAATTCATAAAAATTAACATTTTGTGATCCCTCTCTCCTCCCCTCCCTCTTCCCCCTTTCCTTTTTTTGTGTGTCATTTTTCCTTTCTCTTCTTACCACATCTAATTGGTGAAAAAAAAACCAAAACCACAGTAATACTATTTGTTATGTAAGCTTTACTAAGCTTTACCTGCGAACCGAGATAGACAGAGACCACCGGGACTTAGAGAAATATTGGAAAAAATGGAAAAATGGAGCTTAACTACTGACCACGAATAGTATGGAAAAGGAAGATTCCTTTAGGGAATCGAAAGTACAAATAAGCATCTAAGTAAAAACCGGGATCCAAAAACGCCAGGTATAAACTAACATGAGAGATTATTTTTTAGAGTGAGAGAGAGAGAGAGAAGGAGAGAGAAATTTGCTTTGCAGTAAAAGAAATGAGGCTATATTAGCAGGGAGTGGGAAAAAAGTAACCATTTTTTTTATTTTTGACATTACATGTTCTCTTTTCTGATTGGTCCTCTAGTTTGTTCATAAGTTTGCGAGGGAATAATATCTTGTACGGTTCACGTCCGTGCGCTTCGTTTCGTAATTCTTCAAAAACGAAAAAGTGCATTCCGAACATGACCCTCCTACCAATCAGATCATTTGTACAAGCCGAAAGTACAGTAGCCGACATAAGATGTGTACGGCTTTAGTACGGCTCCAGTTAAAACGATGTACCTTTCACATCCGACGCCATGGCTTTGTCCCTTTCTTCCTTGGGATCCACTGAAAACTTGCCACGTGTACTCCGGACAGAAAGTACATAAATTACAAATATATCGGTAACTCTGACCGTTCGACAGAGGTCGCAAACGGTCAATCGAAACCGTGACCGACCATTAACCGACCGCCCGCGCCGGATCCGGAACGGATTCGGTTGCCAAATTTTGGGGGTCGGCCGGTTACGGTCGGTTGATTCACCAGGAAAAAATAACGGTCGGTTACGGTCGGTCAACCAAAAAACAAAAAAAAATGAAAATTTTGTACTGTCCCTACAATCCAACTTTCTTGTACTTTGTACTCTTTGGCATCGTGGAAGTACGTGGCATCATGATTAGCGTCGCAAATCTGACACGGTACTGTAGTAAGCTATTTATTTCGCAAATCAAAGGGAACGCGACAAAGCGTCACAAATTTGACACGGTAGTACACTATTAATTTCGAAAATCTTAGGGAACGCGACAAAGCGTCGCAAATCTGACACGGTAGTACAATATTCATTTCGCAAATCTTAGGCAACGCGACAAAGCGTCGCAAATTTGACACAGTAGTACACTATTCATTTCGCAAATCTTAGGCAACGCGACAAAGCGTCGCAAATCTGACACAGTAGTACACTATTCATTTCGCAAATCTTAGGGAACGCGACAAATCGTAATTATTGGCTTATTCCGTCGTACATTGATTAATTCTGTACTTTTTCGGTTACGGGCGGGCACGGTTAGTCGCGAAAAATCAAGATTCGGTTAATTTTTTTTTTCGTAAACAACGGTCAGTTAACGGTTAACAATTTTGGAGCGTGACAAAACTCGGTCGGGCGTCAGTTACTCAGATTAAAAAAAAAAAAAAACGGTCGGTTTCGGGTATGAAATTTTTTGACTTTTGCGACCTCTGTCGTTCGATAACTGATAACTATCGGTATCGGTGTTATCGCGATAAATTTTTTACCGATACACAACACTAAAAAATTTATTTGTAGTAAAAGAAGAGGAGTTGTTTTACCAGCAAGGAGTGGGAAAAAACAAAAAAGTAACCCTTTTTTTTCTTTTTTCCGTCATTTTTTTTATTTACATTACATGTTCTCTTTTCTGATTGGTCCTCTAATTTGTTCATAAGTTTGCGAGGGAATAATATCTTGTACGGCTCACGTCCGTGCGCTTCGTTTCGTAATTCTTCAAAAACGAAAAAGTGCATTCCAAACATGATGTCCGATAGCGGACGGCAGTTGCCGTTTGCTATTCGCAGCTGTCAAGTTTTGACGCTTAAAATTGCATCTTTTGTCCGCCGCTACGCTCCAAAACGGTCGAAACCTACCGTCCCAACCGTCACCGCCGCGTTTTTTGTCATTATATGAAATTTGGCGTACGGATCCCAAAATTTATAACATCGTTTTCCCATTTTTCCAAGTGTGAATCACGCAAGTGACTGTTTTGGTTGCGTACAGTCACTAACGTCACTTTGTCAGAAGTTGTACGTTTGAAGTACATATTTGTACAAATAAAGTACCGTTGGGTACAAATTTGACGGTCAATCGGTTGAACAACTTTGATTTTCAAAATATTGTTTCAACCGCTTAAAACTTTGCCGCGCTTGCGGACTTCGACCGTCATAATAAAATTAGCAATTCACACGGCCGACAAACATTTACGATAACAAAACCGAGGCAACCACATGTAAATAAAATGGCTGCAAATAGTCACTTTTTGTCTTTACGTGAGCTCCACGGTGAGAGCACTTAGCCGCAAAATTGAAATTTAATCGTCTAAGCGTTACATTGAACTTAGACGCAAAATGAAACGAAACCTCTTTAAACTAAAGTACTATAAGTCTTGTACGGAAATATAAAACCGCACGAAACGAAATAAACTTTGTACAATATAATAAAACAAACCGGCGTAAAAATATCAATTGAAATTAAATGAAAAAAATGCGCCTCGTCAAGCGCGACGAAATCGAGCCACACTATCTACGATTCAACATTCTTACATTGACAGCAAAACTTCGTTTCGTGCGTTTTAATATTTCCGTACAAAACTTACAGTACACAGCGAATCGTAATTAGAGTAAAAAAAAAATTAGAGTAAAAAAACAAAAAAAAAAACAATTAAAGTTATGAACGCTAATTTGTGTGATATGAGTTTTTCACATAGGAAGTTTACTCTAATTTCTTTAAGTAGTCTATATTGGGTTATGTCGGCGATAATTATCCGCACTGAAATTATGAACACTAAATTACGTAGACGTACAAAATTTATCAGTCCGTATAGTTTTGACGTCATTATGACGTTAGTACTATTTGTCGCGATGAATGTCAATTAATGTTCACACCGACGACAATGCTGTCGACGGACGACGGTTATACGAACGACTTTTTTTCGATGTGATTGATTTTTTGTTTAGTGCGATTTCACATGCGAGCGCGATTCTATTAAATCATTATTTGTACCTTTTTACTTATAAAAGTACAATTCTGCACGTTCGGACGTCGTCTATACTCCACACTATTTAAAACAAACCTATAATATAATTTTTTACGCTAATTAAACCTTAGCTCAAGTAGCATAATGAAAAATTTAGAATCATTTACTCTATTTAAGGTGATAGAGTCAAAATTTAGGGCGACCGAATTAGCGTTATTTACTCTAATTACGATTCGCGGTGTAGTTCAGTTTAGTTTAAAGAGATTTCATTTCAATTTGCGTCTAAGTTCAATGTAACGCTTAGACGATTAAATTTCAATTTTGCGGCCAAGTGCTCTCACTGTGGAGCTCACGTAAAGACAAAAAGTGACTGTCTGCAACCATTTTTATTTACATGTGGTTGCCGCAGTTTTGTTACCGTAAACGTTCGTCTGCCGTGTGAATTGCTAATTTTATTATGACGGTCGACGTCCGCAAGCGCGGCAAAATTTTAAGTGGTTGAAACAATATTTTGAAAGTCAAAGTTGGTCAACCGATTGACCGTCAAAATTTTACTCAACGGTACTTTATTTGTACCAATATGTACTTCAAACGTAAATTTTTTGACAAAGTGACGTAAGTGACTGTGCGCAACCAAAACAGTCACTAAAACAGTCACTGTCATGATCAATTCCCTATCATAATTATTAATTAACAGCACTAAATTATGTCCAACGACATAATTACGGGGCAGTTTATTAAGCAGTGTTGTTTACACTAATAGATCAATTCGGGTCAAAATAGCACTCACTGGAATTGAACTGGTTAACCTTATAAATGTTGGGAATCAGACCGTACAGGGCAGGGAAACAAATTTTCAAACCTTTTACCGTCATTGCTCTTCAGTTTTTAATAGTTAATACTTAATAAGCCTACAAGTAACTACGGAGAAAATTCTCAAGTTACCATAATCTTTATAACGTAAGTTTTTCCATACTTCGAGTGAACATGATTTTTTTTTTGTAGCTTTAATACCACTTTTTTCTTCGAGAATTAAAAACTTCTTGAGTAAAATTCTTGTGACTTGTAAGTAAAGTCAACTCTCTAAAAATAATCTGATTATATTGGTGCTTCAAAAATTGTTGCTCAAATTTGCTTATTGTGACATCGCTATCGTGTCTACTCTGTCTCTTAGGAAGAGAGTCAGCACAAAAAGCGATAAAAAAACCTCTCTAACCTTATTACCTCTCCCTCTCCTTCTCCTTCTCCCTCTCCCTCTCCCTCTCCTCTCCCCTCCCTCCCTCCCCCTCTCCCTGTTATTTTAAAGCATATTTTCAAACTGTCCATTCCTATCAAAATGTACACAAACATGCTAAGCAACAACATCAAATAAATTACATAACTTTCGTACATTTCAAATTTAATTTCACACTATATACCGTTTTTAGGGATTGTCCATGACTGTGAAATCATTCCCTAGATAAGTTTCCTCCTTCAATTCAACATGAAAAGGGTTACAAAAAGGTCAAAAGTACAAAACATTGCCACAAGTAGTAAATTAAACATCAACATACAAACAACAGATCGAGGTTGTCCACAATACAATCACGTAACAACATCACGAGTTAAGCCACAAATATTTCTTTGGAAACCACGAGTTATACTATGATTAAAGGAGTTACAATAGTATCATAAAAGAAGCTTAGATACAACCTTTACTGACTACCTGAATCAAATGATAGTATGAAAATTGACAAATACATCATCTGTGTTACAACTTTCAATGTTATGTAAAGAAACTATCATAAACATGACCATCACAACCAACGAAGTGACCGTTACAACAAAAAGATCTTAGCTTTGGACATCCTTTTTGTACAAATTCTCTCGAGTCACGTGAGAATGCACTCAAAATTTCTAATCTCCAAAGTTTTGGAAACCCAGTCAAAAATCCGACTCCGGGCATTAAAAGTGGCATGTACAACTCCAGCTGTTCAAGAAATGGACAATTTCTGGCAAGTCTAGAAATTCCTTTGTCAGAAATTCCTTTGTTAGTAAAGTAGTGGGCGGACATCTAAATTTCCCCGAATGCGTTCGACGGCTATCCCCACACAAAGGATGTGAATATTTGGCATGAGAAAAGATAAATTTCCCATACTGACGTCCGAAAAAAATCCACCGTCAAATATCACGGTCAAAGAGTGCAAGTACTTGAGTCGAGACGAAGGGGTATGTGGCATATACTCTGCTTGAATACTTTAAATTACCGAACCTTGGAGATTAACAGCTTCCAAAAGTACGCAATTCTCAAACACCAAAAACAAAACTAGCAAAGGTATGACGTTGTTAACACTTAAAACTTGCAAATGTTGAAAACATGACAAAGTTATTAATTTTATAAAAAACTAGGCCAAGTCACAAACTCCGCAATCTTTCAATTCAAAATGTGTAATATATGGTGAACATGTGACGATATCAAGAAGATAATCATGTAAGTTTTTCTTTGAAATTAGGCAATTTTCAACCTTGAGAATATTCAATTTCAGAATTTTTTTAGTAAAACTTTCATTGTCACAAATTTTGATCCAACGATCGGGCTCTCAAAGCTTTCTAACCTTGAAGCATTTGATTCTAACAATGATTTGGCAGTTTCGAGCAGAAGTGGATGGTTCTTTGTAAACCGTTTCAGTTTCAATTTCATTACGTTACTGAAACGAGTTACAAACCTATCTAGTTTGGGTTGAGTTTCAAGCAAGCCTCTATCATCTGGATCCAATGAAAGCTCATCCACACACGTGCAAGAAGCCTTATACCAATACTGCGATACCAGAGGTACGGAATGGAAGTCGGAGGTTTCCAAAAATCATAAAATGTGAGAAAGGAAAACTTCCCCAATGTCGTTTACAGAAGTCATGGAAATGTCAGAGGAGGAAAACAAAAAATAAACATGCTGAAACAATTTTACGGTTTTGGACTGCATAAAAAAATGAACGAGAACAACAAGTAAAGTTTTAGGGTTTGGGACTTGTGGCTGCAAAAAATGAATGAGGAGCAACAAGTAAAGTTTTAAGGTTTTGAACTTTCGGCTGCAAAAAAATGAACGAGGAACAACGAAGTAAGCAGAACTTTTGCAGATTTGAAAATTTGATCACAAACCTTATGTATTCGACAGGAACCAGAATTTTGTAATTTTCTGCAATAGGACAAAATTGAACTGGCTAGGCTCGATTTACTTAATAATCGAGATTCTCCAGAATCGGATACAAATTCGTAAATGTACGGCACTTGTACAAAAATCCTTAAATATCATGCTAAACTGTTGACAGGATACAGAGATCGCAAACGGTCAACCGAAACCGTGACCGACCGTTAACCGACCGCCCGCGTCGGATCAGGAACGGATTCGGTTGCCAAATTTGGGGGGCCGGGCGGATTCGGGCGGTTGATTCACAAAAAACAAAAAAAAAATCTGTTACAGTTGGGTAAGGAAAAAACGAAAAAAAATGAAAAATTTGTATTTTCCATACAATCCAACATTATTGTACTTTGTACTCTTGTTATCGTGGAAGGTATACATGAGATGTACCACTAGTTTTGTACTTATTCAGGTACGGGCGGGTACGGGTAGTTACCAGAAATAGAGTTTCGGTCAACTTTTATTTCAGTAAACGTGTTTCGGGTAACGGTTAACAATTTTGGAGCGTGACATAACCCAGCTAGGCGTTGAGTACTCAGATTTTGAAAAAAAAAATGGTCGGTTTCGGTTATCTAAAATTTTGACTTTTGCGACCTCTGACAGGATACCAGCTAAACGGAGAAAATAAACTCCAGCTAAATGGGGAAAATAAACTAAACACAGGTAGCAATACACGAAGTTCCTGCATAATAATTTACCGATACAAAGTTACGAACAACTTTTTGCAAATGACTAAAAATACCGATACGACCACAGCATGATAGGAATATCAAAACAGAGGTCACAATTGGGTACCCGAATCTGCAACAGATCCTTAATCGGACAACTGCGTCGGATCCAAAACGGATTCAGGATGCAAAAATTTGGGAGTCGGCTAGATTCAGCCCGGTGATTCAAAAAAAAAAAAAAATCAGGTACGGCCGGGTCAGTAAAAAACGAGGGTACGTACCACTATATTAGGGTCCATAAAAAGACGAGGTATTTTTTTGCAAAAGGGGATAGTACCACTAATTCTGTATTTTTTCGGGTACGAGTAATCTTGATAAATCTAGTTTCGTTAACTTTTTTTTTTCGGAAATGCGTATCAAGTACCTGGTAACAATTTAGGAGCGTGCAATAACCCAGCCAAGATTTCGGGTGTTCATATGTGAAGAAAAAAATGCCAGATTCTAATTGTTGGAATTTTGACTTTTTTTACCCTTGGCAAGCGGATGACCTGCTCATCTATAGTTTAAACACAAACGAAACATGGTTTGCTTAGGAGCGAAGGGTGCGGAGAGTCAAGCTTAAGCGAATTCTAACAATTTTTTTTTAAGAAGGCAAGAAAAGGGAAGCAAAAATGTTTTAACAACAAACCATGCTCCAACACCCTTCCCCAAAACAAAGAGAAGTCAACTATGTGCATCAATTGAAAAATCACCTAAGGTTATTCAAATCAACATCGGCTACCTTGTCACCGACTTGTTGTTGCACCCACGAGTGACTTCATGTGATGGGGGGAGAGAACAAAGGAACCTCATATTGCACCTCGATCAGTGAAAGGGAACGAGCTAACAATAATGATTGTTCAAATGGTAACAAACCCTCATCAAATTCAAAATCCAACTAGGCCAAAACAATTGTGTCGTCCAGTAAAGAGCGTGAATTGATGATGTGTGCTATTAAAGACTAACTCCATAGGCATATTGTTGATGTTATAGTGGTTATATGAATTGTACCTAGGCATCTAGAAGTGATTGGTAAACCAAGTTGTCATGAGCGACTAGTCCTTCCAAGTGGCCAAAAATATCAGTGGACAAAATGATGGCGAACTTCGAAGGGTGAGTTATAAACTTTGAAAGGGAGGGAATGAAATAAGGGGTAGGGGGTAAAATGCGCACCAAGTACACTAGGCCGTTTTAAAAACAACAAAATAAGGTAGCGAATGCCACTTGTGAAATCAATACATTTCGGTAAAGCTTTGGAGTGGGGAAGGTCATCGAACAATGAATCCTCAACAAACTTGTTCAAAAACGCAAAGGCTTATTTAATGGAACCTACCACTTTGATGCACTATTAACAAAGACAAATAATAAATATTTTAAATATTGATAAGAGAGGGAACGTTGATGGCCTGGCTTTAGGGATACCCAACGGCACATTTTGAGAATTTGACGAAAATCGTATCTTGAAAGGCGTTTGAGAAAAAAATGATTTGAACAAATATCTTTGTTCGAATATCTAGTGATATGCGTACCATCAGGAAAATGAATGGACACCAATTCTCAAATGTGTTAGTTGATTTTCTTTTAATCTTTTAGGTGAGAAAAGTTTGAAAAATGAGCTTTATGTGATCACTTTCGCGATTCACGATTGTCGATCGCAAATAGCAACGTTCTTTAATGACCCCCTGACTGGATAAAATATAAATCTTGGTTTGGCGAAAAAAAACACGAACAAAATGAAAGTTTCGGTTCATTAGAGAAAAGGCATGTCGACACTCGCGGGAGATGGCGTTGCAATCGATAATGTTGAAAGCATCATACTCTAACTTGTACAACCACCCAATCCGAGTGGAAGTAAATCGAGGTAAAAAAATAATAGTAATAGCCACACAGCCTTCGCGAAAGTGATGTGGGAAAAAGTGATCATATAAATACCATCGGAGTAATAAACACAATTATATAGCTTAAACATGATATAATTTTTCTCCTTGCGTTAGTGTGACGAACACCTCCAACATGCTTCGAGATTATAATAAGGCGTGTTGATGCCAACATTAAAATATATGTTAATGGTGTCGTTTGCCAAAAGGCATTGTGAGAATCGAAATGCGGCTTGAATTACTTAATAAAAACGATACAAAATACGAGAGCACGGCTGCGGTTTAGGGTAACCCTAGTGATAACACCCAAAGAAATTACGATTACGAATAAACTCTTTATCGTTGTAAAAGGAATGTCATTGGATAATGGTATTATGTTTGGGATAATCGTTTTATGAATTAAAAGGAACCAAGTGGATATTGAAACATGGTTGGAGGTGTCTCTTCAAATTGACGCATGTTACATAAGGTTTTTAACAACCTAGACGAAGGACCTAAGATACAATCAGGGTAAAGAAGTGTTTACAACTGGGCAAAAAGGAATAAAAAGGTTGTTCAAAGGTTGAGAGGTGGAAGCGTGGACTAAGAGGTATTACGTTTGAGAGAAGCTAAATGCTGTATAGAGAAGAATTATAAATTGGTGAGAGGACGAAAGGTGAATGGATCGGGGGAGGAAGTGAATGAATATACAATGGTGTTTGACAAAGAGGAAAATTTGAGGTAGAGTTGAAAGTTATCGTTTGGAATTGCTCCCTACGACGAGGGGGACAAAAACGATGTAGATGTAAGAAGGCAACGATTTCCACATTATATGCGGAGGGTGCGATCAGAGGTACAACATGTTTGAATATTCACAGAAAGGGTGTCCACTCATTCTAGGGGAATTGCCAAACCTCTTTGCTACGATGTATTTTTACCCACCTTGTCGACTTTGCTCGCTCTATGTGGATGTGACTGTGAATACCCATATTGGGATTAACAGGAGGTCTAGCAAAATGGATGTACAAAAAGGTGAGAGGTGAATTAATAGCATTTGCAAACTATATTAGCGTGGTAAGAGCTAATTTAACGCGGTTAGTTCGTTATTAGACGAAATGTGTAACTTTTCTTATTTATTTTCAAGTACTTTAACATGAAATGTGGCGAAACATAGAGTGGGAAGTGGTCAAAGACCAAAACAAGAAATAAAGGCAAATCTTGAGGGAACCATTGAAACACAAAGTGCAAGCAAAAGACAACATGTTTACGATAGAAATGAAGGATTTTGAAAGCTATCTGTACTTGATGATTGCACAACGAATTTGTTGACAAAGTCGGAAGAATAAAAGACAAAAAAAAGAAATAAGGAAAGCCATGGCCGAAAGTTTGAGAAGGTCCCAAAAGATTCAGTTTTCAGTAAGTTAGGATATTCAATGTCCTAGTTAAACTTTACTATTGGCGTTAAGGTCCAGTAGCCGACACTCCTTGAAATCGTTCAAATGTGTACGGTACGTCGAATCCGTTTTTACTATTTCTATAAGCACTGCAGCTATAGCGCCCATAACTCTACAGTACACCGCGAATCGTAATTAGAGTAAATTACTCTAATTCGGTCGCTCGAAATTTCGACACTATGACATCAAATAGAGTAAATGATTCTAATTTTTTCATTATTATAATTTAGGTAAGGTTTAATTAGCGTTTTTAATTCTAATATATGTTCGTTTTAAATAGTATGGAGTACGGATGACGTCCGTCTGTGCAAAATTGTACTTTTATAAATAAAAATAGTACAAATAATGATTTAATACAAGCCATTATCATGTAACTGCGTTTTAACAATCCGCGTAGTGCAAACGTCATAGTGACGATAAACTGTACGTTTTGTCAGATTCTGTACGGATACTTTATTTACAGTAGAGGATATTAACTTGCCAAATTAGAGTACACCGCATAAATTAGAGTAAATTCCTTTCTGAAACAGTTCTATCACATAAATTAGAGTAAATTACTCTAATTATTTTTTTCTCTTTTTTTACTCTAATTTTTTCATTACTCTAATTACGATGCGCGGTGTACTGTAATCACCGTATTAAACGAGAGATGTACGGACACACTACATATTTAAAGAGTGGCCAATTATCCACGTAACCTTCCAGAAAATTATTTGATTTGTGCAGCTTCTGTAAAGTTTTTGGAATTGCTGTACTGGACACAGTAACAACCACCGTGATTGTATACTTGTAGATTTTCCATTGGTTTAATTTATAACTGAGTAAGGCCAGCTATCGCATACATGTATCCGATTTGTATACAGAGAAGCTGGATATTGTGGCAAATCCTGCTAGCAGGATTTACTTACATGTCGATTTATGATTTGTCCAAGTAGGCAAACCGAAGCTACCCGTTACATCGAGTAATTAGATTTGAGTCAGATGAACTTTTTGCATGAAACAGTGCGTCAACAAAGCAGAGAAAGGAAGAAAAATTAGGGTTGGAGGATTTTAAACCCTCTCTCTCTCTCTCTCTCTCTCTCTCTCTCTCTCTCTCTCTCTCTCTCTCTCTCTCTCTCTCTCTCTTTTCTCTCTCTCTCTCTCTCTCTCTCTCGCGTCATATCGGCCATGTCCTTACATACAGTGCCACGTGTCATTGTAAGCAATTGTTCCCTCGGTGAATGGAAAGAGACGAGGACAGGAAGAGTAGACAGTAACCTGCCACGTGGCATATTGCACGTGCCTGGAACTGTGTCCTCTTCTGACAATCTCCAGATTTCCGTCACGCGGCGCTCTTTGATTAGTCGAAATGGAACCGCACGTACGAGCAGCTTCCTGGCGACACCTGGTGACATTGGATTCGTTGGCAGTCAAATTTTTAATGTACACGTTCTTTTTTTCTCTTTTTTTCTACGTTGTGCTGGTTTTTTAGGTTTTTTTTAAGGGTTTTTAAAGCTGTTTGTGTTCGTTCTCTCTCGCTAACTCTTCCATTTTTCTCCCTCTCTGTCAAATTGCTCTCTCATTCCATTTTCTTCCCCCCGCTCTTTTTCTTTCTCTTTAGCTCTCTCAGCTTGCCCTTTTTTTTTCCCTCTCTCTCGTTTTCCTTTCTCCCTCCCTCTCTCCCCCTCTTATTCCCTCCGCAGCTCTCCACCTCTCTTCCTCCCTCCTCCCTCTCTTTCTCTCTCAACCTCTCTCTCTCTCTGTCTTTCTGCCCCCGCGCTCCCTCTCTTTCTCTCTCTCTATCTATATATATATCTATAGTTTCATATATGGTACAACTCTGTGTTTTTGTATTTCCTCTTCAATAGATAAAATTGAATTGTGTTTTTTTTTTTTTGAAACACTTTCACCAAAAAAAACAGAACGTGTGCACATTTTTTTTTCACAATTTTTACAGCAGTATTTTAAACTCTTTTTTTTGAAAACACAAAATCGTTTTGAAACACTTGAAAATATTTTCAAACACTTAAAATAATTTTTCTCAACATTTAAAAAATGTCTTTTAAACACTTAGGATTTTTTCTTAAACGCCGAAAGGATTTTTTAAACATGTAAAACATTTTTTGTGCGCTTAATTTTTTTATAATATAGAAATGTTTTTCTTCAAACATAATTTTTTAAAAACACTTAAACCGTTCGTAAAACACTTGAAATATCATTTAAACACTTAAAATCTATATTTTTTAACACTTATTTTTTTGTTTGAATTTTTAAACTTATGAGCACAATTTCAATCAGTGTGATTTTTTTTTTTTTCCTTCGACCAACGGATGTTACTACTTTTTTAAACACTTCATAAAAATGTTTTTAGATATTTTGAGGCCTTTTCGAACTGAATCCAAACAGTAAGAAGTTGATTAGATAACGATGCAAGAAGAACTCTGTTTCTTTTTTTTGTTTGCATATTTTGCAACACTGTTTGTTTATATCTTGACTCACATCTACCAATTACAATAAAATAAGAATATATACATATTTTTTATTTATTTTTGAACGGAAACTGAAAGAAAAATTAAAATGGCAAAAAAAAGAAAAGAAAGAAAAAGGGAAAATAATAAAGAATATTATAACTAGTGATGTTATTAGCAAGACTCCGGACTTTTTTGTGTATACTCCTTTTTTTTTCTCATTTTTATTTACTTTTTTGTTTTTTGAAAACCCTAAATTAGAAAACCTAACTTAAAACCCTTCATTAATATAGTATTTATTTATTTATTCTTTACTTATAATTCGCAGGAGGGGACAAGCAGCTTTACGATATTTAATTCGAAAAAGAATTCCTCAAAAAATTGGGCAGCTAAAAAGTTTCTGATCCGGGCAGCCATTTTCGACCAATTATCGGAAAGTTTGGAGAAAGTGTGGCAAAAACTGAGCAATGAAAGTAATAATACCTTCCCTCTCCTCCCTCTCTTTCCTTCCTCCCTCTCCTTCCCCTCCCTCTTTCCTCGCTCCTCCCCCTCCTTCTCCTCTCCTCTCTCCCCCCCCTCCTCTCTCTCCTCCCTCTCCTCCCCTTCCTTCCCCTCCTCTCCCCCCTCGTCCTTCCTGTCCTCCCCCTCCTCCCCTTCTCCCCTCCTCCCTCCCTCTCCTCTCTCCTTTCTCACCACAAAATATTTCCTTCTCTCCACCCCTCCTCTTGCCCCTTCCTACTTTTTTGGTAGAGGGAGTTCCCTGTATGCAAGTTAGAGAGGGAGAGGGAGAGGGAGAGGGAGGGAGAGGGAGGGAGGGAGGGGAGTCTTTTCTCCTACCTCTTACTCTCCCAATGTTCCTTAATCAGAATATTGCCATTCTTCTTCCCTTCTTCTCCCTCCACAATGAGACTGGTTAACTTTCTTCCTTTCTTAACTGTAGGAGTCATACCTGCCGTACTACCGGTTCTCCATTCCTCACTGCAGACCAAAACGGCGTACACACACTACGAGACAAAAGACGCTAGACGTGACACCTCATTTTTGTTTTTTTTCACCCCGACACAATGTTTTTTGTGCGCTGGGTTAGAGGCAAAATGCATACTAACGTCTCCCTCTCTCTCTCTCTCTCCCCTCCCCCCCTTTCTCTCTCTCTCCCTCCCCCCCCTCCCCTCTCCCCAGCCGTCCTCACTCGCGAAAATATAAAGGAGCCAATGCGAGAAATCCGGAGAGCTCTTTTGGAGGCAGATGTCAGTATCTCTATTTGTACCCCTTTTTACTAAAATATTATTTAAACAATTGATTTTTTTATTTTTTTTGGAAAAAGCTCCCATTTTTCGATATAAGGAATGCAAAAAAATAAAAGTGAAATAGAATCATAAACAAGAAAATAATGTGTAACTTTTGAGGCTGACATCAATTTTCTTATTTATACCCCTTTTCTAAATAACAGTAAATATTCTTTTAGTATTTGTATTTCTATTTGTACCCCTTTTTAAAAATTATTGTTATTATTCTTTCTTCGGAAAAAGCTTACATTACATTTTTTAAAGTAATACATGTAAAAAAACAAATAAATAACAAGGACTAATGTTATAATTCATTTATATTTCTATGAATTGATGCTATAATTATTTATAATTTATTTGAGACGTAAACTATAAAAATAAATAGCATGTTTAAACAATCAAAATTTCATGAAATGACAAGTTATTCTGCATAAAAAACAAATAAAATAAAATATTAAGCTAGTTATATATATGTATATGTTTGTATACTTATGTATTTCTATTATATATATATATATATTGTGTGCGTGTGTGTGTGTGTGTGTGTGTTTGTGTGTATGTATATCACTAAATAAATAATAATAATAATAATAATAATAAAAGCGATAACAAATAAAATAGCACTAAAATTTTTTGTATAGAAGTTAAATAATAATATTATGTTTATATCCATTTGTTGTACCCAATATACGTAACCGTAGACAAAATTTTGTCCTCAAAAGTACAATTAAGAGGCGTAAATTTCAAAACCTGAAAAAATATATATAAAAAAAATTGTCGATTTTAGCATTAGAAACACAAAATAAAAAAAAAAATAAATGCATACATTGTGGGTGTTCATACACCAAAAAAAAAAAAATAAAATTAACGTTGTCAAAGAAGAAGAACAAAAAGTTAAGATTTTATAAATCATTGTAGTCGAAATTTATGCGCTAAACTTTTTTTT
>JBBHKE010003556.1:9438-68964 GCA_037447655.1 Zygnema cylindricum | reverse complement strand
GACGTGATTCGTATAAGCTCAAAGTCAAGAAGTATTGATGTGTCCCATGGGAGTTGGAGTTCCATGGGTTGCAATCAACATTAATTAATTGTTTCTTTTAATCCATGGAATCCCAAGGGTTAAACTAACAAATTAATTTAAAGGTCTACATATGGAATTCTATAACTGGCCGTCACTATTGAGTGATTTAACCCACGATAAGGGAAAAAAAGGAGTAACAGTCAAAAAGAGTAACGGGCAAAAGGGTTCGAGGGACAAAGAAAGACAGATGGGTTAAATACAAACAAAATCTTGATTAAATTCTATTTCTTTTTTAGACGACAGAAAAATCTTCCGAATGAAAACCCTAGAATCTCAAGATTTTTCACACTGAAAATCTTGGTTTTCTTGGTTTTCTATACGAGAAACCTAGAGTTCTGAAACTTGTCTGTTAGGATTACACTATTATCCTAGAATTGTACCAGCTGAAAGATTTTGTTTACATACTAACTAATACGGTTGTACTTTTAGTGTAAACTTCTAACAAGTTCTGTCAAATACTCATAGGGTAATTACATTGAAGAAATTTGCCCTTATGTTGAGGGTGAATCGTATGTACAATTATTATTAAAAAAAAAGAAGTACAAACTGTTTGAACGATTTACCCTCAACACGAGTGGAAAATGTCAATAGTGTAATTATCCTATCATCACTAAAACATGGGTGTAAATGTTTGAGTGGTCGCAACATTTAACTGTGGCTGGAAAACATTAGGTTTACACTTTATAGGTAAGACTATTGAAATAAATCTGCCCATTCTTTTTTGGAAAAGAGGTGCAAATTCGGTTCGAAAAAATTGACAAATTGCAAAAAAAACCATTCCGTCATAAGTAATGATATCGGAGGACAATTCATACGGTCCATGGAGTCACTCAATACAGTGTACAATTTAGTTGTAAGAAACTTGAAAATGTCAATTGGAGGAAAAATATTATCACAGTGAAAAACCTTAACAAGCTACGTGGCAGTTTGTAGAAAGTTTGTCCAAAAGTACCACAATGAAATTTGAATGAAGACAATATTGTTCTTGGAATAGGGTTTCTAGGGCAAAATGATCATCAATAGAAGATATGTAGAAGATATGTAAACTACATGAAATAGAACAAAAAAGTGTACGAATGGAAAAAATGAACAATTGGAATTTCTTTCAAATAATACAAATATACTCGAAGCCTAATTTCGTGGAGCAAACTACTCTCATCTCAAAGTTTCAAAATTGCGGACATATGTTAAATAAAAATGAATTTTCAACACATTGATTTCTTTTCCTAATGTACGCCAAATGTTTTAGGTGGTATGTACAACTCGAGTTTTGATAGTGTCTTGTGACTTTACAAACTGTTCCTTGAAGCTTAGTCCTCGCTCTCATATGTTATGGATCCACTTTTTTCCCCTTGCCCCTTTGATGCTCGGCGGCATCTCTCGCTGCAATACCTGCAAAAGGGTGCACGTATCGAGTTAGAAAAAAAAGTACCCTTAAAAAGCAAGAAAACAAGAGATTCTTACTCCAACTACCAAAATAGTTTATTTATTTACTTTAGAAGCAACAAGGTACCATCTTCGACATCTTCAAAGTAGCTTATTAATAAGAATCAGAGATACATTCACGATCCATCCACGATGATTCATCTCATGCCTTTACTAAGTTTTTAATACAAGGGACAAAGGAATAAATTCTTCAAAATGTCAAGAAAAATGTGATAAGAGGAGGGAGGGAAAAAAAAAGGGGCGCTTACTTTACTTCGTCCCACACTTTTTCCCATTTTTTTCGCCTGAAAACTCCCACCATCACCCAACATATCTTTGAGATTCAACGTATAGATTCACGACTTAATCAATTTAGGCGCCAAAGTAGTGTGGTGAAAAATATGTTGCCCATTTTCATGGTTTAGCATCACCGAATATAATGTGGATTCGATATTTAGAATGGTTCACACTGTACATTGTGAAAAGGTCAAAATTTCAATTGGCCCACTCTAATAGTGGTAGACGGTGTAGTAAACGCTGAAAATGAGTTATCTCAAAACTATCATAACCATGATTTGAACCTAAATTTAATTGAAAACATACATTAAATTTCACCTGTAGGTGGAAGGACAAATGTCAAGCGAAATAATAAAAAAGGGCAATTTAAACCATTCCATAGACATGAAAAAATGTGTTTAGTAGTCAACATACATCTTCTTCTAATCCACAAATTGTCATTTTTTTCCGAATTAGATGCCATTTTAGACTAACTCTAAGTCATACCAAAAAAAAAATCACATGAATAAAAAGAAATCGTATGTAAGGGTGTGACACGTGTCATTCACACCATAGCTTTAATGAGGGAACACAATTGGATACGATACTATTGTTTCTCGTACAGTACGCATACTAAACGAAAACTTCACGTATAGTACGCCTACCGTACGGAGTTCCAATACATAGCGCTTCCAATTGTTTGAAAAGAAGATTTTATTTTTATCGTACGGTAACCCTAGAATCTGTACGGATAGCGACAAACCAGTTCATAGGTCGATTGCAAGCCACGCAAATCTTGGAGGGCAAATTCGACTTCGTATACTTCTTTTTCTCCTCCTTCACATTTGCACCGACCATGTTCACACGTGTGGGAGAAGTTCCAGAGGTAGACACGTGTCGGACCACCGAAAACGGCCTCCTGTCCGTACAAACGAAAAATCGAGGATGATTTCCTTCAAGAATCCTCGACAGTCCGAAATTTGAAATTTGCAGATTATAAAATGCAGTCGAAGCCATGTAAACGTGACTCGTCCACACTCCGCCACGTGGCAAAAATTGAAAATGCTTCACCCTGTCTGAAATGGAATGTCCTGTACGGCTTCAAAAGTACACCTTGTATCGCTGTTACTGTTATTCGCCACTAATAAAATATCGATTCTCCGTAAACACATCGGATTTTTAATCTGACGGTTGCGATTGAAAAGAAGCATTCTCACCTTTCGATTGGCGGTCTCTAATAGAAAATTGGATAAGTGTGCACGAGAATAAACGTTTAGTTAGGCGGGAAAATTATCAGCACTAATAATGATATAGAGTGCACCGTGGTCCCGGCTCATAGCCTTGCCACACTAAAGGCACGTGCTCATGCGCTTAAGGGTATGGCCCCATGTGGCTAAGTTCGGGTTTTTTATGTCGTTTTATTTTTAAACTTAGCGCCGTACTGCCTAAGTTGCGGCCGTACGAAGAAATCGCAAATTTGTAGAGTACAATGTGCGTCATTCTCGAACTTAGGATGTACAAAAATTTGTCGTCTTGCGTTTTTTCGACCCACTGTCACGTCATCTTCAAACTTATCATAAAACACATCGGCGATGTGTTTTAAGCTAAGTAAATCCGTTTACACCAATAGGAAATCATGTACATGGGGCCGTACCTTAATTAAAGGATTTTTTCTGTCGTCATCGTCTAAAATTGAACGCTGCACTGAAAAAATCTCTGCTAGTAACTAAAAAGTGTAAAAAAGTTCTATTTACGTCATCCTAGCACTAGTTAGAGTGAGGTTCCATTAGGGGAAAAATGCCGTTGTTTACTAAAAGTCGTACAGAACAAAGAAAATTGTCAAAAAAACAAGGCTACTGAATGAAGAATTTCATTCTCCACGTTTATGAGCATAAACGTGGACCGTCGAATGCATAATCGGATACGCCATCGTCTGACACTTTCAGTTCGCAACAAATGACCCAGAGTAGGTCAATTCTCAGCGCCTGAACGAATAGCATCGTGCCTCGTGGAAAAGTGCACAAATATCCATGACGACCGCGCGACCAGGTGGGTACACGTCGCATATGACATGTGCCTTCCGCCAGGGAAGATGCGAGCCCACCGGAAGCCGCAAGAAAATCTTTGACGGAGGATATTGTTTCATGCTTTTGTTGCCATCCACGAACCATTCTGACATTTTCGTACGCTTTTACGCATCTTAAATTTCGTCCACCCGTACAAATTTTATTCAATACGTCGTACAAGTCACTTTTTACCTTCGCAGGTACAAATATGTGGTCATAATTTGCTGTCAAAGATTCTCTGAAGATTACCTGAATCGTATTCTTCTATTCCGTGGCCAAATCAAAGTGTGCCACGCAAAAACAATGTGGGTTACTGACCCGACATAATGGAACAGTTGCTTCAGTAAACGATTTTTTGATGTTTACAGAGACCGCCTAATGGAACAACGCTCTTAGAGTGTTACGGCTAAGCAGATTTGACAGAGACGGCGACGGAATCTATAGTTCCGTACGAACAAATTGGACTGTTTCGCTGTTGTATATATAACTTGTACGAAAGCGTCCTGAAAACATGCGATAAGGCCTGTTCTCTATTAGGCGGTCCCAGTTAACATGCGGATACGTCTATTTCTAGTGTTTACTGGCACGGCCTTCCATTATGTCGTGCCACTAGACATCATTTCTCAATTATGATTGGCGCCGCCTAGGTTATTTTCTAGATTCTTAAAATCTAGAAATATTCTTCAAGCTGAAATCTGTACATAATATTTGTACGAGCGGAGGAAGTTAATGATTCGTACGAAATTTTGCGACCATATTTTAAATTTGAAATTGAAAATCAAAATTTCGAAACGGAATGTAAAAAAGGCGCCGCAAACTTTTAAGGTCAGTGGATGTTAAAAGGAGCGTGCGAAGATATTTCAATTGACCTTCGTACACCGTGGCGGAAGGCACAAGGCTTGTACCACGTGCTCGATTCTCATTGCCTGTTTAGGGTGGATTTATTTTTACTTTTCACGTGTACCAATGGTACGCGACCAGTGTGAAGAAACTCTCCTCGCTGAGGAGAGTCTCTTCAAACTAGACGATGTGCGTGATTGCCCCGCGAATCTAAAAAAGTGAAAAATCCAACAATTGATACTTACGCCTATAATATTGGAGCCATCCAGTAGACATGTTTCGTCATGTTTCGTTTGACAACAAAAAAAACGGTACAAATTTGTACGAAATCCTACGGCGTCCAGTAAACAACCCCACTTTTTCTCTAATGGAAGTTCACCCTAACATGTTTTGACGTTTACGTCCTGACAGCGAAACAGATTCCATTTAGTAAGCAACGGAATATTGCCCTTAGAGTGAGGTTCCATTAGGGGAAAAATGTCGTTGTTTACTGAAATCCGTACTGTTTCGTACAGTGTTGTACTAAAAGAAAATATTTGTCAGAAAAATAAAACTACTGAATTAAAAATTTCATTCTCCACGTTTATGGGGCATAAACGTGGACCGTCGGATGCATAATCGGATACGCCATTGTCTGACACTTTCAGTTCGCAACAAATGACCCGGAGTAGGTCAATTCTCATCGCCTGAACGAATAGCATCGTGCCTCGTGGAAAAGTGCACAAATATCCACGACGACCGCGCGACCTGATGGGTACACGTCACATATGACACGTGCCTTCCGCCAGGGAGGATGCGATGCCACCGGAAGCCGTAAGAAAATCTTTGACATAGGATATTGTTTCACGCTTCTGTTGCCATCCACGAACCATTCTGACATTTTCGTACGCTTTTACACATCTTAAGTTTCGTCCGCCGTACAGATTTTATTCAATACGTCGTACGAGTCACTTTTTACTTTGGCTGGTACAAATATGTGGTCACAATTCGCTGTTAGAGATTCTTTGAAGATTAGCATAATCGTATACTTCTATTTCGTGGCCAAATTAAAGTGTGCCACGCAAAAACAATGTCGGTTACTAACCCGACACAATTGAACGGTCGCTTCATTAAACGAATTTTTGATGTTTACAAAGACCGCCTAATGGAACACCGCTCTCAGGGAGGCATGACTAGCGACAAATGGAGGACGACAACGGACCGTTGGATTTTGACCAGCTGCGATGGTTTCATTATTAGCGTGGAGAATGCCTAAGAGTGAAATTTCTCACGGTACGTCCCCATGTAATTGATACTTTGAAAAAGTATTTTGGACTGTAATGAAGTGCTTCGTACTACTTTGAAAAGCGTCCCTATGTGCGAAAATGAAATCGGAACTTTGACATGTGACGTTTGTAGACGTGGGTACAACTTTGTGATGGTTGACGACGACTACGAAATTAGTGACGCCAACAAAAACAACGACAGTTGTAGAAGTCTAGATTTTTGTAATTTTGTGACATGGCGGATGTTTAGGGTTTTGACATTGTGACGTCACGCTCACTTGTGACAACGTTGACGTCATAGATTCATGAACTTTCGGCCATGGCTTCCCGGTTTCTTTTTCTCGACTTTTTTCGCTCTACTTGCCATTAATATATACATGAAGGTAGTCAAAATAATTATTTTTCAAATATCTTTCATTTCATACCAGTTTTGTCGTGCCTCATTCTAAAATGTGTGAGATAAAAGTGATAGTGTGAGAGGGAGAGGGGAGAGGCGACGACGACGCAAAATTGTACCGAGGACCCATGAATGAAAGTGGAGATCCGAGACCCCTGCAAATATTTTTCCGTACATCCCCGTCTTTTCCGTACATGCGCGTGACGGGAAGGGAGAAAAATAGCGAGTACTCTCCCTCGTCCTAAAATTTTCCCACTCGTGTGGCGCGTGCGTGGGTCATTTTTCATTCGCTGTTTGGGCGATATTTTCCATGAAATCCAGTCGTGAGGCGATTTCTGATGAAGTTTTTTGACGGGCTGGATTCTCTTGCCCGAGGGTCGAAAAAAAGAAAACGCCAAAATGCGTTCACATGACGACAAACATGAAGTACATTCAAAATACCGACTTGACGTTTGCTGTACTTTTAAAGAATTGATTGTTTTGTACGGCTAAAGTTTTTCTCGTACGGAACTGCGTTTTGGGTCAAAACGATAGATTAAAGTCGATACTTTAATACATGGGGATGTACCCTCATTACTGTAAGAATTAGGATTACCATTTAAGGTAACGAGTACAGAGTAATGATGCTTCGAACAAAAGGTACAAATATTCAGTGCAGGTTCAGGAAAGCGTGCGAAGATTGTTTCACGTCCGATTTTCATAAAATACAGAACGGCAAAAACTTGTTTTTCCTGTTAATTTGTTCAGAAGAATGCCTCAACCTCGGTCCGTACAAGTCCCACAACCGATTGTGCCCTAAAACCCTAAAACAACTAAACCCTTCAAATCCCTAAAAAAACACCAAAAAAACCCAATTATTCGAACCTTTATATTTTAATAGTGTACATTTACTTTCGTCCTTCGGGACATCCGTTAACATGTATACAATATATTATGAACATTTGAATAACGTTATATATAATAATTATACATGCAATATTTGTCCTTCGGAACATCCGTTAAAATTGGAACGATACAGAGAAGATTAGCATGGCCCCTGCGCAAGGATGACACGCACAAATCGAGAAATGGTCCAATTTTTTTTTAAGATATTTTCCTTCGGGTATGGAATTCAAAATTTTATACTTTATTCAAGATACGCACATCCGACTTCCCCTATTCTTTATTAATATGAATGAAAGACACCCTATTCTCAAAGTATACATTATGAAAGACATCATGAAATATGCATTATTATAAAGAGGGGGAGTTTCGTTGTCCAAATCTCCTTGTTTCTGTAACATTGTGTAAAATGATTCTTTTACATACTTACGTTCGAATCCTATTACTTTCTCATGTGACTATTCTTGAGTGTTTGCAGAATGAGAATGAATCTCTATACATGCCTAACTTTTGTTTAAAACATTTTTTTTCCATAGAAGTGTACGAGAATGAAAAAAAACCATGCTTTCTCATAAAAGTGTATGAGAATGTTACCTCACTTGTGAGTAAATCTGATTCTGCAATTGGCCGAGACTGGAATGAACTACGCCGCGAATCACTATTAGTGTTAATGTTTTTTTTGCCACTTAAAACATCTTTCCTTCGTACACACATGTCGAATTATAGATGTTACGGTCGCGATTGAAAGGTTAGATTCTCAGCTTCCGATTGACGGTCTCAAATAGAAAATAGGACAAGCGTGTACGGAGAAAATATGTTTTTTTTAAGTGGCGAAAAAGTTATTACCACTAATAGCGATACACGGTGTACAGCATTTACTTGTAATATGTCAAATATTTTAAGTTTGATATTCTTAGCATGACATTTGTACCCTAATTGTGACTTTTCTAAATCATATGGGCCGGTTTTCATTGTATCACTATTTACGTAACTTTTGAAGATTCAGAAAAAAAAATGAAAAAGAATTTCAATTTCTTCACATCCCCAAAATTGGATATTACTCTAAAAAAATTGAATAAATCAATAAGAAACAAAAAATGATATAACGATTTTAACATCAAAACATACCACATAAGCGCAAAAAAGATTCTGCAAATGTTAAATCTGTTTTCTTCTCAGAAGTTGGGAAAGAAAAAAAAAGTTTTTTTCATTAATTGATCGACAACAAGGCGTCTGAATAAATCGGCCTTCTGTTCTAAATAAATTCCTGTGGAAAAAAAATAAAAATGGAATAGAAATAAAAAAAGTTTGCAAATCTCCTAGAATTAAGTTTAGAGTTGAGGCCCAGATCTAGAAGAGACAAATTTAAATAAAAGGATTTGCCTCCCTAACATTTTTAAGAGAGAGTGAGAGAAACCAAAAAAAAAGTTAACTCCTGTTTCGTACCCATTTAATTATTCACAAAACTTTAATTCCAGTTTACTCTTTTTCTAGATGTACATTTTCCTCCAAATCAAAAGGAGAAAACTAACGTGATTTTCTCCCTCTCCCTCACTTCTCTCCCTTCCAATCTCCGCCCTTCCCCCATTTCTCTATTCCAACGTCTCTCTCTATCTTTTTAACCTCATTATCCCTCCCTCACCCTCTAATCTACTTTTACCTTCCACTACTCCCTCCATGCCATTCCTCTCTCTCTTCTTCCCTCTATACATCCTACACTTCTCTTACATTAAAAAAAAAAAAATTTGTCCTCCATCCTTACAAAAACTAATTTCCCTTTATAATACCCACTTCCTTTCCCCTCTCCTCAAAACCTTTCTACCACCCTTCCTCTCCCTTCCCCTCCCAACTTATACATGGTCATCCGAAAAAAATAGAACATTAAACACGACCATTCCATTATTTCTCACTCTATTTCCAACCTCTCCAAGCTCTCTCCCTCTCCCTCCTCCCCCCTAAAATCCACTCCCCCTACTTCCCCATCCCTCTCCCTCTCCCTCTCCCTCTCCCTCCTTAAGAAGCCGGAGCCGTGCTCAATTTCGCGGGCCACCTCCTCATCAGCCAACTCTTCCCCGAGTTCTTCTTTACCGGCGCCGTTTTCTGAGCCGACGCCGACACTGACGTCATCATATGATCTGCTGACATCAGCGCTGACGCAGGCATGACATCATCGCGGGACTCCTCGGAGTCCTCCGCGTCGACCTCCTTTTGTTCCCAAACTTGGGCCGCCTGCATCACTCTGCAATAACAACACCACTCACACGGAGTCAGTTTCCTTTCACGGAGTCAGTTAGAGAGTCAGTTTTTTTTAAATGGAGACAGTTAGAGAGTCAGTTTCTCCCAGTTTCCAAAATGACCAAAGGAGCTTGTTGAGTTACACCGTGAATCGCTATTAGTGATAATGTTTATTTTGCCACTTAAAACATCTTTTCTCCGTACACACTTGTCGGATTGCGGATCTGACAGAAGCGATTGAAAGGTAAGATTCTCAGCTTCCGATTGGCGGTCTCAAATTGAAAATCGGACAATTATGTACGGAGAAAAGATGTTTTACGTGGCTTAAAAAATATTAACGTTAATAGCGATGCACGGTGTAGTTTCCTGCTAATGGAGCCAGTTCTATGTTACTGATCCAGTTCTCTGTAATAGTCTCCGTTTCCTGCATTATATTCTACAGCTTTCAGTCGATTCCTTAATACGGAAACACTTTTCCATGTTACAGAGTCAAAGTTACTTCATAACTGCTGCCAATAAATTCATAATTGTAACAAGTATCTGTTATCTCCACACTATTTCTGAACTTGTATATAACAGCTGTCAACATCTCCGCTATTAACGGAAACGAGTACTGAAACAGTCGCTGTAAACACTACTGAAAACTGTTTCCGCTACTGTGATTAAAATCAGTAATCAATGAAATAAATACTGAAAACGGTAATTGCAACCGTCATGGAAACATTGTACGGAAAACTACAACCAATCTATTGGCAGTTATTTTCAAACTTTTGATATTTTTCAACTCTTTTTTCTGATTGGCCGCCTAGTTAAGACTGTTAGGGTTTCACCTAGGGTTCTTTTTGAGTTGCTTGTAACTTTTAAGCCTTTGTTTTTTTTTGTTACGAAAAACATATCGAAAGAAGCCATCCGTACAGTACTGTACTTCATGTAACAAAAAGGTACAAAAACGTTTTTTTATGCTTTGATTCGTCGCATGATGCAGTGATAGGTTTTATTGCTTCACAATTAGTTTACCGTACACGTCCACAGCTGTTAGCCTGGTCCACGCTAAATATGGATTTGTACTACATGCAAGGTTTTTAAAGGTGGATTAAACAATAGAGCACAATGTAGTGCATGAGATGGTATAGTACGCACTGATTGGACGACACTACAAACGAAATTATGAATAAATAACAGAATTTAATGGACATACAAAAAAACCAAGGGAATATTATATGTTGAATATAACATTTAGTAGACAAAACACGTTTCATTCACCTAATGGCATAAAACAGTGGACGAGCTATGCGAAAATTGCACTCCATAGTCCCATTGTCGTAATGTGTGAAAACTTTTAAAATAATATATGGTTAATCTCGTACTATACGCGTATCTAATGGTAATGTACGCGTAAAGCAAAGGTGTGCACACATCATATTAGGGCTTCCATACCTTCCGCACTATAAAACTATTTAGACCAAACTATTAACAGTGGACTTTGTTAAACAAACCAACAAACAACATACTGTAGCTTTTCGTGCTTTGCATTCGGGGATAAAGAACAAAACGCCAAAATTATGTACACTACGGCAGATAACGACAAAAGGTTTGTATACACACTAAAAAATGAGACAGGGTCCGTCGAAAGAAAACGACAAAAGGTTTGAATACAAACTAAAAAATGAGACAACGTCCGTCGAACGAATGGATCAGTTACAACACAATCTTACTCGCGTGAAAAAAGGCTTCTCTCGGTTCAAAACAACAGTTTCAGTTCCGTAAATACGTACCGATGCTTCACGGCGTCTAATTCGTCGTAATCCAACGATCTCCTTCGATCCACACCTGATTTCGCAGCTTTCCTCGAACCTTCCGCGTTGAATTCATCGGCTGGATGTTCCTTAGATTTCCGATGCTCCCGTACGAAATGGCCAGCTGGCGGCGGCACTTCAACTTCTGTCGCGTCACGAATCGCGTTCACACGTTCGGGAAGAACTTCGACACGCGGCGCAATCTTACCGGTCATCTGCGTCGCAGCCCAGGATTTGCGGCGAGAGGAACGCGAAGCGGCAGGCTGTAGTTTGTAAAGCTTTTTCTCCCTTTTGTCTTCTTTTTTGGGCCGTACAGGGTTGGACGTCAGTTTAGCGTCGCTTCCGTACGCGGTTGTCGCGAGATATCCCTGTAGCCAATCATCGTCGTCTTCATGTACGGCTCCAAAACCTCCGCTTCGGAGTCCTCTTCCATTCATAGCGCTATACGACAAATCTGTGTGTCGAAATATTCGCGTACGTGGAGCTTCTGCGACGTAGAAAAAGGTTTTGAGTCAATTTGGGACTTGGAATCAAAGTACATTTGACAGAAAGACACAAACCGTACATAAATACCGTACACAAATACCGTACGTTTTCAATACCGTATACGGAACAGAATCCTGCATAGCTCTAAAGTTGAACTGCGCCTGTCACTAATTTCCAGAACTGAGCAAAAACAAAGGGAAACAAAAAAATAATATAAAATAAAAAATAAAAATACGGAATTCGTCTCGGTTGACGCACGATAACTGACCAGAAAACAAAAAAAAAAAAAAAAAAAAAAAAAAAAAAAAAAAAAAAAAAAAAAAAAAAAAAAAAAAAAAAAAAAAAAAAAAAAAAAAAAAAAAAACTGAAAAAACAAATTAAGAAACAACGCAAAAGAGTTAAAACTGAAAAACGCTAAAACATAGAAAACTGGCGACGAAACCTAAAATATTTCCGAAGGACGAAAAAGACAAAAAGACAAAAATACAAAAAGATAAAAAGACAAAAGTCAAAAATCAAGAAACGACCTCCTCGATCGATTTTCTTTCCATATGCTGCCCGAAACCCCAAAAAAGACCTAAAAGAGGAGGAAAAAAAAATTGCTAGCACATGGATAATCCAAAAGTAAACTAATAAAATGAGGAATTAAAAAAAAAAACCGTTTTTTTAACAATAAAAATTCAAAACAAACGATTGAAAAGTCGAAAAACAGTTAAAACCCCAAAAAAAAAAAAAACTCAGTAGCTCAAGTCTACCGACTTTCTCCAAATTTTCGATCAAAATTTTAAAAATGCAAACATAAAAACTCCGAAGATAGATATATAAAACATTACATATACATATTATATATCAGAATTTTAAAATTATTTCCAGAACTGATAAGGAATAAAGATGGCTATAGAACTAGACTCCAGTTGCTCGTATTATATTAAATTTTATTTTTTTTTATTTTTTTTCTATAACGTACTAAAACTAGACAAAAAAACTAATAATACATCTCCAAAACTTTCTAAATATACCCAATACCTAGAATAATATGCCCATACTACCCTCCCTCCCTCCCTCCCTCCCTCCCTCCCCTCCTCCCTCCCCCCCCCCCTCCCCCCCCCCCCCCCCCCCTCCCCCCCATATTTCCCTCTAAAACGCGGCTGATATTCTCCTTACCCTTTTGAACCCGTCCGCCAAAATCCTCTTTTCTTTGTTTCCCCAAAAAGAATAAAAGCGAAAGGTCGAAAACGGCGATCGGGAGAGAGACGCGATTGCAATTCAAATGTCAGCGAAGGAATAATGTACTGCGGGACAATAAGAGGGAGGTGAGCTGTACGGAAAAAAAGAGAGAGAGAGAGAGGGAGAGAGAGAGAGAGAGGGTGGGGGAGAGAGGGAGAAGGGGAGGGAGAGGGAGAGAGGGAGAGGGAGATGGGAGATGGGAGTACAAGGGGAGGAGAAGGAGAGGAAGGTCGTGCGAGAAGGAAATAGTATATGTCGGTCCTACTGGTCTATAGAAGGAGACGGAAGGAGAGAGGAGAGAGAGGGAAGGGGAAATGTACGGCGAGGAAAGTACAAAGTTTATTGTTTATGCTTCACGTGAGGACAAATTCAGCTCCCGAAAAGAAACACAAACTCTTTGACGTCAGTTTTTGTCTTTTGTGAGGATCGTCTTTTCTTTCGTAACAGCGTGGTCGCTGTTAGAAGTAGAACTGTTACGAAACTGAGGAGTTGCGATTCGTCTTTTCGCAGTAATTAAAGTTCATTTACGTTTTATTTTTATTTAATGAGGTCGTACTTTATTTTTGAGTACGCACTGTACTTGTCATTCACAACGGCAGACCGCTTGCTCGACTCCAAAAAAAAAAAAAATAAAAAAAAATCGCGCCTCTCTATTTGACTACACCGCCGATCGATATTAGAGTTTATTTGTAACACTAATTCAGTCACGACTTTTCTTAGCCAAAAATCACAAAACACTATTATAAACACTATTTAAATACGTAGACGACAATCTGCCACGCGTCCTTGCATTAAATTAGAATTGCTGATTTTAATTTCGCATGAACACTCATAAATCCACGACGCTAATAAGAAATAACGACGGGCGTATTTTACTATTTGTAATTCCGCATTAATAGCGGGCAAGATTTTGATAAATTAAGGCCGTACATTACCGTACAAGTGGAAGCATTTCAATCATGATGACGATGAATACGACAGTTTTGGCAATTGTTTGGAAGCAGTTGAAAGACTGACTTTTTTTGTTTTTTTGTTTTTTTGTTTGAACCGGTATAAGAGTGTTTTTCAACTGCCCGGCCACGGAAGTGACCGAATGTACACGTGGCATCTCCGATTTGTTTAAAGGTCGGATAATATACCAGTTTAGGGTTTGCTGTGAGCTTCTATTTCTGCCACACGTGAACAGCCTGAGCGGGGTTATGATAGAAAACGACAAAAGGGGAAAGCTGTACTACACTAGCCACGAGGTAAAACGACAAGAACAATAGCCGAAGAGCATTAAATTTTTTACAGTACAGAAATATTATGATTGGCTGTAACTCTCGTGGAAGAAAGATTTCCTTACGGTAAAATGACGCTTGAGATGGATAGGTTTTGCCAACTAGGGGAATGTACTTTCTGCACGTGTAACTCAAACCTATAATTGGTGGACTGAAAAGGAACGTGAAGAAGCAGGTCGGGATGGTTGGTTGGTGGGGACTGGATATTGAAAAAATTGATTGGTGCTGAATGAAAAGGTCGAAGTTTTCTGTCAAAATATGACACGTGTACTATATTGTTTGGTTGCGTGGTCAACAAAAGCTCGGTTGACGGCGGGGTGGACGTGGCTGTCCCGCAGTCCTAAAGATTTTCCGTGGCTGTGAGATTCGGACCGCATCTAGATCCCGACGTGGTTCGCGAGAACTCTCCAAGGGAAAACGAGAGCCGTAGAACTCATGCATTTGCCACGTCATCTTTCCCAGATTTGTGGTCCAAGCTGCAAAAATCGTCTTCTTCCGTTACAGTCTGGAATATACAATACCGTACTAGTTGGCGAATAAGATTGTATTTGGTTCGTAGGGAATCTGGCTATGATGTTTGACCATAGTTCAAAAGTAGGCGTTTTTATGGTAGGGCCTTTGGTCGGCGCCTTTATCGTAAGTTGTGTTATGGGCTTTTCATGTGATCTTCTTAGATCGCTACCTTGATCTTTGACCGTCCGATCGTCCGAATCTGACGGTGTAAATTTTTTTTAGGTCCGAATGTTTTAATTGGTCCGAATAGGTCCGAATACAATATAGGTCTTAGGGTCATATTGTATGTTTTGCATACAATATGCATATTGTATAGGCCTACTTTCACCTACTTTTGAACTGTGTTTGACCATTCAAAGGGGACCATGTGCAACACGCAAACAAGCGTTACTGTACCGTATTGTCTTCACGAAGCACCTGGGATAACGACAAAACAGCCCGCCGGCAAATCTATAGCTCGCAATCGAAGAATTTCGGAGAAAGCAGATTTTGATTCTCCAGTGACTCCATGCGCGGGCTTGAATTCTGATTCGTCTAGAATTAAGACCGAGATTATGGCAAGCAGATACTTTTGTTTGGTACTTTTTTTGAGCCAATGTTAACATGGACCAAACGTGCGGTTTAGTGCGCCAGTAACAGGTGCACTATAAGTAGTAAAATATGTTTAGTGCGATAAAAGCTCACATAAGATGCTCATATAATTGCAAAAGTCATAATTTTGGCATGACAAGCACATCCATAGTTTCAGAATTGAAAATCTAAACCAATTTGCTGGTTTGATTTAAATTATGACCTAAATCTTCGTAGTACAGTACACCGTGAATCGTTATTAGCCTTATGTACGCTATATCGGCACCCCAAAATTTTGACATTGATACCTTAAATATGATAAATTACACTATTTAAGGACGTGGACCATAATCTGCCACGTCTCTTGGCACTAAATTAGAATGAATGACGCAATTTTTATCTTTAAACTAATAATTTCTATACGCTAATAACGATTCAAGGTGTACTGTAGTATTGCGTTAAGGAAAACATCGGAGCCGTAGATTTGTCTTCATCAGACGGACACCGATGGTTCACTAAACAGTATAACCTATTGAAACTTTGAAAGTAACTACGTGTAACTTGTGAGGGTTTGGCACTACTACACCGCCAATCGCTATTAGCATAGTGTAAGCTAATTCCGTCCCGCTTTTTTTTTTATTATTCTCCAATAGCGTAGCTTATTCTATTATTTTATATACGCCATTTAGGGTTATTTTCCAAGTACCGTACAAAACGGAAGTACGTCATCTTTTAAATAGTGTGGTGTAAGGTTAAAGTCAGACCGTACAAAAACGTACCTTTTTAAGTGAAAAGGTACAATTCATTATGTTTAGTAGCCGCGGACGCATGAGAATGAGCGGTCTAAAAATGGGATCAAATCGGGCTATCAAATATCACGTTCGCATATATTCGTCCAACAACCACGTTTCGACTGTGTGAACGTACCATTTGTGTACGATTTGTCAGATTTTTCACAAATACCTATATTAGTGTAAGCATGTTTGCGACCGACATTCACATATTTCAAAGACCCAAATTAGAATTATTAAACAATTAGAATGTATGTTTTTTTTCAAATTTTTCAAATTCGTAATTAGCGTAAACCACGGTAATTATTCATATACGCTAAAGAAACTTCTACGCTAATAGCGATTGGCGGTGTACTGTATAGTTTGACGCGTAGGCGCCAGCAAAATTGTAAAATCCTCATTCGTCTACAATTAAAAGTACTTTCGCATGTGCTAAAGTTACAGTTATTTTCTGTCGTTTTCCTCCATAACTTAGAAAAAAACGTGAAAATCCGCAGCCGTACCAAAAAATTGAAATTACCACCGTACAAGTTGCGTTACCGTGAAACTTTATATGTACTACAGTTTGTCGTCTAGCGCGATGTAGTTTGTCGTCTAGCGCGTTTCGACCCAATTTCGCGTCCCTTCAGCTCATCTTCAAACTTTATATAAAATCACCTCGCGAGGTGATTTTAAATATAGTTACATGAGGTGAGCAAATAGGCAGGCGATGTCACACGTGTCAAAAGTTTTTGACAATTTTGTGCGCGGAGTACGAAAAAAAAACCCACCGCACGTTTCCTGCCTTGTGCGTGACTTTTTTTCCGTGCGTTTTTTTCCGTACAAGGGCCGTGGAGGGGGTTTCGACCAACAGACGCCATTTCGCAAAAACGAAGTCCGTGAATGCGCCTCTCTCTCTCTCTCACTCTCCCACTAACGCGTCTATCTCACAATTCTTGCAATGAAAAAAGACAAGAAGGTATCAAATGAAAGATAAATAAAAAATATTTATTTTGGCTATCTTTTACTCTTTTAGCTTATTTTGGTGGCAAGTACACGGAAAACGGACGAAAAAACAAAATAGGGAAACCATGGCGGAATATTTTGGAATTACTGACGTCGACGCTATCATAATTTGAGCGTGACGTCAAAATGTCACAAACCCTAAACATATACAATGTCACAAGTAGCTAGACGTCTACAACCGTCGCTATTTTGTAAACGTCATCAATTGTCGCGAGTTTTATACTCATCTACAATCGTCACAAATTACACCCATGCCTACTTCCGTCACAATCTAAAGTAACGATTTTATTTCTTTACATACGAATGCTCTGAAAGTTGTACGGAGAATCTTCGCTATAAAACAAAGTAACAAGACTAAGTTTCGGTTACCTACGAAAGTACCCTAAGACCGAGATTACGGCAAGCAGATACTTTTGTTTGGTACTTTTTTTGAGCCAATGTTAACATGGACCAAACGTGCGGTTTAGTGCGCCCGTAACAGGTGCACTATAAGTAGCAAAATATGTTTAGTGCAATAAAAGCTCACATAAGATGCTCATATAATTGAAAAAGTCGTAATTTTGGCATGACAAGCACATCAATAGTTTCATAATTGAAAATCTAAACCAATTTGCTGGGTTGATTTTAAATTATGACCAAAATCTTTGTAGTACAGTACTGTAGTATTGCATTAAGGAAAACATTGGAGCCGTAGATTTGTCTTCATCGGATGAACACCGATGGTTTACTAATCAGTGTAACCTATTGAAACTTTGAAATTAACTATGTGTAAATTGTGATGGTTTGGCACTACTACTGTATAGTTAGACACGTAGGCGCCTGCAAAATTGTAATCACGTCTTGCAAAATTAGGTGACGGCACTATTTTTAGGGTTATGCAAATGTTAGAGCGGACAAAAATGAAAATTTATAATGTGAAAAATAAAGTGAAATTTAACGTTATTTGAATACATCGTAATTGTGTTTATACCATATTATAAACCTGTTAAAAGCATGTGTTTTCTTTGGCCGCGTTGACGTGTTAAGATAATATTCCCCAATTACAATAATAACCTTCTCGATGTGGTCTTGTGTTGCCTTGAAGAGAACCAGTGCATGTCTACGCTTTGAGGACTTCTCTCATAAACTAATATGATTTTTAGGACATTTGTGCTGAAAAAGGTATTTTATAGTCTTGCTTTTTTGGTCTTCCAGCAGCCCTCATACTTGTCGTAGCCCTCATACTTGTCGTAGTCACTAAGGACTTGCAGGTAGCCATGGCTGCCCCATGCAGGCAAGCAGACAGAACAAAAGATTTTGATTCATGCAAAAGGCCGACAATCATTAGTGGGACTTGATCCGGTGACCTCCGGATAGACTGCCGTATGGCGTAGCCATCAACCTTATCCGGTAGGCCTTGATGAAACAATATATATGATGGGTTTGATAAATATTTATAACGTAACACGTCAACATACTTCATTTAACATATTACGGGACGAAGTGAACATGAAATATGCGGGACCGCACGAAATAAAGTGCCCACGAAACAACATCAAATTTCGACGGACGAAATTAAAAGTCGTTCGCGATCGACGACTCGCGTAGGAGCTCAATTTCTGGAGTGGGTTTTTTGGCGGTTTGCTGAGCATATGTCGGCGGGTGACACGTGACGAGGGATGATTGGACAGCGGGCATCGCGGAAGGAGAAACTTCGGTTCAAGAACTGACACGCGTCAGCGGAACGGCCATGCCGTACTATGGTCGTACAAGAAGTACAGCGGTGCCTATACCTTCTTGTACCTTGTAGTATTTTGACTGGATAGGTACTCTAGTAGTTTAGGACTAAGAATATTTCTTGGATTTCAACCTCTCTCCCAAAGAGCACTTGTTTTTATAGGCCAACTTTGGTCAGCCATAACTTAATGCTCACGTGAGCAATTTCAGTGATTCTTTTTGCTGCGGACTCAAGGGAGTACAGGCTACAAAGGGGTGTAGTCGGTCAAAGTTTTTCCGTCCCAGGGTGGGACTTATTCTATGCCAAAATCAAAAGTGCAAATATTATTCTTGAGGCTTCACATAAGCTGAACATTCTGTGTACCAATGGAGGTCACAGAATAACACGTTATGGGCCCACCATCTAACGTGCCCATTTTCAATGGAACAGGGTTCATTTATTGGGAAACCATGATGAGGGGTGCATTATTTCAAAATCGGCTATGGGGCATTGTGAGTGGTCGTGTGCGTCGGCCATCCGCAAAATTAAGAGTTCCACCAGGGTTTGGGGGATCTCGGTTCACAAGGGGATCTGCGGGGGCGGGGGTGGTAGAGGATGTTGGAGAAAGCATTGTGTCGAACACAAGGAAGGAGAAGTCAGTTTTGGAAGCTGATGTTCAGAAAATTGAGGCTAATGATAGTAAAATCTTGGATTTCAACAATATCGTGGCGACTCATTTTATTCTCGGGTGTCTCACCCACGCAGTGGCTACACCTCATCTTCATGTGGACAGGGCAAACGAGTTGTTGGAGGCTCTTGTCAACATTTACAAGAGTGGTACAATTCAGCAGCAGAAGCTGGCAGATTAGAAGGTACAGGCAAATGTGTACAAAGGGGGAAAGATGTAAGACTTTTGTAACGACTGGGCCGGGTTATTTATGGAGTTGGAAAGTGCAGCAAAAGGGAGACCGAGAAAGAGAAGGTGAATACTTTGTTGATGAAACTCCCAGGTGATTATAAAAACATTGTTTATAAGGTTCAAGACTTGCCAAATCATCGATGGATCTGGAACTCCATTGTGGGAATGATATTGGTTCGGGAAAGCAAAATTGAGATTTGGAGAGGAGGAAAGAGTGTTCAGGCATAGGCTGCTGGAAGAAATTGGGGAGATAAGGATTCCAAGAAACCTTATGGGAACTTTGGTGGAGGAGGAAGAGGGATTCATGAGGGATTTGGACTTAGGGCTCCGAAGGGGCTTTGCCATTTTTGTAAGAAGCCGAGACACTACATGGCACAGTGCACTAAGTTGGCGGAGTTTAGATTGAAAGAGGAGCCGATTGGAAAACCGGCTGCAAGGAAAAAGAAGGCATTTGTGGTGACACAAGTCATGGGAGAGGACTCCAATGATGACGATAGAGAACTTCTCCTCTTTGAGGAGTTGGGGGTTTAGGTGAGTCTGAGATTCCAAGGAGGCAAAATTGTGCTTTCGGTGGAGTGAAAGAAGCTACTGAGGAAGGATGGATCATTTATTCAAGAGCCCCTGTGCTTATGTGTAGAGAGAAACCATTGTTTACCAAAATGAAAAAGATCCCTACTATAGAGATAGAGTATGGGGATGGGAGAATAGTCACCACTAATTTAGTGGCATCTGTGGATCTGAGAGTCTTGGTTGATGGAAAGGCATCCATAGTCACTTTCTCTGATGTTCTTTATATCCCAGAGTTGAACAAGGATCTTATCTCTACGTCGGTCTTAGATGATAAGGGTTTTGAGAGTAGTACTAAGAAAGGATTCTTTGTTGCTAGCTACGAGAATGAAGTGTACTTCACAGCTGAAAAAGGTAGCCAAGGAATGTTTAGGCTAAATTTGAGTAATGGAAAGACGAGAGTTTACTATGCTGGTGTAAGTAATTTGATGATGTGGCATAAAAGATTGGGACATGTGCATCTAGATAAATTAAAAGAAATGAAGAAAATGGGTGTAGTTGAGGGCATACATTTTGGAGATGATGAGATTTTGGATGATTGTAGTGGGTGTGCTCAAGGAAAAGCTCACAGATTGCCTTTTCCAAAAGCCGCAACATATAAGGGTGAAAAGGTTTTAGATTTGGTTCACACTGACATATGGGGACCGGCCAAAGAGCCATCAGTTGGAGGGAAAAGATTTATGCTTACCATCACTGATGATTAGTCTAGATACTCTCGAGTATATTTCTTGAAAAACAAATCTGAGGCTTCGGCTTATTTTAATGAATATAAATCATGGAGTTAAAAGCTTCATGACACACCTATAAAGAGAGTGAGAAGTGATAATGGGGGGGAATTCACTTCTAATGAGTTTGAGGATTACTTAAAAGAGGAACGGGTTCAACACCAAAAGACTGTCCCAAAGAACCGAGAACAAAACGATGGTGCCGAGAGACTAAATCGGACATTAAGTGATAGTGCCCGTAGTATGTTGATAGATAAAAATATAAGAAATAGTTTTTGGGCAAAAGCTATGAATTGTGCTAACTATCTCAAAAACAGAGTCCTTACCTCGGCAATAAAAGGACAAACACCTTATGAAAGATTGACCGGGAGAAAATCTAATATTTCACACTTAAAGGTGTTTGGAAGTCAAGTATTTAGTCTAAACACAGAAAAATCTAATTGGAAGTTAGATGCAAGAGGAAAGCCAAGATACCTACTTAGGTATGATGAAAATGTAAAGGGGTATAAAGTTTATGATCTTAGAAGAGAAGACAAAATTGTAGTAAAACACTTGGTAGTTATGGATGAAGGAAAGTCCATAGATCCCTTTAAGTACACTAAACCGGTCAAAAATAGAATTGAATCCGAAAATGAGTTAGGTTCAGATTCTTCTAACCAAACTTTGGTTCAGCCTGACCTTGCAGAGGAAGAGGAAAAACTGACCGAGAGTGACCCTCTCTTCGAGTGACAGCTTCCGATTCAAACAGAGGAAGAAAACGAGGAAAGACTGGAAATGGACGATGAACGTCCGGAGATGGACTCCACGAATAGGGGAGAAGGTGAAGTTGTTCGGAGATACCTGATATTACCCTCCATCCTAGCGTCGGAATTTGAAGGAGGAAGGAGAAGCTGCAAGAGAATTCAAGAGAGACAAGTGAACAACAAGGTAACTAAGCTGTCACATTTGAGCGAACCCCAGACTTACTTAGAAGCAGTTAATAGTCCGGAATGTAGTAGATGGGTGACAACTATTAATGATGAGATGGCTTCCAATATAGAAGCAAACACATGGGAGTTGGTGGATTGTCCTCTGGATAGAAAGCCAATAGGATGCAAGTGGGTATTTAAGTTGAAGCTCAATCCAAATAATAGTATTGAGCGATATAAGGCCAGATTGGTGGCAAAGGGGTTTACACAAAAGGAGGGAATCGATTATGAGGAGACCTTCGCTGCGGTTGTTAGATTTACCTCCGTCCGGATTCTACATAGTTTAGCGGCAGCGGAAGACATGGAAGTGCACCAGATGGACATCAAAACCGTTTTCTTACACAGAGAATTGGAAAAATAGATCTTCATGCGACAACCAAAAGGATTTGTGGAGAAAGGAGAAGAAAGTAAGGTGTGCAGATTGATAAAGTCCCTTTATGGACTAAAGCAAGCTCCACGTCAATGTAACAAGAAGCGGGACGAGTTTTTAACGAGTTTGGGATATATCCGAATCAGTTCGGATCATTCCATTTATCTATTTGAAGATGAAGAAGGTATAATTTCATTGCCATATATGTTGATGATTTGCTTGTTTTGAGTAAATTAATGGAAAAAATTAATAGATAAAAAATGATCTAAGAGTAGATTTGAAATGAAAGATTTGGGGGAGGCAAAGTATATTTTGGGAATTTAAGATGGAGAGGGATAGAGAAAAGAAAACAATTAGACTAACTCAAAAGGATGCAATTGGAAATATGCTGGAAAAATTTCAAATGGATAAAGTGTTGAAATCACTGGATTTAGGGGAGGTATTTTCTAGGTCTTAATTAAAATAAAAAGGAAAAGAAAAGTAGAGGCAGCTTGCCTCCACCTTCTCTCTCTGACCCCCATACTTGTTGTAGTCATTGAAGGAGAGAGAGGGCGGTGGAGCCATGGCTGCCTTAGCTCCATAGGCAGGACTTAAGAGTGACCTAAGTCACTCTCAACCAAAAAGGTTGAGTCTTGCAGGACTCGAACCTCCGACCGGTAGGGCGAGGCATAGCCGTCAACCCTTACCAGTTTGTCGTAGTAGTCCGTTAGGATACATAGGGTTCGATAGCTATTCAAACAATAGATAGACAACTAATCCTTTTGGGCAAAAGCTATGAATTGTGCTAACTATCTCAAAAACAGAGTCCTTACCTCGGCAATAAAAGGACAAACACCTTATGAAAGATTGACCGGGAGAAAATCTAATATTTCACACTTAAAGGTGTTTGGAAGTCAAGTATTTAGTCTAAACACAGAAAAATCTAATTGGAAGTTAGATGCAAGAGGAAAGCCAAGATACCTACTTAGGTATGATGAAAATGTAAAGGGGTATAAAGTTTATGATCTTAGAAGAGAAGACAAAATTGTAGTAAAACACTTGGTAGTTATGGATGAAGGAAAGTCCATAGATCCCTTTAAGTACACTAAACCGGTCAAAAATAGAATTGAATCCGATAATTGAAACTCTGAGACCTCCATTGGCCCTCAGAGTAAGCAGATCCAAAATAAGCTTATCTAGATAGTGCCGACTCCAAGTTTATATAAACCCAAATGACTGACCCCTTGACAATCAGAACCCGAATATAGATTCACCCCAGTGAAATAAGACTTTCTGTGTGCTCAGTTCCACCACAGAATGCAAAGTTAGAATATGACTGTTGGATAACATTCCCCACTTTGACTTTCCCTTAGAAATGCAGCCACCCTGGCAAGCAAACACTCTGACCAGCTACACCCTTGTGTAGCGTGGACTCCCCTGAGTCCGCAGCAAAAAGAATCACTGAAAATGGTCAAGTAAATTAATGGTTATGGCTGGCCAAAGTTTGCCATTTATACAAGGTGCTCTCTGGGAGAGGGGCCGCTACCACCTAAATTTTCTAAGTCCTATCTCTCTCTAAAACTTTATCTACTGACGTACGGCACCAATCAAATTAATGTGTCGTACATAAAAGTACAGGTGCCGGTGTACTTTCTGTACGGCCATCGTAAGACATGGCCAAAATGTCGACACATGTCATATCCAGATTTGTTCTTGTAATCTTCGAAGTTGCCACGATCCAATGTCATTGTACCACGTGTCATCCTACGTGGCGATGACTGCAAACCGCCGCGATTCTCTTCCGCGATCTCGGCATCCTTCCCGGCCGTACGATCAAAACTAGATTTTAATCGTAGCCGTCATAAATACTTGCGCGGTATTTGTTTCGCTATCGAAACAAAATGCGCGATATCTGTTTCTTTTCTGTACCGTACTCCGTACTCTACATAACTGAATCTATGCATCCCGAGTAAAGTTTCAGTTGAATGAATTAGTCTACGTGTAAGCCTATATATAATTATCAAACCGTATATCATTTAACAACAGTCTAAACTAAACGGTTAAGGCTAAAGTCTAATTTGGCGGTCGGCAGGTACCCGGATCAAATCTCCGGTCCGTCATACATTTTAGGTATCAAGACTTGCCTTCCTCTCCTCTTTGGACAGCCTAGGCAGCCATGGATCTAACTCCTCCTCAAGTCTTCAGTGACTGCGACAAGTGTGGGGACTTGAGTGAAGAGTTAGAGGCAAGCTGTCAGTGTCTCTTCTTTTGTCTTTTATTTTACAATCTCTAGACCTAGAAAATACTTAAATTCCAACACTCCCCTTATTTTCTAGTCTACTTTACTTTCAACTCCCTTCAAAAACAACAAATACATTTATATATATTTTCCTTTCCTTTTTCCTTTTTCCTTCATGAAGCTTCAAGCGAATACTTTTATATTTAAGAAAGTGTATTAGATGACCAAAAATAATTTCATCTTGTTGATCATACATTTTATTTTGCATGCCACTTTTCATAAATCTGATCAAAGATTTTATCCACCTTCTCCCCTTTTCATCCAACCAGAATCTACTTTCCCTTTTGCATTTCCAACAGTCAGCCCCATCCCCAACCTGCAACACATACCCGGATGATAACCCTTTTACAGGCACATCTTCACAAGTGACATCACACCAAGTAGTGATGTCAAATCCATCCACCCCCAAATATTCCCAAAAAACACTAGTCCCCACTAAGTTCCTCATAAGATCTACATCTTCCGTACTCATATTTTTATCCATGATAATTACCCCATTTCCTGAACTTTCCTCACTCTTTCCCATGGAATTCTTTCCACTATCACTTTCTATTTTAATTCCCAATAAATATTTTTTCTCCCCTAAACCTTTAGTCAAATATTTCTCTTCTCCCCTATCCTTTAAAACCCCATCTAGAATTAATTCTCCCCTTTCCTCGGAATCCATTGAAGTCTCCTTTTCCGACCAGTTTTTTGTTTCCAAAATATCTATGAAACAATCCTCAATATTTTGAACTCCTTCAAGTATCTCCTCTCTCTTTACTTCCCTTATACCTCCAAAAGCACACTGTTGCTTTCGTGGAATTTCTGTGTGCTTTTCTCTCTTCCCCATACTACTTATCCGGAGAAGCTCTAAAATATCTTCATCCTCTTTCTCCTCTTCCCCTTCTTCCTCCTCATCCACATTCCAACTTCTAAGGTTTTCCAAACAAGGGCATTCCTCCATATAATGACCCGGTTCCCTACAAAAGAAGCAAACCCCTTTTTTCAAAGCTCCCCTTTCTTTTCCTCTCCCTCTCTTTCCACCAAAGTTCCGATAAGATTTACCTTTGTCTTTCTTTCTCTCATCACGCTTCCGCTGGTCACCACCGTTCCTCTCATCACGCTTCCGCTCGTCACCGCCGTTCCTCTCATCACGCTTCCTCCAATCACCACAAGCTGAAAATGCATTGACCCTGTCCTTTCCCCTACGAAGCTCCAAAGTGCTTTCCTTCACAAGAATTATCCCCATGGTAAAGCTCCAAGTCCATGAGGAGCCATCCATTGCCTGCATACGACAAATGATGTTTTCGTACTCATCTGGGAGTTTCATAAGTAGTGTATTAATCTTACTCTCCTCAGATTCTACATATCCCGCACTAGTAAGCTCAACGTATAACGCAGCAATATCATTGCAAAACTTTATCATGCTACCGCCTTTATAAACGTAGGCATCTATTTCCTGTTTTACTAATTGCTGCCTCTCAATAGTCTCACTCTTATAAATCTGAATTAATGCTTCCCATATCTTTGAAATTTTGGTTAGACTTAAAAGAGTGATAGCTATCGACTTAGACACATATCTAAGTATGAGATGTTTTGCTATAGTGTTTTTGTATTCCCATATTTTTGTGTCATTTTCTTCAGTTTTAATCCCTACATGTGGTACCATAGTTGAGAGCCTAGCTCCCCTCACCATAGGTGTCCTATTTTCCTTCTCCCCTATTTCTCTATCCACGGAAAGATTTTTCCCTTCACCTTCCGTTGCATCTGAGCTCCGGTTGATATTCTGGGCAGCCTCAGATGAATCTCCGTAGTAAGCTCCTCCAAAGCCAGGTGGCGGACATCTCACTTGTCCCGAAACAATTCCCCATAAGTGTTTCTCAAAAAGCAATCCCGCCATTGTAAACTCCCAATAGGTGAAGTCTGTTCCATCGAACATAGGCACCCTAGATGGTGGGCCCATAACCTGAAACTCTGAGACCTCCATTGGCCCTCAGAGTAAGCAGATCCAAAAGAAGCTTATCTAGATAGTGCCGACTCCAAGTTTATATAAACCCAAATGACTGACCCCTTGACAATCAGAACCCGAATATAGATTCACCCCAGTGAAATAAGACTTTCTGTGTGCTCAGTTCCACCACAGAATGCAAAGTTAGAATATGACTGTTGGATAACATTCCCCACTTTGAATTTCCCTTAGAAATGCAGCCACCCTGGCAAGCAAACACTCTGACCAGCTACACCCTTGTGTAGCGTGGACTCCCCTGAGTCCGCAGCAAAAAGAATCACTGAAAATGGTCAAGTAAATTAATGGTTATGGCTGGCCAAAGTTTGCCATTTATACAAGGTGCTCTCTGGGAGAGGGGCCGCTACCACCTAAATTTTCTAAGTCCTATCTCTCTCTAAAACTTTATCTACTGACGTACGGCACCAATCAAATTAATGTGTCGTACATAAAAGTACAGGTGCCGGTGTACTTTCTGTACGGCCATCGTAAGACATGGCCAAAATGTCGACACATGTCATATCCGGATTTGTTCTTGTAATCTTCGAAGTTGCCACGATCCAATGTCATTGTACCACGTGTCATCCTACGTGGCGATGACCGCAAACCGCCGCGATTCTCTTCCGCGATCTCGGCATCCTTCCCGGCCGTACGATCAAAACTAGATTTTAATCGTAGCCGTCATAAATACTTGCGCGGTATTTGTTTCGCTATCGAAACAAAATGCGCGATATCTGTTTCTTTTCTGTACCGTACTCCGTACTCTACATAACTGAATCTATGCATCCCGAGTAAAGTTTCAGTTGAATGAATTAGTCTACGTGTAAGCCTATATATAATTATCAAACCGTATATCATTTAACAACAGTCTAAACTAAACGGTTAAGGCTAAAGTCTAATTTGGCGGTCGGCAGGTACCCGGATCAAATCTCCGGTCCGTCATACATTTTAGGTATCAAGACTTGCCTTCCTCTCCTCTTTGGACAGCCTAGGCAGCCATGGATCTAACTCCTCCTCAAGTCTTCAGTGACTGCGACAAGTGTGGGGACTTGAGTGAAGAGTTAGAGGCAAGCTGTCAGTGTCTCTTCTTTTGTCTTTTATTTTACAATCTCTAGACCTAGAAAATACTTAAATTCCAACACTCCCCTTATTTTCTAGTCTACTTTACTTTCAACTCCCTTCAAAAACAACAAATACATTTATATATATTTTCCTTTCCTTTTTCCTTTTTCCTTCATGAAGCTTCAAGCGAATACTTTTATATTTAAGAAAGTGTATTAGATGACCAAAAATAATTTCATCTTGTTGATCATACATTTTATTTTGCATGCCACTTTTCATAAATCTGATCAAAGATTTTATCCACCTTCTCCCCTTTTCATCCAACCAGAATCTACTTTCCCTTTTGCATTTCCAACAGTCAGCCCCATCCCCAACCTGCAACACATACCCGGATGATAACCCTTTTACAGGCACATCTTCACAAGTGACATCACACCAAGTAGTGATGTCAAATCCATCCACCCCCAAATATTCCCAAAAAACACTAGTCCCCACTAAGTTCCTCATAAGATCTACATCTTCCGTACTCATATTTTTATCCATGATAATTACCCCATTTCCTGAACTTTCCTCACTCTTTCCCATGGAATTCTTTCCATTATCACTTTCTATTTTAATTCCCAATAAATATTTTTTCTCCCCTAAACCTTTAGTCAAATATTTCTCTTCTCCCCTATCCTTTAAAACCCCATCTAGAATTAATTCTCCCCTTTCCTCGGAATCCATTGAAGTCTCCTTTTCCGACCAGTTTTTTGTTTCCAAAATATCTATGAAACAATCCTCAATATTTTGAACTCCTTCAAGTATCTCCTCTCTCTTTACTTCCCTTATACCTCCAAAAGCACACTGTTGCTTTCGTGGAATTTCTGTGTGCTTTTCTCTCTTCCCCATACTACTAATCCGGAGAAGCTCTAAAATATCTTCATCCTCTTTCTCCTCTTCCCCTTCTTCCTCCTCATCCACATTCCAACTTCTAAGGTTTTCCAAACAAGGGCATTCCTCCATATAATGACCCGGTTCCCTACAAAAGAAGCAAACCCCTTTTTTCAAAGCTCCCCTTTCTTTTCCTCTCCCTCTCTTTCCACCAAAGTTCCGATAAGATTTACCTTTGTCTTTCTTTCTCTCATCACGCTTCCGCTGGTCACCACCGTTCCTCTCATCACGCTTCCGCTCGTCACCGCCGTTCCTCTCATCACGCTTCCTCCAATCACCACAAGCTGAAAATGCATTGACCCTGTCCTTTCCCCTACGAAGCTCCAAAGTGCTTTCCTTCACAAGAATTATCCCCATGGTAAAGCTCCAAGTCCATGAGGAGCCATCCATTGCCTGCATACGACAAATGATGTTTTCGTACTCATCTGGGAGTTTCATAAGTAGTGTATTAATCTTACTCTCCTCAGATTCTACATATCCCGCACTAGTAAGCTCAACGTATAACGCAGCAATATCATTGCAAAACTTTATCATGCTACCGCCTTTATAAACGTAGGCATCTATTTCCTGTTTTACTAATTGCTGCCTCTCAATAGTCTCACTCTTATAAATCTGAATTAATCCTTCCCATATCTTTGAAGCTTTGGTTAGACTTAAAAGAGTGATAGCTATCGACTTAGACACATATCTAAGTATGAGATGTTTTGCTATAGTGTTTTTGTATTCCCATATTTTTGTGTCATTTTCTTCAGTTTTAATCCCTACATGTGGTACCATAGTTGAGAGCCTAGCTCCCCTCACCATAGGTGTCCTATTTTCCTTCTCCCCTATTTCTCTATCCACGGAAAGATTTTTCCCTTCACCTTCCGTTGCATCTGAGCTCCGGTTGATATTCTGGGCAGCCTCAGATGAATCTCCGTAGTAAGCTCCTCCAAAGCCAGGTGGCGGACATCTCACTTGTCCCGAAACAATTCCCCATAAGTGTTTCTCAAAAAGCAATCCCGCCATTGTAAACTCCCAATAGGTGAAGTCTGTTCCATCGAACATAGGCACCCTAGATGGTGGGCCCATAACCTGAAACTCTGAGACCTCCATTGGCCCTCAGAGTAAGCAGATCCAAAAGAAGCTTATCTAGATAGTGCCGACTCCAAGTTTATATAAACCCAAATGACTGACCCCTTGACAATCAGAACCCGAATATAGATTCACCCCAGTGAAATAAGACTTTCTGTGTGCTCAGTTCCACCACAGAATGCAAAGTTAGAATATGACTGTTGGATAACATTCCCCACTTTGACTTTCCCTTAGAAATGCAGCCACCCTGGCAAGCAAACACTCTGACCAGCTACACCCTTGTGTAGCGTGGACTCCCCTGAGTCCGCAGCAAAAAGAATCACTGAAAATGGTCAAGTAAATTAATGGTTATGGCTGGCCAAAGTTTGCCATTTATACAAGGTGCTCTCTGGGAGAGGGGCCGCTACCACCTAAATTTTCTAAGTCCTATCTCTCTCTAAAACTTTATCTACTGACGTACGGCACCAATCAAATTAATGTGTCGTACATAAAAGTACAGGTGCCGGTGTACTTTCTGTACGGCCATCGTAAGACATGGCCAAAATGTCGACACATGTCATATCCAGATTTGTTCTTGTAATCTTCGAAGTTGCCACGATCCAATGTCATTGTACCACGTGTCATCCTACGTGGCGATGACTGCAAACCGCCGCGATTCTCTTCCGCGATCTCGGCATCCTTCCCGGCCGTACGATCAAAACTAGATTTTAATCGTAGCCGTCATAAATACTTGCGCGGTATTTGTTTCGCTATCGAAACAAAATGCGCGATATCTGTTTCTTTTCTGTACCGTACTCCGTACTCTACATAACTGAATCTATGCATCCCGAGTAAAGTTTCAGTTGAATGAATTAGTCTACGTGTAAGCCTATATATAATTATCAAACCGTATATCATTTAACAACAGTCTAAACTAAACGGTTAAGGCTAAAGTCTAATTTGGCGGTCGGCAGGTACCCGGATCAAATCTCCGGTCCGTCATACATTTTAGGTATCAAGACTTGCCTTCCTCTCCTCTTTGGACAGCCTAGGCAGCCATGGATCTAACTCCTCCTCAAGTCTTCAGTGACTGCGACAAGTGTGGGGACTTGAGTGAAGAGTTAGAGGCAAGCTGTCAGTGTCTCTTCTTTTGTCTTTTATTTTACAATCTCTAGACCTAGAAAATACTTAAATTCCAACACTCCCCTTATTTTCTAGTCTACTTTACTTTCAACTCCCTTCAAAAACAACAAATACATTTATATATATTTTCCTTTCCTTTTTCCTTTTTCCTTCATGAAGCTTCAAGCGAATACTTTTATATTTAAGAAAGTGTATTAGATGACCAAAAATAATTTCATCTTGTTGATCATACATTTTATTTTGCATGCCACTTTTCATAAATCTGATCAAAGATTTTATCCACCTTCTCCCCTTTTCATCCAACCAGAATCTACTTTCCCTTTTGCATTTCCAACAGTCAGCCCCATCCCCAACCTGCAACACATACCCGGATGATAACCCTTTTACAGGCACATCTTCACAAGTGACATCACACCAAGTAGTGATGTCAAATCCATCCACCCCCAAATATTCCCAAAAAACACTAGTCCCCACTAAGTTCCTCATAAGATCTACATCTTCCGTACTCATATTTTTATCCATGATAATTACCCCATTTCCTGAACTTTCCTCACTCTTTCCCATGGAATTCTTTCCACTATCACTTTCTATTTTAATTCCCAATAAATATTTTTTCTCCCCTAAACCTTTAGTCAAATATTTCTCTTCTCCCCTATCCTTTAAAACCCCATCTAGAATTAATTCTCCCCTTTCCTCGGAATCCATTGAAGTCTCCTTTTCCGACCAGTTTTTTGTTTCCAAAATATCTATGAAACAATCCTCAATATTTTGAACTCCTTCAAGTATCTCCTCTCTCTTTACTTCCCTTATACCTCCAAAAGCACACTGTTGCTTTCGTGGAATTTCTGTGTGCTTTTCTCTCTTCCCCATACTACTTATCCGGAGAAGCTCTAAAATATCTTCATCCTCTTTCTCCTCTTCCCCTTCTTCCTCCTCATCCACATTCCAACTTCTAAGGTTTTCCAAACAAGGGCATTCCTCCATATAATGACCCGGTTCCCTACAAAAGAAGCAAACCCCTTTTTTCAAAGCTCCCCTTTCTTTTCCTCTCCCTCTCTTTCCACCAAAGTTCCGATAAGATTTACCTTTGTCTTTCTTTCTCTCATCACGATTCCGCTGGTCACCACCGTTCCTCTCATCACGCTTCCGCTCGTCACCGCCGTTCCTCTCATCACGCTTCCTCCAATCACCACAAGCTGAAAATGCATTGACCCTGTCCTTTCCCCTACGAAGCTCCAAAGTGCTTTCCTTCACAAGAATTATCCCCATGGTAAAGCTCCAAGTCCATGAGGAGCCATCCATTGCCTGCATACGACAAATGATGTTTTCGTACTCATCTGGGAGTTTCATAAGTAGTGTATTAATCTTACTCTCCTCAGATTCTACATATCCCGCACTAGTAAGCTCAACGTATAACGCAGCAATATCATTGCAAAACTTTATCATGCTACCGCCTTTATAAACGTAGGCATCTATTTCCTGTTTTACTAATTGCTGCCTCTCAATAGTCTCACTCTTATAAATCTGAATTAATGCTTCCCATATCTTTGAAATTTTGGTTAGACTTAAAAGAGTGATAGCTATCGACTTAGACACATATCTAAGTATGAGATGTTTTGCTATAGTGTTTTTGTATTCCCATATTTTTGTGTCATTTTCTTTAGTTTTAATCCCTACATGTGGTACCATAGTTGAGAGCCTAGCTCCCCTCACCATAGGTGTCCTATTTTCCTTCTCCCCTATTTCTCTATCCACGGAAAGATTTTTCCCTTCACCTTCCGTTGCATCTGAGCTCCGGTTGATATTCTGGGCAGCCTCAGATGAATCTCCATAGTAAGCTCCTCCAAAGCCAGGTGGCGGACATCTCACTTGTCCCGAAACAATTCCCCATAAGTGTTTCTCAAAAAGCAATCCCGCCATTGTAAACTCCCAATAGGTGAAGTCTGTTCCATCGAACATAGGCACCCTAGATGGTGGGCCCATAACCTGAAACTCTGAGACCTCCATTGGCCCTCAGAGTAAGCAGATCCAAAAGAAGCTTATCTAGATAGTGCCGACTCCAAGTTTATATAAACCCAAATGACTGACCCCTTGACAATCAGAACCCGAATATAGATTCACCCCAGTGAAATAAGACTTTCTGTGTGCTCAGTTCCACCACAGAATGCAAAGTTAGAATATGACTGTTGGATAACATTCCCCACTTTGACTTTCCCTTAGAAATGCAGCCACCCTGGCAAGCAAACACTCTGACCAGCTACACCGTTGTGTAGCCTGGACTCCCCTGAGTCCGCAGCAAAAAGAATCACTGAAAATGGTCAAGTAAATTAATGGTTATGGCTGGCCAAAGTTTGCCATTTATACAAGGTGCTCTCTGGGAGAGGGGCCGCTACCACCTAAATTTTCTAAGTCCTATCTCTCTCTAAAACTTTATCTACTGACGTACGGCACCAATCAAATTAATGTGTCGTACATAAAAGTACAGGTGCCGGTGTACTTTCTGTACGGCCATCGTACGACATGGCCAAAATGTCGACACGTGTCATATCCGGATTTGTTCTTGTAATCTTCGAAGTTGCCACGATCCAATGTCATTGTACCACGTGTCATCCTACGTGGCGATGACTGCAAACCGCCGCGATTCTCTTCCGCGATCTCGGCATCCTTCCCGGCCGTACGATCAAAACTAGATTTTAATCGTAGCCGTCATAAATACTTGCGCGGTATTTGTTTCGCTATCGAAACAAAATGCGCGATATCTGTTTCTTTTCTGTACCGTACTCCGTACTCTACATAACTGAATCTATGCATCCCGAGTAAAGTTTCAGTTGAATGAATTAGTCTACGTGTAAGCCTATATATAATTATCAAACCGTATATCATTTAACAACAGTCTAAACTAAACGGTTAAGGCTAAAGTCTAATTTGGCGGTCCGCAGGTACCCGGATCAAATCTCTGGTCCGTCATACATTTTAGGTATCAAGACTTGCCTTCCTCTCCTCTTTGGACAGCCTAGACAGCCATGGATCTAACTCCTCCTCAAGTCTACAGTGACTGCGACAAGTGTGGGGACTTGAGTGAAGAGTTAGAGGCAAGCTGTCAGTGTCTCTTCTTTTGTCTTTTATTTTACAATCTCTAGACCTAGAAAATACTTAAATTTCAACACATATGGCCCAGATAATCAATTTTCTCCTTGAAGAAGTCACATTTGCTTCTCTTTGCGTACAACTTATTTTCCCGAAGGACTTGTAAGACCGTCCGTAGATGCTTTATATGATCATCCAGCGTTTGGCTATACACCAAGATGTCGTCTAGAAAGACGATTACAAACGCGTCCAGATATTGCCGAAAGATGGAATTCATTAAATGCATACAAGTTGCTGGTGCGTTAGTCAACCCGAACGGCATTACCCGAAACTGGAAATGACCATACCAAGTTCTAAACGCCGTCTTTTCAACATCTTCCTCGGCAATTCTTATCAAGTGGTAGCCGCTCCGTAAGTCTATCTTCGAAAAATAATTAGCACCTCGAAGTAGATCTAATAATTCGTCTATCCTCGGTAAAGGGTACGCATTCTTCACCGTTAATTTGTTTAGCGCTCGGTAGTCTATACACATAGGGAAACCTCTATCTTTATTGTTTACGAAGAGGACGGGGGCTCCATATGGTGACCTGCTCGGTTCGATTGCTCCGGTTTTGACTAACTCTGCGAGTTGCTTTTTGAGTTCGTCCAAATTGGTGTAACTCATCTTGTACATCCGATTAGCCGGGGGTACCGCTCCGAGAACAAGCTCTATCTTATGGTCTACTTCGCGCTTCGGAGATAGTCCTTTGGGGAGCTTTGGGGGAAATACATCTGCGTACTCCTCGAGAAGTTTTGTCACGACTTCCGGGGCCTCTTCGGAAGTCTTTCCAGTGTCGCCACTTTCTTTGGAGTTGAAGTCAGGGTCCTTTTTCTTCCATTCTTCCGAGATCTCCTCCTTCGCCTCCTCCATTGGCTGGACCACCGCCATACCAATTGTTTCCCCTTTCTTGAGTGCCCTCTTAAGCTGTAAGGCCGAAAGTGGGCGTCCCTCTTCCGCTCCCTTACCAGCCGCTCCCTCTTTTACCTCAAACTCTTCTTCACCTTTCTTCACTCTCATATCACCATTTCGCCAATCGATCGTCGGATTCCATTTTTGCAGCCACGGTTTCCCCGTGTCGTACAGAAAGGTACAGGTGCTGGTGTACTTTCTGTACGACCATTGTACGACATGGCCAACAAGTTGACACATGTCATTTTTGGATTCGTTCTTGTAATCCCCGGAGATGCCGTAATCCAATATGATTGTGCCACGTGTGAATCGATGTGACGTCGACCGCAAACTGCCGAAAATCTATTCCGCGATCTCAGCATTCTTCGCGGCCGTCGGATTAAGCCGGATTTTAATCGTAGCCGTCATAAATAGTTGCGCGATATCTGTTTCGTTTTCGGAACAAAGTGCGCGGTATTCGTTTCGAATGTTTCGTACGCCGTACAACACAAACTGTATCTATGTCTAAAATATCCCATTAATTGAAATAGCCTACGTAAAAGTATTTATATAATTATCAATCCTTCTATCGTATAACCTTGATCTTAGTCTAATTGGCAAAGGCTACCGGCTACCGGCTGCTTTGACGGATAGCTGGTACAAGGTTCTAATCCTGGGTCCGTCAATCACTATTTAAATAAATCCACCACTCCCATGTCTTTCCCGTCTGGATAGCATAGGCGGCCATGGCTCTATCTCCCTCTCTAACTTTCAGTGACTGCGACAAGTGTGGGAGCTGGAGAGAGGAGTTAGAGGCAGACTGCCTCTGCTTCTTTTTTTGCATTTTACAAAACCTAAAAAATACTAAAATAACCTTTAATTTCTACATTTTATGTACCAATGGAGGTCACTGAATTATAATTTGTACATCGGCGTCAATTCCATCAATGTCGTTAAACAACTTGTTTACATTTTGATCGTGCGAAGTTGAAACCCAGTTTTAACTCCAAAATATATGTGACCTCAAGTTGCGAATTTTAGACCGTGCAAAAGTTTAATCTTCATGCTCTAGCGCGCGTACGAAATGTACAGGAAGGTACAATAGTCTACACACTTTTAAGGTAACAAATTCACCATACTTGTACATATGTGCAAATAAAACCACATGTCCATATGAATATTTTAAAAGCGCATGCCTGTATGAAAATTTTTAAATCCACATTTTTTGGCCATAGATATGTTTCATCACCAGTATACGGATAAAGACTGTGGTTATTGGATAAAAGCGCAAAATATACATCTAACAACGCATATGTTCTTACAATTTTGGCTTAATTTCAAAAACAACAACAAAAATAAAATCAAAACATACATGTACTTTCTCAAACTCTAATGGCTTATAGGTACTTATTCAAAAATTGAATAGAAGAAAAAACCCAGTTTTACCTTGAAAAAGGTTTAAGCATGTGGTTAAAAAGTTCAAACTACTATGAAATTTTTCATATACCTTAGGGTATTTGTTGAAACTATATTGCTCATTGTTGTTAATGTTAAAAAAAAATCACCACTTTAAACACCTACTCTTCGTGCACACTTGTCGGATATTGAAATTAATAGATTTCTAAGAGTATTTTCTAGGTGTCAGTATGTGAGTATAAAAAGGAAAAGAAAAGGGCGGACAGCCAGCCTCCACATCCTCTCTCTAGCCACCATACTTGTTGTAGTCACTAAAGGATCCGGTAGAGTACGGGGTAGCCGTTAGCTCTAACCAGTTTGTCGTAGAAGTCCGTTGGGATATTTAGGGTTTGAAACGTTTTTAAAATTGTACATGGTCTTGTAATCGATTTACTGAAATGTGAACAAAGGAACATAGAAGTAGTTAAAGTTTCAGTGCAGACGTCATTTCGCACGAAACAAATGAATCGGACATTTATTTCGACGACCGACATTTAATGTCAGATTTAATCTGATGGCATACATCACTTCCGAGATTACGGAATGGTCACTTCGGCGTTTATGGACGTGGCATGACCTGGCGCCACGTGGAAGGATATCATTTTGTCGCAGGAATTTCGGGGAACATACCGACGAGTGGAAAAGTGACACGTGTCCACTCATTGGCCTAGTCGTGCACAGGCCTTACGGAAAGGACATCGGCCGTAGTACCTTTCTGTACTTTACAGTCATGTGATTGGTTTGTACTTTAGTAGATAGGGATTGTGAGAGGGGTTTAGGACTTAGGAAAATCTGGTAGGTAGTCACCTCTCTCTAAGAGAGCTTTGTATAAAATTGGCATTTTTTGCCGGCTCATAACTTATCGGTTAGTTGGCCGTTTTCAGTGATTCTTTTTGCTACGGACTCAGGGGAGTCCAGGCTACACAGAGATGCAATCAACTTGTCGGTTTGCCTTCTTGGGCATCAGTGGTTGTGGCTTGAAGTGGGTTAGTTAAAAACTATCTAGAGGCTTCATGTATTCTGTAGTCCAATGGAGGACATAGAATTTCATTGTTGATCGAAGACCAAAATATTGTCCTCCAATTACAAGCAGTTGAGTGACAATTTGGGAAAAAAAATAACTGGAAAAATACGCTTTTACATTAATAAAGAAGAGCGGTGTAGTGTTGTGTTGGGAAATTCTTTTTTTATAGCGATAAACTCGATATTCGATATATCAAATATTGAATGTTTTAAGGCAATATATCGCTCTGGAACAAACAAATATTATTGCAATACATTTGGTGGGAGGTGGGGTCCATACAGTTGTTGTACCGATATAACGTATACAAAAACATTTAAAGGATCCCCTCTACCGTTGTTTGATCGGAGGTATGGCAATAGTTATCGACTCAAAAATCATTGCGATATGTCGTCATTTAATTGCAATATTCGCCTTCTCGATACACTACAACGATTCATCGGTCATCGGTAGGTCAAAGAGGATAAAAGGTTTCCGATACACAAGACTTGTTGAAACTTAAATATAGCCGATAGCATATTTTAAGATATTGTTCGATGTTGCATGCACCGTACAAGGGTGAAGCTTGATGTGCCATATTAATGGTTTATTTTTTGTCGTTTTCCTCAAATAGTTAGCGTGATAACCGATAAAATATACCGTTGTAAAGAAAAAAATGAAAAAAGTGAAGTAGAATTTGCCTCATTGTCAAACTAAGAATGTAATACATTTTGTCGTCTAGTGATTTTAGACCCACGACCTCGTCATGCCACACCATTATCAAAATTCAAATAAAAAAAATCAGAGAAGTGTTTTAAAGTAAAGTATAAATCGACCACAAATAGTAAAACAACGTCGCAAGTTTCAAACGATTTCAAAAGTTTTTTTTTTGTTCATTTTCATCTGATATGGATGTTTTTCCTTATAGGAGTCTTAAGAATTCGATGTCATTTCATGGTGAATGGACAGTATTGTAGAGACAAAGGCAAAGACATCTTCTTTATCCATACAACATGTGACATCACAAGCAGTTTCAAACAAGAAGGGTATGTGCCCATGTGAACGGTACTTTGAAGTACTTTGGATTTTTAGTGAAGAATCTTCGTACTACTTTTCAAAGTGTTCCAATGTTTTAAAAGGAAATTGAAACTTTAAATATGACTGTTGTAGAAGCCAGTCGAGTTGTAATAATTGATGGTGACGTCTACAAAAACGATGACGATTGTAGATGTTTATTTTTTTGTGACTTGTAGATGTGTATGGTTTTGTGACATTGTAGATGTGTATGGTTTTGTGACATTGTGACGTCATGCTCATTTGTGACAACGTCGACGTCATTGATTTAATAAATTCTGCCATGGCTTCCCGATTTCGTTGTTTCCACTTTTCTCACTCGACTTGTTATCAAAACATGCCTAAAGGCACTCAAAGGAATTATTTTTCAAAGCTCTTTCTTTTCGTACTTATATTTTCGTGTTTTATTTCAAAAATGTTGAGATAAAACTTATAGTGTGAGAGGGAGAGGGAGCGGCTACAACGACGTAGACTTTTGCGAAGGACCCATAAATGAAAGCGGAAGTCCGAGACCCTTACATTTTTTTTCCCTACATGCACGCGTGACGGGCTAAGAAAAAAATAGCGAGTACTCTCTCTCTCTCTCTATTTCTCTCTCTCTCTCTCACACTCGTGCTAAAAAATCTCAACTGGTGTGGCGCGTGCATGGGAGTGTTTTCAATCGTTGTTCAAGTGGTGCTTAAAAATCACCTCGCGAGGTGAAATTCGATAAAGTTTTTTTATGAGTTGGATTCGCTTGCCTGGTGGTCGAAAAAAGGAAAAAGCCGAATTGAGTACAAAAGACGAAAAACATGGAGTACAATCAAAAGTACACCATGAATGGCTTATAGTGTTTAGACATTATTATTGTTAAGAAGAAAATAGTGTTATTCAAGCTATATTGGGTTTCATGACCTCGTGCAAAAAAAAAGGAAAAACTCTTATTTATTCATTAAACACTAATTAGGATACGCATTCCCATAGTGTAGCCCCTCGAACTTGTGTTCACATAGTCAATGTTTGAATTTGTGAGAACATGTTTGCATGGTTTCGCTCGTCTTTGTTACTAGGAATCAATTATGAGAGCAATTTCACGTGTCAGCGCCACTCCCTTTCTGGTCTCGACGCAAATCCGGTCTCGATGCTAATCCGGTCTCGATGCCGTTATCTGATACTTTTTTTCTAGGACTGTGAGCAGTTTTAGGATGGATTGGCACATTTTGTACGCCACACTAATTAGAAACCGGCCAAATTAGAGTCAATGACGCTAATTAAATTGTACTTATATTAAGGTAAAGAAAAACTGGTATTATTCCTTCTATTTAAGGTTCATGGGTCAAAATTTAGGGGCGTGAATATAGTGTTATTTTAGCACTATAAGCGATTCATGGTGTATCGAGTTGACGTTCATTGTCCTGCGTTAAATGCAATTTTCTGTTATGGCAAAAGATTTTATCGTTGGGGACTGGATTTCGGAGGAAAACGACAGAAAAAACTGGATACTTTAATACATGGGCACACTCGTTTAGGTGCAACAACATAGATTGTGGATGTTTACAACCGTCACCTTCATTGTCGACGTATACAATCGTCACAAATTGAAGTAACGATTTCGTTTTTGCTTATCGGAACACAGAAAATCGTGTAAGGAGAATCTTTGCTACAATACAAAGCAAGGTCGCTCAGTGACGATTGCATCGAGACGCACCCTAGATTGATGGGATGTCACTGATGACGCACGCGAGAGCACTTAACAAGCCTGTACCACTGTGAAAGGTACAGTACCGTACTGTACTGTGCCCTATACTTTTTGATACCCGTTACTAATGACGTGGCGGAATATACATGGACACGCTAACCGGGCGTGCAGTGTATGGCAATTTGTACGGATTGGTACCGGTGACAACCATATGTGGAATTTTGTAGGTGAAGCGTTGTCGACCATATGGTCTCAACGGTACGGATTTTGTAGAGCATGGGGCCAAGGCTACATTTCGTTTCGCAAGTTGCAAAACAGCTGTACTAATACGAGAAGGTTTTGCAAACTGTACCCGTACGACAACTTTTGCAACTGTACGCGTACAACAACGTTTGCAACTGTCACGCGTACGACAATTTTTGCAGCTGTATCAGTACGACAAAATTTTCAAACGACAACTTTTGAAACTGTACGCGTACGACAACTATTTCGTCCTCTACGGTCAGATATTGAGCGACATGGTACGGTACACCGTGAATCGCTATTAGTGATAATGTTTTTATTCGCCACTTAAAACATCGTTCTCTGTACACACTTGTCCGATTTTGGATCTGACGGTTGCGATCGAAAGGTAAGATGTTCACATTCCGATTGGCGGTCTCCATCTGAAAATTGGACATGTGTACGGGAAAAATATGTTTTATGTGGCAAAAAAAATAGGGAATTGATCATGGCAGTGACTATCAGAGGTCGCAAACGGTCAACCGAAACAGTGACCGACCGTTAACCGACCGCCCGCGCCGGATCCGGAACGGATTCGGTTGCCAAATTTTGGGGGTCGGGCGGTTACGGTCGGTTGATTCACCAGGAAAAAAAAAACGGTCGGTTACGGTCGGTCAACCAAAAAACCAAAAAAAATGAAAATTTTGTACTGTCCCTATAATCCAACATTCTTGTACTTTGTACGCTTTGGTATCGTGGAAGTACGTGACATCATGATTAGCGTCGCAAATCTGACACGGTACTGTAGTAACGCTATTCATTTCGCAAATCTTAGGGAACGCGACAAAGCGTCGCAAATCTGACACGTGAGTAACACTATTCATTTCGCAAATCTTAGGGAACGCGACAAAGCGTCGCAAATCTGACACGGTACACCGCCAATCGCTATTAGCGTAGAAGTTTCTTTAGCGTATTTGAATGATTACCGTGGTTTACGCTAATTAAGAATTTGAAAATTTTGAAAAAAAAACATACATTCTAATTGTTTAATAATTCTAATTTGGGTCTTTGAAAAAAAAAATGTCGGTGGCAAACATGGTTACACTAATATAGGTATTCGTACAAAATCTGACAAATCGTACGTTCACACAGTCGAAACGTGGTTGCTGGACGAATATGTGCGAACGTGATATATGACAACCCGATTATATCCCCTTTTTAGAGCGCACATTCCCATGCGTCCGCGGTTACTAAAAATCATTAATTATACTTTTTCACTTAAAAAGGAAAAAATGTGTACGGTCTGACACCGTCCGTACAACACACTAATTAAATGATAACGTACTTCCGTTTTGTACGGTACTAAAAAAATAACCCTAAATAGAGTAAAGAAAAAAATAGAATGAACTACGCTAATGGAGAATAAAAAAAAAGGGGGGGACAAAATTAGCGTACACAACGCTAATAGCGATTGGCGGTGTAGTAACAACTATTCATTTCGCAAATCTTAGGGAACGCAACAAATCGTAATTATTGGCTTATTCATACGTCGTACATTGGTTAATTTTGTACCTTTTCGGTTAAGGGCGGGCACAGTTAGTCGCGAGAAATCGCGATTCAGTTAATTTTTATTTTCGTAAACGTCGGTCGGTTAACGGTTAACAATTTTGGAGCGTGACAAAACCCGGTCGGGCGTCAGTTACTCTGATTTTGAAAAAAAAAAAACGGTTGGTTTCGGTTATGTAAAATTTTGACTTTTGCGACCTCTGGTGACTATTTTGTAGTGTTGTGTATCGATAAGGATTTGCCGAAATCCGATATGGACCTTTTTTCGGGTACCCGATAATCGATATATTGGTACGATTTATCGTTGTCGGTGTTATCGCCGATAAATACCCGATATTTATCGGTATTTATCGGCGATAACACCGACATCGATAACTATCGGCGATATATGTACGGACCGTACATATAAATGTACGGCCAGTACACTCAACTGTACGTCATAATCCACGGACGCGCCGCGGATCCCCTTTTCCCCGATTTCGGTAAAAAATCGCAATTTTCCCTTGATTATTTATTATTTGAGGGTATTTTACTTGGGTTCCACGCTCCCATACCCTTCCTCAATGTCTTTTTGACTGTTAGTTACGCCCATAGATGTTCAAATCGTACGGATTTGGACTTTTCTGTTAAAATTACGTAATATTCGTCGATTTTATACTTTTTTCGTAAAATTCGTATAGATTTCTCTGTACGGACATGTACGAAAATGTACGAAAAGCGATATACTAGAAAATCCTTAAAAAATCTTTAAAATTACGAACAAGTAACATAAATGTACGAAATTATAATGAAAATGTACCCTACAAACCTAATAAAACGACAAATCTTTGTCAACAGTACTGAAATATATAGGAACGTACGGCAATGTACCCTATAAACCCTAAAATCCCCCCTTATAATAACCCTAAGTAGTACGAATATGTACAAACATTGCACGTAAATATACGAAAAATGTAGCGCAACTGTATTGAAATATACGAAATTGTACGGGAATGTATCCTCCAAACCCTAAAATTAATATCCCTAACAAGTACGAAAAATACGGCCACTGTACGTACATGTATGAAAAGTGTGCGACAGTTATAATGAATATACAGAATTTAAGGAAATGTACTCTAAAACCGTAAAATTCATTTATATAACCCTAGAAAGTACAGACATATACGGACACTCTATATAACTGTATGAAAAATGTACGGGTGCAATGGAAGGTACTTTATTATAGAAAGTCAATAAGATAATAAAGAATGTTTTAAATTCCTATTTTATGCATACTATATTTTTTTAAGTTATCGCTGATATGGAATTTGTTGGTCCTAGACCGATATATCATAACATCTGACCGTTCGATAACCCATAACTATCAGTATCGGTGTTATCGCGATAAGTTTTTTACCAATACACAACACTGCTATTTTGGTTGCGCACAGTCACTTACGTCATTTTGTCAAAGATTATACGTTTGAAGTACACATTGGTACAATTAAAGTAATGTTGAGTTTAAATTTGACGGTCAATCTGTTGCATAGCTTTGATTTTCAAAATATTGTTACAACCGCTTTAAATGTTGTCGCGCTTGCGAATGTCGACCGTCATAAGGAAATCAACAATTCACACGGTCGGCAAAGGTTTACAGTAACAAAACTGTCGCAACCAGATGTAAATAAAAGTGTTGCGCATAGTCACTTTGTGACCTTACGTGAGCTCCACAGTGAGAGCACATGTTGGATTTTAACTTTGGGTCAAGTTCCATCAGTCATTTCTAAAATCGTACGGCCAACACTACGAGTCGGGTTGATTGAGGGTAACATTCCATTAGACCAAAAGTGGGGTTCGTTACTGGACGACGTACGTTTTAATACATAGTCGTACATAGCCGTACCATAATTTTTTTTTTTTCAGACGAAACATCGTTACAAGAAAGCTGTCGGGAAGCTCCAATGATGAAGGCGTAATTCTTGACCTTATGATGTTTCACTTTTTGAGATCCGCGAAACAATCGCGCGCATCATCCAGTGGGCCCCAACTCTCCTCGGGAGGGAGAGTTGGGGCCCATTGAATGATTGCCATTCATTACCATCGGTACACGTGAAAAGGCAAAAAATATACCTACTTTGAACAAGCATTCTCAGGCGTGCACGTCGTACAGGACATGTGTCGCTTACCACGCAAAATGCAGGTCAGGTTGAAAATATCCTCGCACGCTCTGTCTTACATCCACCGACATTCAAAGTTTGCCGCGACCTTCAAAGTTTGCCTCGTCTTTTTGCGATTCTGTTTCCAAATTTTGATTTCCATTTTCAAAATCAAAATCTGGCCGAAAACTTTATGTACAAATCATTAACTACCTCCGTGGTTAATGATTTGTACGGAATGTTTGTGGCCAAATTTTGATTTTGAAAATGGAAATCAAAATTTTGAAAAAAATGAACAAAAAAACGCCGCAAACTTTTAAGGTCCCAGCAAACTTCAAAAGTCGGTGGATGTCAGACGAAACGTGCGAGGATATTTTGGCTCACCGACATCCAGCGTGGCAAGCGGCACATTGCAATTCTGTACCCTCCATTGGACTACCGAATACAGGAAGCATCTAGAAAGTTATTAACTAACCCACTTTCAATGGCAACCATTGCTACACAAACAGACAAGCAGATAATCTGACTGCACCCTTGTGGAGCATGGACTCCCCTGAGTCCGTAGAAAAAGAAATCTCTAAAAACGCCAAACCAGGCGATAAGTTTTGATGCAGTAAAAATGCCAATTTGTACAAACTCTCAAAGGGAGAGGTGACTACCTACCAAAATTTTCTAAGTCCTGATTCTCTCTAATAACTTCTATCTACTGAAGTACGGACCAATCATATTACTGTACCGTACCAAAAAGTACTACTGCCGGTGTACCTTTTGTTCGGCCTATGTACGACAAGGCTTTTAAGCGGACGCGTGTCCGCTTTTCACTCGTCCGTATGTTCCCCGGAATTGTTATGACCGAATTTCACCTCTCCACGTGGCTCCAAGTGATGCCACGTCACAAACGCCAAAGTGACCACTCAGGGATTTCGGCGATGATGTGCGCCGTTGGATTATACGCTAAATGCAATCTTAGCCGTTATAAATACTTGCGCGATATTTGTTTGGCTGTATAAACAAAATGCGTGGTATCCGTTTCGAATTAGTATCGTACTATGTACTTTCTAAAACTGTATCTATGTACTCCGTATACAGTTGCAGTTTAAATGGATTTAATCCTCCTGAAATAAATATATACTTATCACATACCATAGCATTTAGCATTGGTCCTAGTCTATTAGGATAAAGTTGACCTCTATCGGCCAACTTGACGAACCGTAGGTATCGAGATCAAATCCTTGGTCCGTCAAGTATATTTTTAGTAACCTATTAAAAATAACTGCCTGTGAAACTAACGCAGCAATGGATCAACCACCCTCTCTATCCTTCAGTGACTACAACAAGTATGGGGGCTAGAGAGAGGAGGTGGAGGCAAGCTATCCGTCCTTTTCTTTTCCTTTTATACAAACATATTCCAACCTAGAAAATACTCTAGAAATCAATTAATTTCAACACACATGGCCTGTATGATGTAGGCACATAGGATATACGATGTGTAGGCTGAGATCGCTTGTTCAAAGCATATATTTTTTTGCCTTTTCACGTGTACTAATGGTGCACGTCCAATGGGAAGCAACTCTCTTCGCGAGGAGAGTTTCCTCACATAGGATAATGTGCGGGATTGCTTCACGGATTTGAAAAAGTAGAATATCCAACGACTAGGAATTATGCCTACATCATTGGAGCCTCCTGACAGCTTTCTAGTAAAGATGTTTTGTCTGACAAAAAATAAAATTAAGTTACGGCTTTGTACCGCGCTGTACGAAAACGTACAGGGTCTAGTAACGACCCCATTTTTCGTCTTATGGAATTCTACCCTGAGCCGATGCTCCATCACGAAGAGTTTGTAAACTACGTGTTATACATTGAGTGGCACCACGTAAACTACGATCCGATATTGAATATCCTTCAAATTTCTCACACCGACAAATTACACTTCGAATCTTCACTTGCGTACCATGTACTTGTGTACTAAGCATAATACAACAAAACGTTTGTACTTTTGCAGATGGCAGTATTCTACGCCTGCTCACTTTTTGGAGTTTTTGTTTTCGAACATGACGAAAATTCTTTGCCATAAATAGTGCGACGGAAGAGTGTTGTTAAAAATAGCGCAACGAAGGACGGTTTCGAGATTAATTTTTTTATTTTCAATGGCATTTTTGAAAGGTACATATCATGTGCAAATTTTGTGAATTTTTGTTGGTTGTCCATCGTGACACGTAGCTCGATTGTCCAACGTGTCGCAATATTTTTTTTTTTTGTTGTTGCCAACCCACTTCCTACACCTACCTCCTTCACCTCCTACAGGTACGTTTTCAGGTACAGAGAAAAAACGAAGTGAACGCCTCGCGGATGAATATCCAACGGTCAGTGTTACCTCCCACACCTTCGGAGAGTATTGAGAAGATTCTCTGTAATGTTATTTCGCCTATAAAAACAAAATAAGCGGTACGATTTGATACGGATAATCGCGGGTTTCGGTAAACTACCCCACTTTTCGACTGATGGAACTTGACCCTTAGCCGCAAAATTGAAATTTAATCGTCAAGCGTTACATTGAACTTAGACGCAAATTAAAATGAAACCTCTCAAAACGGAAGTACTAAAAGTCTTGTATGGACATAATAAAATCGCAAGAAATGGAATGTAAGAATGTCAATGTAAGAATGTTAATTCGTAGATAGTGTGCCTTCATTTGGTCGCGCGTGACAACGCACATTTTTTCCATTAAATTTCAATTTATATTTTTACGCCGGTTCGTTTTATTCCTAGTTGTTCAATGCGCGCGTATTTTTCCTTTTTTCCAGTTTCTAAGTATTGTATGTGACTTTTCAAAAAATTGCAAAAAAACGTCTGAAACTGAAATTTTACGGCAACTTATGGACAAATTACGGTATCTGTTCGAATTTTTACGGAAACTGTACGGTAGTTGAAGAAAAGATTCGATGCACGTTTCCGTGATTTTTGTTCAGTAAACTGAACAGAATGTACACGGAATGTACGGGAAAATATCGTGACGTCTACGGATATTTCCAAAAAGAGACGTTGCGGCGTCACAGTATTTCAGCGCTGTAAGTTCAAAATGTGTACGAGCGTCTTCTTCATTTTTTTGAATAGAAGCCGCCATAAATACCTCAAGAGTTGAATGCGAAAATTCAAGGAAGACGCAATTACCGACGCCACGGCAGTAGTTATTAAACTGCCATTGAAGCCGTTGACGAAGAAGTCACGGACCTCCAAAAAAGCAGCCATGCCTAGAGTTCGAGGAGAGGAGTGGGACCACGTGAAGGCTCCCTTTTTTTTATTAATATGTTATGTCGTGCTATGTTGAATGATGAAAAATGGAATCTACACATGGCCTGTACTTTGTTTTTGTGAAGTTGCATGCTCTCGGAGAGGTAGAGAGAGAAGGGCAGAGCTCTCGGAGAGGTAGAGAGAGAAGGCCATGGCTGCCTGTCTGTGAACGACAGTTACTATAACAAAAAATTAGGTTCACAGTTATTATGACAAAAAATTAGGATTACGGTTATTATGACAAAAAAATAGGATTATGCAGGAGTCAAACCTGCCCCTAAGAAGTACGTTGCCTGGTATGCACTGATTACTTATCTTTTAGTTGCGGTTGATTTTCTGATGCATATTTGAGGTGTGATAACAATATGGATACATATTTATTTTTACCACTCATTTAACGAAAAGCGCACAAACTGCGGTACATGTTCAATTCATTTTTTTTTAACATGGACGGATTTGTACGGGAAAAAAATCATTAACGTTTTTTACTATTTTTTCAAATCGACCGCTCCAGTTTCTACGTATTATACGCGCGTTCGAAACGTGCGTATTACGTTTTGAACAACTATGGTTTTATTAAAGTGTACAAAGTTTATTTCGTTTCGTATGGTACCACGTACTTTATGTTTTTTCGTGTATTATTTGTTTTGATTGGTTAGTTTGTAGTACTATTGTACTGCGTTTGCTTAGTTGTACTTGTTCGTTCGCGTGAAAGAGTATTTAGGGACAGTTTGTTTTGAGAGTGCATCTATCAATCTTTTGCAAGGGGGAAAAACTTCGGTGAAATATATTTTCTTTTGATGGAGTCTCCTCTTTCTTTTGTCTTTTGCTTAATCATTCTGTCTGTCTTTTTTGCAATCATTTATTTTATTGATCCTGCATCCTGTGGCTTCTCCACCCTCAAAACCACAGCTTCCCATAGGTACAAGTGTCTTGAACGCAATGTGATTAATGCATCAATTATGTTTTTTGCAAAAACGATGTTGGAGTGAAAATCACAATTTTTTTGAATTGTAACAAACAATAATATTCAGATAATTTTCGTCTTTTTGTGGCCGAGGTATATCATATATTTATCTATTTATTTTGCTTACTATCGGTTCTAAGTTTTCATCTTTCACCAAAAAAAAAAAGTCACTCTAAATCCCTGATGCTTCAAGTTCTAAACCTACATATACATTTAAACACATCGAAGTAATGGTGTAACATCAACTCCTGTTCCTATAAGAATTAGTTTTTTTTTTTTTTAAACAAAAAAAGTGGCCAGTAACAATTGATTGCGTCATATTGAACGATACTAGTAATTTTATTTTCCTTTTACTATTTTTTATTTGCTAAAAAAAAACAAAAGGAAAGAAGTTTTGCAGTCTTTTGACCGCTCAACATAATTTTCAAGTTACTTTTTCTGCAAGACAACCAACAAGTACACAAACATCAATATTAGAGGAAATAAATGAGGCAACCATCTGATAACATGGCAGTAGCCTTTGGTTCGCATGTTTGTCCATAACCCAGCTTCACTATTTCATTTTTCAGGTTTTATGTTTCATATTTAATATTATATATTTAATATTTCAAATTTTAACCTTCAAGTTTTATCGGGCATGTGTCACATTTCATGTTTCTTACGTCAGCCTTGCTAATATGTTCTATGCATCTGCTTCACAACTTGAAACATAGAACCTCCGGCATAGTACAAGGAACTTGAAAAATGCACCATAGAATTTTTAGAATAAAGGATTAAGCAGAAAAGAGAGAATAAAAAACAAGATAAGAAACAAAGAATATGGAATTTGGAACATGAAGCATGGACCATTAATAATATAACATGGAATCTATAAAGGAAAGAATTAGAAAAACAAAAAGTGGAACACGAAAGACGAAACACGGAACATGGAACATTATTGCACTGAAAGCGCGTGCGCCTTTCTTCGTGGAACTTTCATTGCAATTTGCGACAGTTAGCTAGGGACAGAGTTCGTCGCTACGCTAAGTTCTGCTCTTCTTACCTTGTTGTTTGTTAGTGCAGAGTAACGAGTAGCGAGTATATAGGCAGCAGTGCATACTGCAGAGTATAATCTATTTTAGAGTATTGTATCTTAGATGATAAATATTGGAGTAAGAGATTATTTAAAGAAGAGAGAGGAGAGAGAGAAGAGAGAAGAGAGATGATGTAAAGAGGCTTCGGCCAAGAACACTTATAAATCTTTTTGGCTGAATATTCCTATTGTCTTTTATGAGCTTCCGCTGTGTTATGTTTTATGTTTTGTGAATTTATTTCGAGTGAATGTCTTTTGCTTAAGATCCTACAATTGGTATAGGAGCCAGTGCTTCTGAGTTAAAGAGAGTGCGCATGGGGAGGAAGAAAAATCGAAATACTCCTTCCCCCATGCTGACTTCTGAAAGAGCAAGAGAGTTCAGTTTTTTGGGTTCTCAATTTGAGGAGACCCGGAATACTGAGAGAAAATTCGAGGAAATGTTTGATACACTTATGAGATATGTAGATTCCCGTTCTCAAACTCAACCGAGTGAGAGCAAAGAAAACACTTCCTTTCCTGCTACCGATCCATTCTATGGAGGAGCTAAAGAGAGTGAGAGAAAAGAGAGGATTAGGAAAGGAAAGGCGAAGATAGAAGAAGAAGAGTCTGATTACGACGAAGGATTGGAAAACGAAGAAAATTATAATATGTCTGGGAAATCTGTGGCCTTTATTGGCACCAATTATGCCGTTTGGAAGAAGTTTATTTCAGGCCAACTTATTCTCAAGAAGCTTTGGAGGATGTCAACGGAGAGGAGAAAATGCCAATCGAGAGCAAGACGCGTGCCCAATGGAAATTAAAAGATATTGCAGCAACAACTGTTTGATGAAAAATTGCACTTCTTCCGTGCTTGATCATTTTCTCGCTCACAGCACGGCCCATGAGTGTTGGCAAGCACTTGAGGAGCAATATGAGAAAGGCGTTGAGAAGAAGGGTAAATATGTTTATACAAACTTTATGAATTTTAAAATCAAGTCAAAAGAATCGATGGACGATGCTGTGAAGCGCTTCAATATTATACTCGAGCAATTAATCAACAATGGCCGAGTTATCTAGGATGCGGATAAGTTAAGCGTTTTTCTTAATGCTTTACTAGAGAAGCTTTCGCATCTTAAAGCTATTTTACGAGCGAAGGCGGATAACACCTTTGGATTCACCGTCAATTTTATCAAAATGTTGGAGGGAACTCCAACGACTTCTTTAAGTGGAGGAGGAGTTCTCAACCCTACTACTCCGAAACCCCGGATCTTAACTATGCTGGTGGTAGAGGAGGTGGTAGAGGAGGTGGCCCGAGAGGTGGTGGTGGTGGCCGAGGCAACAAGAAGGAGCAAGGTCGTCCACCGAAGGTCCCTTCCAATCTTTCCAATGTGACATGCTACCAATGTAACCGTCTTGGACATTTGTCTTCCTCTTGTCCGGATAAGGACAAGCAATGTCATTTTGCGGTAAGAGGGGGCATACGAGCCCTCAATGTTATGCGAAGAGTGGAGATTTCGGAGGTGGAAAAGGAGGTAGAGGAGGTGATAGAGGCAACCGAGGTGGCGGCCGAAGAGGTGGCCGCGGCGGCGGCTTTGGTTACGGTAATGCAAATTACTTTGACTATGGTAATGAAACCGGTGATGAGTTTCCGGTTCTTAACCTTAACCTTGACCCAGTAAGTAGTGGAGGAAATTTGGAGAAAGAGTGGATCATTGATACGGGGGCATCTCACCATGTTTGCACGGATGCCACCATGTTTGATGACATGAGGGAACTTACGGTTCCAAAGTTTATTACGGTTGCAAGCGGCCATGTCATTTCGGATAGTACGGCTGGCACGGTTCGACTTGATCTCTTTTCATGGGATATTGATGGAAAAGAGAAATCGACGGAGTATCGTCTTCAAAATACTCTTAATATTCCGGACGGTTCGGTTAATTTGTTAAGCGTTCCACAAATCTAAATGAGTTGTGGAAGCTTACTCGCGAAAGGTGATCAATCTATTGAGATTTGGAATGAGAAGGGGAATGTAATTGGAGAAGGAGTTGTAACGGATGCGAATCATAGTCGTCTGTTATGGAGGAGGCCGAAATCTAAAGTTCCCACGTGGGAATTTCACATCAAATTTCAGAGTTGAAAGGTGATCTTACCTTATGCCATCACCGGATGTGTCACACATCCGAGGTAAGTTTGAAGAAGATGATTCGTCATTCATCGCTGAGGGGTTTAGACCTCGCATCAGGTGAGAAGTGAACGAATGTGGAGGATGTAGTCAAGGACATCAAATTCAGAAATCCCATCCGAATAAAGACATCAAGCATCGTGCTCAAAGTCCTTTGGTGGTTGTCCACATCGATCTTTGTGGACATATTAAACCCGAGACAATTGGAGGTAATAAGTATACTTTGATAATTGTTGATGACTTCTCTCGGAAGTCATGGGTTTATTTATTGAAAAAGAAATCGGATGGATTTCAAAAATTTAAGGAATGGCATGTAATGGCCGAGAGGCAAATTGATAAGAAGCTTAAGTCCATTCGTTCGGACAATGGAGGGGAGTTTGTTGTTTTTGAGGGGTATTGTAAGGAGTGGGGGATAAGGCATCAATTCACAGCGCCTTATTCTCCGGAGTCAAATGGAGTGGCCGAGAGGAAGAATCTTACCTTACAAGAAATGGTCCGTGCGATGGTTCATAGCTCCGGACGAGAGATGTTTTTGTGGGGAGATGCGATTCTTACGGCGAATTATGTTTGTAACCGAAGACTCACTTCGGTTTCCGGAAGTAAAACACCAGAGGAGTTATGGAGTGGGAGAAAGCCCACGGTTCATCATTTGAGAATTTGGGGATGTCATGCTAAGGTTTATGTGGAATCAATTAAAAGGAAGGGGAAATTTGCAACAAGGTGTTGGCCGGGAATTTTTATTGGTTATAGTGCAAAGGGGAACTTGTACCGAGTGTATGATCCGGCTTGTCATACGGTGGAGGAATCTCGGAATGTTGATTTTCATTAGGATCTCAAATCCGCCATGAATTCCGTTGGGAAATTTAAAGAAAATTTGGATTTTTATGAGAAGGGTGAAATTGAGAATTTTCCGTACATTGGGGATTCGGAATCCGATGAGGAACCGAATGTGAAAACTCAGAAAAAGAAATTGGGGAAATCAGTTGAAATTGAATTTGAAAGAAAGAGTAACGAATCTTTGGATTCCTGAGTGCCTTCGATCATTCGGAAATCTCAAAGCTCTAAATCGAGTTCTAAATCGAGTGAGAAGGAAATTGAAATAGACTCTGAGGAAGAGAAAGAGGAGAAGGCGGAAGAGCAAGTTCTTAGAAAGAGCTCTCAGAGTACAAAGGGGAAGAAACCGGAGAAACTCACTTACGATCGAAAAAGGGGAAAATGCATCGAATTCGCATTATTTTCTTTCCGATGCTAAGGAGACAGAGTTTCTTTTATAGCAACCACTTAAGGAAAATATGACCAGTGACCCTCAATCTTATACTGAGGCTAAGAGGTCACTCGATTGGGAGAGTAAGTGGAAATCAGCGTGGGAGAAAGAATTTAAATCGGTGGTTAATAATCGAATATTTGAGGAAGTGAAATTACCGGAGAAGAAAAAAGGCAATTGATGCAAAGTGGGTATTTAAGACCAAGACTGGTGCTTCGGGTGAAATTATTAAGTACAAAGCAAGGCTTGTTTGTAAGGGATTCCAACAACGTGAGGGAATCGATTTTAAGGAGTCTTATGCTCCCGTGGTGAAGTTCGACTCACTATAGATAATTTATGCACTTGCAACGATGGGGAAGAAGCGCAACGTTTTAAATGGTGAGTTAGAGGAAGAGGTATACATGAAGGTACCGGAAGGCGTGTCTCCTTTGAAAGAAAGAAATGTATGGCGTTTGCGAAAGTCATTATATGGTTTGAAACAGGCGCCGCGCACGTGGTATTTGAAACTTCATCAAGTACTGTTGAAATTCAGATTTGTACGGACTACGTCCGATTTTAGAGTTTACGGTAAAAGGTGAAGGAGTTGACCAAATCATCTTTTTTGTTTATGTGGATGATTTCTTGATGGCATGCGACAAGATGGAGCGCATTAATGAGTTGAAACGTTATCTTGGATTACATTTCAAAGTAGCGGATCCTGGAGAGATACGCTATACTTTGGGAATTGAAGTGATACGCGACAAAGAGATGAACATTAAATTGAGTCAAGCTCAATATTGTAAGGAGATTTTGTAAGAGACTTGGTTACGACGAACGAGATTGTATTTTTGTACGTACGGACAAAAGAGGAGGCGGCAGATTTGCTGACGAAAGCTACCACGCATGATGTATTTGAGAGGGGGCGACTGAAACGTGGATTATGTTGAGGAGTTTTGGCGATTCCGACAATAAGAGGGGGATTGTTGGGATATTGTCGTTTTGCCCTCATTTCTAGTAGCGTCATACCAACATTTATTTGTTGGACGTGAAGAGTCATGCCACCATACAAAATGTACGACGTCGTTTCGTGGCGGTACTTTTGTTATCCGCGAACGAAATGTACTATTTCGTTTCGCGTGACTTTTGTTTTCGTGCGCAGGTGTTTCATTTTGCGTGCAGGTGTGTTCGTGAAGCGACACGTGCAAAGTCAACTTTTGGAGTTAGTTGTTTCGAAGGAAAAAAGCGCTTGCGCCTTCCTTCGTGGAACTTTCATTGCAGTGTGCGACAGTTAGCTAGGGAGAGAGTTGTTGCTACGCTAAGTTCTTGTTGTCTGTTACTGTAGAGTAGCGAGTACATAGGTAGCGGAGTAGCGAGTACATAGGATTTTAGAGTACTCTATCTTAGACGATTAATCTTGGAGTAAGAGATTATTTAAAGAAGAGAGAGGAAAGAGAGAAGAGAGAAGAGAGATGATGTAAAGAGGTTTCGGCCAAGAACACTTATAAATCTTTTTGGCTGAATATTCCTCTTGTCTTTTATGAGCTTCCGCTGTGTAATGTTTTATGTTTTGTGAATTTATTTGGAGTGAAAGTCTTTTGCTTAAGATCGTACATTGTGGTCTACGGAAATTCACCCTGAAAGTATGAAATCGGATCTTAAGACTAGTATTAAATTCAAAAAAATAATAAATATACGCTGCTCTAAATAAGCAGATTTAAAACCTCCAAAACAATGTCTTTCATGCTTGGAGCCCTCGACACACATTTTAATGAGAATAATTTTCTTAGTAATCATAAAAAAATAATTGTACTTCTTTTAGGTTGTAATTTTAATTATTGACGTATATGGGGGAGAGATGTAAGGTAAGAGTTGGTGTATTTGTTTCTCTCGGGAATTCCTCGATCTCAAAACACACCAAGGAAAGGTCAATTACATCTTGACAAATATATCTACACTGTCCACATCTACACTGTACATCGCTATCTGTATAAACAATCGCTATCTGTATAAACAAATTTCGTGCAGAGTTTTCTTTGGAAAAATATCACAAAAAAAAAATTGGTATTAATTAGTCTTAATACACTTCTTCAAGAGAGTAGCTTAAAATAGACCAAGTTTCCGTATACCAACTTAGCATTATTCAGACTAATTCCGCTTCAATTTTAATCTTCTTTTGCACTAATAGCGATGGGCAGTGCAGTGTGAATTTATATATTTTAAATTACAGAACGATAATTTATTGAGATACGTTTTTGGCAGAACAAGTAAAATTAATTTATTATTAACTTCAAAATATTTTGTCCATGGGAATCCCAACGACAAACAGATGAACACATTTCTATCGCAAAAGAAGGTGTAAATGTTAATCTAGAGTCGCAAATGAGAATAAGTCACGTTTTCAAAGACATTAACATGATAACTTTTACCCAAGCCATATACAAATTATGCAATGAAAAAACCCAACAAATCACTCTACTTTTAACAACACGACTTAGCATTTCGCATATGAGTCACCTTGAAATGGTCGTTTAGATCCTAGTGGCCAATCACTTTGTGGCGATCTTTTAACACTCGTCTTCGTCTTGCTATCAACTTCTTTATTCTTTTTTTGCGACATTTTGATATCCTTTGAGGCTTTTTCAAATATTTTTTGCGTAATATCAACATCTTTTGAAACTTCTCCTTCATTAGATGCCTGCCCTTGAAACAAAATTCCCTCGCCTGACTCCAAAACGACGCGAAGTGAATTGTTCTTATTCGGAAAATTGCAACTAGATGTAAGAATTTCTCGAAGGCCTTCTTTGTCATTGGGGTTTAGTAACTCTTGCACAATGGTTGGGGAATTTTTTCTGCGTTTAGTATTCACATTGTCACTCTCTTTGTCACAACTTGAAGGGGTTGTGATTTTTTTTTCTTCTTTCAACGCACTTTTATCAATTTCCGTATTTTTTTCGATTAGAAGACCAAGGGGATAACTTGGCTCCTCAAAATTATTTTCGCCAAAATTTTCAAACTTATCGGAACAATGTTGGGCACATGTGACTGCTGATACCTTTTCTTCTTGAGCACTAAAAGACAATTATGTACCTGCACACAGGACAGCTTAACCCGAGAATTAGTGAATGGAGTTTAAAACTACTGAGTTGCGAAATTTCTACAAAACGGTAAACCAAAATTGGAAAATGTAAAAATAGGTTTTAAAACTGAAAGAAACCTCTAGGAAACTTCTTCGGTTTTCTCTTAAGGTTTAATATTCAGGTTCGACCAGTATGGTAACAAGTCTTAAGTTCAGGACAGTGACCAATGATGGTCAGACCCTTAGAAATTGAACAGCACCACAATAGACAAAGTTATAGCAGAAATTCATAAAATACAATTCAAGGTAGAACATAGAATTACACAGAAATATGTACTCACAAGACAATCAACAAAGTTAAGCTTTTACAAGAAAGTCAAAGTATGGTGATGAGCTAGTCTTGCCACTAGCTAGAAATAGAATGATCACTAACGATTTCGTTATTCCTCCACTGCATTTAATGGATCAACAACCGCAGCAAATTCCTGATACAGTGTTAGTGACTCTTTTGCAAAAAAAAATCTTGCTGAGACCTTCCAGACACAAACTGCGGAAAATTACTAACTGCAACTGCGGAAAATTACTAACTGCAACCTCCTCTGTGACCTCTATGCCAAAGGTAGAAATGTGGACTGTAGAATGAATTTTTACTCAATATATACTCTTCAGTGTGTGACGTGACATGACAACGTCACGGAGTAACAATCATCTCAGTTGATGACTCAGCTAGCCACCTAATCATACACTTGTACAAACCCAATTAAATGTGACATTTCGTCACGCATCAAACCTTGCCGTCCAGATAGTGCGAAGTACAGAAGTTTTCCTTCTCATTAAGGTTTTACTTCAAACACTTAAAGAATGAAAATCAACCCACATGTCACAACGACCTTATATTATTTTCTTTGTTTTAAACAAGAGGGACATTGAAAAAATGAGAAAAACCATATACATTACGTAAATGAACATCGCAATTGAAGTCGCAAAATTGCTAAACTTCCTCTATTCTTGAAAAAAAAATCCCCTCAGCAACCTATTTTCAATAACAAACCTCGATTTTAACCACAAAAGGAAACTTTTGCTAATTGTTTAACTTAGCAATATGAAATCGAATCCTCCAAGACAAACACTTTCAAACATTTAAATTTCATAAAAACTGAGAAATTCGTACCACTAGAACCTTGTGCTCCTGAAAAGCTTACGTTATGTGACGACGTCATATCAAAGCTGCAGTTTACTTCATTTCTCCGCCTTCCGCAGAACGATTCCGTAAATGCTTCCGTAAATGAATTGGTAACGGAACTCGCATGGAAAACCATCAAAGCACTTTTTTGTGCCTGATTGAGTTCCGAAATTTGAGCTTTGTGTTTTTCTTGTAGAGCCATGCATTCCACAACCGCCAAATCATGGGCCAATAGGGAAATTTTAAGCAATTGGGGATTTCTGAAAAAACAACAAAAATGGAAGTACAATAAGAGAGTAGAAATAATAAACAGTGAATTGAAAAACCTAAGGAAAAAAATAAAAAATTTGGAGTTACAAAAGAGAGTACAAATAAATGAATAATTAATTGAGAATAATGAGCTTAACACTAGAGTTGGAAGCTTTGAACCTGTTTACAACCCAAATAGGTGAATTTTTTAACGAAATCCTTTGCCTCTCGCTATGGAAAATTTCACATTTTGGTGCGATCTTAGATCACATTTCAAACTCTTTTAATTTCACATTTTGGTGCGATCTTAGATCACATTTCAAACTCTTTTTACACCAATTTCAGAAATTTGTTGCAAAAACTGGTAACTCCTGTTTCAATTCCCGCTACTGAATAAGCCAAAAAATGAACATTGTCATAATAGGGAGAAAAAATGTGAAGGAATAATCCCAAATTTCGGTAAATACAAAATATAAGAACAAAGCTTAAAAAAAATCAAAAAAATGGAAGGCATCAACATAAAAAGTTTAAAAGTTCTGAGTATTATGATTAAATCTTTTTTTTTTGGCATTTTTTCAGCATTTTAAGATGCAAATGGGTTCCAAATGTTGAACCACCCCTTTGTGGCAAAAAAAAAAAGGTGATAAAGGATGTAAAAAACAAATTAAAATAGGCAGAGTTGAGAATTAGTTTTTATGAGCTCACAAACATCGTCGATTCCAGCCCAAAGTTGCAATTTTGTACCAATTACGGCAGGAAAAACAAAAGGGTTCGCATTTATAAGAGAGAGGGAGGTGAAGAGAAGGATATAGGACGTGGGGGAGAGATTGGGAAAATGAGATGAGGGGGAGGCGGAGGGAGCTGAAGATAGAAATTGAGAAGAGGAAGGAAGAAGGGGAGAAATGAACAATCGTTAAATGGGATATATGGCGATGAGGACATTGAAGAAGGGAAGATGAGATATAATAGAAAGGAGGGGATGTAATAGAAACGGGGAGGAGGGGGAAGAGAGGGATGGTAAATAAGAGGTAGGGGGGAAAGAGAGATAGGATGAAGGGAAGAGTGTCCGAATAAAATTCCAAGAGAAGGGGAGAACAAGAGAAGGGGAGAACAGGAGAAGGTGAAATTGGGAAAAAGGAAAAAATGGTGAAGGGGACAAGGGATAAAAGGATAATTGGGTGAAGGAGAGAAGGATAAAAGGGGGATAAGCAAAAGTGAGGGAAAATGGGAAGGGGAAAAAGAAAGTAGGGAAAAGGAGGAGAAGGTGAGAAGAGAAGGGGAGGAGAGGTAAAAGAAGAGACGGGGAGGAACATAAAATGGGACAAGAACATAGGAAAGATAGAATATATCCAAGGTAGATTCAATTATATTTGTTGTGGTAGGAAAATAGATTAGATTTCATGTTGATCTCGGGCCTGAAACATATAAAAATACTCATTAAATTTATGGCTCATGAATCATTTCAAGCGTAAAAATGTAGATACATTATTTTTTTAGTTTCTAGCTTTTAAGTTAGATTTTATAGCTCATGCAAATAAGCAAATCAAAAGACAAATACCAAAGGCCAAAGAGGGGACACACACACACACAGAGAAAGAAAGAGAAAAAGAGTGAGGAAGAAAGAGAGAGAAAGAGCGAGAAAGAGAAAGAGAGAGAGGGCAATAGACAGAGAGAAAAGAGAGAGAGAAAGACAGAGAGAGAGAGAGAGAGAGAGAGAGAGAAAGAGAGAGAGAGAGAGACAGAGAGAGAGAGAGAGAGAGAAAGAGACAGAGAGAGAGAGAGAGAGAGAGAGAGGATAAGATCTCTCTCGGACGTCCTGAGACACGGTTCCACATCTGCTGACGTCATCATCCCGTTCTAAAATCCCAGAGCCACCTTCCATCCCTCCTCCGCCGGCTGGCGTCGGCGCCAGCTCACCTCGTTAGTAACCATGATAAACGATAAAAAGTTGTCCGGAGGCCCCAGGGAGAAGAGTTGACAAAGTCCTTTGGTGAGGCGAAATGAGATAAAGAAGAAGTGGAAGTGAGTACCTTTCTCGATCAGATGAAGATTCACCCAAGAACATGGTAGAGAGAGAGAGAGAGAGAGAGAGAGAGAGAGAGAGAGGGAGAGAGAGAGAGAGAGAGAGAGAGAGAAAGAGAGAGGGTGTGAGTGACAGAGAGAAAACAAGGTTTTCAATTATTAATTACTTCATCATTAGATTTCAAAGAAACCTCACTTCAATTTCAACTGATATTCTCTCCCTCTCTCCCTCTCACTCTCCATTTCCCTCTCCCACTCCCCCTCCCCCTCCCTTTCCCTCG
>JBBHKE010003555.1:291507-314431 GCA_037447655.1 Zygnema cylindricum | reverse complement strand
TCGTGAAGGATTTATTTCAAATTCGATTTCTCCAAAAATGGTTCCAAATCTCAATAAAGTCAACAAAACTATGAACGCATGGGTGGATTACAACGGATTGTCTAACGTTTGGAAAGTCTATTTTACTGTTTCCAAGCAAAAGCCTATTAACCCATGGATCGAATACACACGTTCAATTTGTGATTTGTTACGACCATCCGAATGTGATACTTGCGGTCAAGTGAGTTCGGCATACATTGGTTTTACAGCTTCGACTAACACAAATAGAGACAATCACGAGGTGCGCCAGTGGAATTTTACAAGTTACTGGGATACTTGAATGGTTAAAATTCAATGTTAAGTGGATTGACATCAGCTCTCTATTTGGCTCCATTCATCACTAATGGAAACATCGTAGAGAATGGTGGAGTTTTTGTAATTTACGAATCTTCTTTTGTGAGAGGTTTTCCGTTTCGTCAATCTAATAGAGAGTTGGGATTCAATTTTATAAATATTTTAGCTTGGTTCAGTTTTACTAGGACTCTGGGTTACGTGGAAGTGTTCAAAAATATTTTGGGTTTTCTTTTACTTTTTTAGATAATTTTGGACTTGCCTTGGTCTTAACATGGTTTTGGGTTTCTCAATCATAAGAAGATATTTGGTTGCTTATTGCATGCATGAAGATGTTGAGACTCAATTGAACAAATATTTTTTTACTCCCCATATAATTCTACATAATCGTTGTAGTTATATAAAATCATAGCGCTTTTATATGCAATGCTATATTTGTGTGGGTGTTATTTTATGTTTTCAACTTCAATGACGTGTGATCGTATTTGTTTTATTTTCAGTGATATAGTATCTTAAGTCTGGCAAGATAATGTATGTGTCATTCTCTAACTACATATGTAAGGATGTATCATTATTCAACAACATAGATAATACGTTTCATTCTTTTACAGAGGTCATGCACGTATCATTTTCTTGCAACATAGGTAAACGATGCGTTATAAGTTAACAACATAAGAAATTTACGTGTTATTCACTAAGATAGGTAATGTTTGAGGCATTCCTTTGGAACGTAGATATGCACCTGTGCATATTAGAGAACATCTTCTCATTTTGTTGCGATAAATGTAATATATATGCCATTATTTAAGAATGTTGATCATAATGTACTAAAATTACACGATAATGTATGATAATTAACGGTTTTTTATTTGTGGCGTTCTTGAACAACATTAGGTAACATCTATCTCGTGTACTAAAAACATACATGAATTTTGATTGTTTTCCAAGTTCAAAATATTTAGCATAAGGAATCATAGATGTATGGCTTCAGGCACGCACACCTTCAAATGTTGAGTCTATCCGATCTTTTCATAATTCTCCTTGTGTGAAAGATATGTAGATTTGTTCCGCTATTTCAGGCGGCCAAAAGAGTTCTAGAGCCATGGATGTTAGGAAAGGTTAACATAAAATCACACAAGAAATGTCTCATATGTGTCACGACATAAAGACTAGGCTGAGAGGGGGTAGGGAAAAGTACATTCACCAAAAGTAATACTTAAGTAGTTTGTAAATAGGATATTTTATATTCAAGGGGGGAAGGAGGAGTCAGGCGAAATGGTCCTTGAGAGTGAAAAAGTTAAAAAAGTAAAACTGGACTTTGTTGAAGTATGGTTGATTTTTGGTAGAACGCTAATTTGAATGAAAATAGAAGTCTAAATAATGTGAATTCCCCTTGTCTGCATCATTTTTGTTCTTTAACAAAATGCATTTACAATAAAGATTTATTAAGTGGAGGTCTTACGAAAACGCCACGGTGTGTAATGCCCAACGCAATAAAACAGCAAGGAGGCCACACATCATGATCTATGCTAATATAAAACGAAAGCCCTCTGTAATTTGTAGCCGCCTTCAATACTGTTTGGTACATTTGTGGTGCACTTGGAATGGTAAGTATCGACGACCTGGTGTCGCTTATATGCGTTGACTTCAATGCATCGACTCTATTTTGGCATTGTGTTTTTTCTACAGTTTAGTTGTGACTGCAAAATTTAATAGTACTTGTTCGAGGTACTCTTAAAATAAAAATATTTTATGCCGAAAATGCGAAGGTAAGACCAAAGTAGAAGACATGATTGTTACCAAAAATAGTTAATGACCATCAAAGGTGAAAGACCAACAACCTTAAGGACTAAAAGCAAAATTAAGGTTAAACAATGATAAAGGAAAAAGAAAAAACATAAACTAAACCTTACAAAAAGTAAAAACTACCGTAAACATTTAAGCCTAAAACCATGCCACAATAAAAGTTAGAACAACGAATATCCTCTATATGCATTTGGTGATGCAAAGGTAAGTTCATAAAACTCAACCATCAGTCTTCACCGTCCTTTGTCGAATAAGGAACAAAGCTTGGGAACATTGAAAAATGCCCGAGATACGTTGGCGATGGAAAGTCAACATGGGAGTTGAAGAAAGGGTGATACGTTTGCTAACTTCAAAGGATCGTTGAGCGCAGTCATTTAAAAATTTGTCAAAGAAAGGGTCCTAAGACTAAAGATCTCAAAATCAAATGATATAAAATTGTCACTTAGGTCTCAACGCGCGTATTTGCGTCTTTCACGGCCGCTGCAATCTTCACCGTAAACATTAGTATGTAATTCCACGCGTGAGGAAACATAGGATGTTGTAGGGTTTGTGAGAACTACGTCACCTAATGTTCTCGCCACTCTATGTAAAAACACAAGTTGCACACAAAGGTCACATTTACCCCTACTTTGGAAATAGTGTGAGCATATGCGACACTTCGTGTTTAACTGCGTATCTTGCTTCACAACCCAATACAACGATTACATCTTGTACCATGTCGTGTGTGTTGTTGGCCGCTCCCTAGCGTGAGAGAAACGAAGCAAATAGACGCTTTGTTGTTGTTGACTACAAATAAAATGAGGTTTACCTAAAAGCGAACAATAAAGCACGCCGAGTCGTAAGCGATAACAAAAGAAATTTAGTTAATTTCGTTAACTCCTTAATGGATAAGGCGTACGTTTACATTGTAGGCTGCAAATCAAGGATCAAATCCGGACCAGGGCACATTTTGGTCATATTTCAGTCTGTCTACCTGTATGCGTCTGTCTACCTGTATGCCTGTTTCTTTGTGACAATGGGGGTAGCCATGGTGACTATCTCTCTCTCTTCTCTCTAGAGTATAAATTAAAAATTGAATATTAAATACTTCTTTTCAACACTCCCCTTAATTTTTATTCAACTTTTACTTTAAGTCCACAATTTTCTCTGGAATAAATCAACTTAGGGGAAGGCACTCGTTTTGTCATCATGTCTGCAATCATCTCTTTATCACTTTTATGAACCATTTTAATTATTTTATTCTCAACCTTCTCTCTCACAAAGCTTAGTCTTATATCTATATGTTTAGCTTTGAAATGGTGTTTTGGATTAGGTGAGATAAAGATAGCAGCTTGATTATCACAAAAGACATTCTGAGTCCCAGATTTCATGAACCCAAGTTCTTCGAGTAGATATTTTACCCACATTAGTTCTATGGTGGTAGCACAAGAAGCCATGTACTCAGCCTCCATAGTGGACTGAGCAACTACTTTCTGTTGTTTGCTACTCCAGCAGCATGCACCAGATTCAATTTGCAACACGTATCTAGTTGTATATCGTCTTAAAAGCACATCTCTATAACAGGCATCACTCCAAGTGTTAATGTTAGTGTGCTCCCCTCCGAAATGCAACCATAATTTCCTTGTTCTCACCAAATATCTCATCACTTTTTTGGCTACTTCCCAATCTCTTTTTTTGGGTTCATTTAGACTACCACTAAGAACACTTACAGCTGCTGCTATGTCCGGACGTGTATAGTTTTATAAAGTAAATTAAACTGCCTACAATTTGGCGATAAGGAATTCCTTCCATAAACATCATTTCTTCCTCATCCATCTCATCATTCAAAATCAATATCCCTCCCTCTTCACTCCCCTCCGATACTTTTTTCAGATCCATGGGAGTGGTACACCCATTTGCTTTATCCATTTGAAACTTTTCTAGCATATTACTGATAGCTTCTTTATGAGTGACTCTTATAATTCTACTCCCTCTATCCCTCTCCATTTGAATCCCCAAAATGTATTTTGCTTCGCCGAGATCTTTCATTTCAAACCGACTTCTCAAATTGTGTTTGAATTTGTTAATCTTATCTTAGGACTTGCTTAAGACTAACAAATCATCAACATAAATAGCAATAAAAATCACTCCATTTTCATCCTCAAATAGATATATTGAGTGATTTGAACTTATTTTGATGTATCCCAAAACGGACATTAATTCATCCAATTTTATGTTCCATTTTCGCGGGGCTTGCTTAAGGCCATAAAGTGATTTTATCAGTTTGCACACTTTGCTTTCTTCTCCACTTTCCACAAATCCTTCTGGTTGCCTCAAGTTGATCTCTTCTTCTAACTTTTCGTGTAAGAAAGCATTTTTAATATCCATTTGATTTATTTCAATATTTTTTGTTGCGGATAAACTTAAGAGGATTCTGACATAGGGAAATCTAACTACAGGTGCAAAGGTTTCTTCATAGTCTATTCCTTCTTTGTGAGTATAACCTTTAGCAACCAACCTAACCTTATATCTTTCATTGGTATTATCTGGGTTTAGTTTAAGCTTAAAAACCTACTTATATCCAATTGGTTTTCTGTTGTGTGGATAATCTACCAACTCCAATGTATTGGCTTCCATGTTTGAGGCCATTTCTTCATTGATGGCAGTGATCCACCGGTTGCTTTTTGGGGTATTTATGGCCTCTAAGTATGTCTAAGGATATTCTGGGTGAGACATTTTTGTGATTTGAGGATTTACATGTTACGAAGATTTTCATCTCCCTTATATTCCTATTCCGATGTTTGATCAAGTTCCTCGTCGGTTTCCACTTTATATTGTGGTGTTACCTCAGATGTTGTTTTTTTGTCCTTCTTCTTTGGCTTCGGGCAGAGTCTATGAACTATGCTAACTTCATAAAACGTAGAGTCCTAACTTAAGCAATTCAGGAGGAAACTCCATATGAGAGGTGGACGGGAAGAAAACCACAATTTTCTAGTCCGAGAGTGTTTAGACGTCGAGTCTACAATTTAGATTCCGATAAGACTAAACGGAAGTTAGAGGGAAGAGGGAAACCAAGATATCTTGTAGAATATGATGAGAGCACAAAAGGATATCGAGTGTATTACTTGAAAAAAAATGATTTCATTTTGGTAAAACACAGTGGTGGTGAATGAAGTAAAGTCTACTGATCCATTGAAGTATAACGAAGAAGTCAAAATCAGATTTGAGTCGGGTCAGTATTCTGACTTTGACTTTGGAAATGAAGAGAAGGAAGACAAGGAGAAGGATAATTGCTTCTCGATGGACTCCATTGTCAAAGACTATAACAACAACACCATTAGCAAGGCACTTGCAATGTTGACAAGGAGTCAAACTGAATGGTCAGATTATGAAAATTGGAACTATAAAGACAAGGTTGCTAAGCTCTTACTTCTCAAAAAAGTAGGGAATGGTATTGCGATTCCTCTTATGCATGTTATATCTTCCTCTCAGATTTGGGTATCTCTTGTAAACTAATATAAGAGCGAGTCATTGCAGGAACAACACCAGGAAAAAAATAAGATTTCAACTTATACTTACAAGGGAGGAAGTATGAACGATTATTTTAATGACTTAGGAGCATTATTTGGAGAACTACAGACCGCATGTAACTCATGGTCTAAAAAACAAAGAGTAAATATATTAATAATGAAATTACTTGAAGAGTATGAGAATATCATTAATCGGTTCTAGAATCTAGGTGATAACAATTAGAATTGGGATGATACAGTGAGGATGATTTTAGTAAAAGAGAATACCATCGAGTGTTCAAGTATTGGCTACAAGATCTGATTGGCTGAAGTGTGATGAGGAAAAAAGAAAGGATCCCTATAAAAACTTTGGAGGAAGACAACAAAAAGGTAACAAATTTGACCGATTGGGAGAGGAGCTCCTCGAAGTTGACTATGTCACTTTTTCAAGAAACCGGGACATTATATGGAAAATTTTGTCCAACTTCCAGTTCTTCCACTGAAAGAAGGACACGGTTCCTCAAGAGATAAAGGAAAGAAAAAGGTTTTTGTGACTCACTTTCATGCAAGGAAGAAGATGAAGTAACCGAACCGGAAGAGGAGCTTGAGAAGCTTCTCCTTAATGCGAAAACCACTGAAAAGCAGACTACATTCTGAGGAGACACAAGTGTGCTTTCGTAGGTAAGAGGAATCCACGTCAGGATAGGTGGATAAGAGACTTGGAGGCCTTAATGCATATGTGCAAGGATAAATGTTAGATTTCTTAGAAATCCAAGATTTGGCATGTCCTACAGTTGGGAAAAATGAGCCGGCCAGGGTTCGAACCTGGGATCTTTCACTTCAGCTGCAAACACACTACCACTGTGCCACCAGCTTGATGTAGAGACTGGCGGGTCCGTACACATTTATTACGGGCAGCTCGAGTATGGATATTCCATATTCTACCCCTTATTGGACCGACTTCACGTGCCAATCAAACATTTTACTAAATTGAGGAAAATTCCAACAGTTGAGATAGAGTACAGAGATAGTAGAGTAGAAACCACAAGTCTTGTTGGATCAGTTAATTTAAAAGTTTTAGTAGATAGAAAGGCTTCAATTATAACACTCTCAGATGTTCCTTACATTCCACAGCTTTGCAAGAATCTAGTTTCTATAGTTGTTCTAAATGAAAAAGAGTTCGAAACAAGAACTAAGAAAGGAATATTCACAGTTAGCTTTGATAATGAGGTTTATTTTATAGCTGAAAAAGGACGTCAACGAATGTTCAGAATTGTACTTTGCAATGAAAAGAGTGTCCTCTACTCGTGTGAAAGTGATATGATGCTTTGGCACAATAGGTTGGGTCATGTGCATCTAGATAGATTAAAAAAAATGAAGAAAAAGGGAATAGTGAATGGAATTTAGTTTGGAGATGATGAGATCTCAGATGATTATAGTGGATGTGGCTAAAGGAAGATTCTTAGACTCCCATTACCTAAGGCATCCACATTTAGAAAAGAGAAAGTATTAGATCTAGTTCACATTGATGTTTGGGGACCAGCTAGGTATGCTTCAAATGGGGGGAATTGATGAATGCTAACCATTACAGATGATTGTTCTAGATACACATAGGTATAAGTTTTTAGTCATAAGTCACAAGGACTAAGATGTTTCGAAGAATACAAAGTATGGAGTGAAAAATTACATGAAACCTCAATAAAAAATATAAGAAGTGATAAAAGGAAAGAATACACCTCAAGGGAATTTGAAGAATTTCTTATAGAAGAAGGAATCCATTATAAGAAAACGGTTCCTTATAATCCGAAACAGAATGGAGTAGCAGAAAGAGTAAATATAACTTGAGGAGATATGTCCACAAGTATGCTAACTGATAAAAGGATAGGATCCTTCCATGATTATTTCCTCCCCTTTCTTGTCATCGTTTGTGATGGTGGCTTATGTTTTGGCAGCTGTTGTGACAGAGGTGCTAGAAAAACGTGTTCCTCCAAACCCAAGTGGAGGTGGACATCAAAATTGCCCAGATACTATGCCCCATAGGTGCTTCTCAAAAAGTCCCCCCTCTATCATGATTTCACAATAAAGAAAGTTTGATACATTGAAAATGGGCGCCCTAGAGGGTGGGCCCATAACTTGAAATTCAGTGGTCTCCATTATCCCACAGAATGAGTAGCCTATGTAAAGCCTCTAGGATTATATTTGCCCCTTCTACTTTCCCACCGAAACGGTGCCACCCAGGCACAAAAATACTCTAACCACCCTCACCCCTCTAAGGACAAGACTCCTTTGATTCAAACGCAAAAAGAATCACCAAATTTGCTCCGTTGAGCAGTTAGTTATAGCTTGCCAAAGATGGCCTATAAATACAAAAGGTCACCTGGAGAGTGTTTCCTCAAACACGCTATGTCCCTAAACTCCTACTCACAGCTACCTACTACTCTACCCTAGACTAATCAAAAGAGTGTATAGCTACCTACTAATGTACCCTAGACTAATCAAAAGAGTGTATAGTACAAGATGGTACTGTGGCCGATTGTACTTATTGTACGGACATTGTACAACATGGCCTTTTCGTTAACACTTGTCAGCTAGGGAGCCTTCGTTTCTTCTCCCATCTTTTCCGGCGTCCAATGATGTGGGGCCATGTGGCACAATGCCCCGCTTTGATTGTAAGCCGCCAAATATTCACTCGGGTTTGGGGGTGGTGACGACGTCCATCTGATCATACATTTTACACGGTTAGATTCGCATCTGCAAGCGCTGTTGTCTATATGTCTTGTTTTGTCAACTTGGTCTATTTGAGTGAAAGTGATGTTAAGTGACGGTTTAAGTGAATACCAAACAACTTACCTATATCGTTTCTTTAACGCCTTAATGGATAAGCCACACATCTACATTGTAGGCCGCAGATGAAGGATCAAATCTGGTTTATGGCAACATTTTGGTCTTCTTTCAGTCTGTCTACGTGTCTACATGTCTGCGTGTCTGCTTATCTGTGCGTTTGCTTATTTCATTTCGACTATGGGGGCAGCCATGGTGACTCTCTGTGTATCTTCTCTCTAGAGTCTAAATTAATAAGTGAAAATTAATAATTTATTTTCAACACCGCCAAACGATAACTTCGGTGCTTCAGCTCTATTGTGTGCTGTCCGATTGACATCAACATTTAATTCTGTCCGTTTAAATTTAATGTTTTTTTTCATTTCGTACGTCTTAGTTTCTTTTAGCACATCTACGGTAGTTCCATGTATTTTCCGAGCTGTAACTTGTTAAATAAATTTTTTTAGGTGTACATCTTTAAATACTTGTTGTCCCCTATATATCTTTGCACTGGTGTTGAAATATAGGATAAAACTAATAGCTGCCGGTTGCTTTGACGGATGGTAGGTTCCATGATCAAATTGTGGTTCTGTTAGCATTTTTGGTAAGTTTAGTCTGGTTTGCTCTTTGTCTCTTTTGAGAATCCTAGGCAGCCATGACTCTAACTCCCTCTTTAGTCATCGGTATTTGCGACAAGTGTGGGAACTTGAGAGTGGAGTAAGAGGCAGTCTACCTTTACTTCTTTACTGTTTTTTTTTACACTATTTAGACGTAGAAAATATTGAACAAAAACCATTAATTTTTACATCGGCATACCTTGCTCTCCTCCCTTTGCTCCACAAACCCTTTGGGCTTTTGCATAAAGATCTTCTCTTTTAACTTTTCATGCTAAAATACCGTCTTGAAGTCCATTTGATGCACCTCGATGTCTTATGTTAACGCCAAACTGAGAAGAATATGGAGGGAGAGAAATGTGACGACCACGGCAAATGTTTCCTCGTAGTCAATTCCTACTTTTTAAGAAAATCCTTTGGCCACTAACCGGGCCTTGTAGCGCTCAATGGTAATATCATAGTTAAGTTTTAGTTTCAATACCCACTTACACCCGATTGGCTTTCAGTCACGTGGACAATCCATCTGCTCCCAAGTATTGTCAATCATAAATAAGGCCATCTCCTCATTAATGGGTGTCTTCCAGTTGTTCCTCTCATGACACTTCATCACCTCACCACAAGTTTTGGGTTCATCTAGATCAAATAATTTGGTTACCTTGTTGGTATCTTGTCTCTCTTGCAATCTTTTGTTGCTCCTTCCTCGTTCAAAATCTACCCCTATAATAGATGGTTGTCGTGGATTCTTTTCAACGATTTCATGTTCCGGTTCTATTTCTACCACGTTTTTTGATTTTAATTGGGTTATCACTTGAGGTTCCACTGCTGGTTCCTTCTCGGTCTGATTTGTACCCTCAAATTTATCATATTCTTGAAAGCATGGATAGTTAAGAAGCTCTCACTCATCAGAGTTTTATGACTCAAAACTGATATGACTGACTTTTTAGGCTTAAAGTGATCTACAAATTGTTGAAAAGAGGTAATTAATAGTTCACTTCAATATTTTGGTTAGACTATAAAGAGAGAGAGAGAGGATGAAAGGCACGCCCTAGGTGCTACCTTATTTAGAAGGTGGCACATTGAAATAGAGGATATTTTATCAAAATGTACCTAGGTCCGGATTTGAACCTAGGTTTGTTGACTACTATGAAGTCGTAGGCCTTATCCACTAAGGCATTGCAAAACGATACACTAAACAAATTTTGCAGGTATATAAACATTAAGACAACAAATTCATTCAAACAAAACATATGAACCGACGGCCCGCACGCACACAAATTGCGGGCACATCCAACCTTGTAAATATACTTAATAGAACAGACGACATCGCAGCCGCAAACCCGAAATAACTTTTTGCGGCTTTTTGAGATAACGTCACGCGATAACACGTGGCATCAACTTATTGGACACTTAGGAAGATGGGAGGAGGAATCATGGCTCTCGATTTGACATGTGTCACTTGCAAGGCCTTGTCGTATAATGGATGTACATGAAAACATCGGCGAATGTACCTTTTAACAGTGTACAGTCTTCATATAGGTCTAGGGTTTAGTAATAGGTAGCTGAGAGTAGGCAGACTAAGACTTAGTAATTATTGAGGCGCCTCTCTCCAGGTGACCTTCTACATCAATAGGCCATCTTTGGCCAGCCATAACTAACTGCTCAGGGTTGCAAATATAGTGATTCCTTTTACGTTAGACTCACGAGAATTTTATCCTCACAAAATTATTTTAGTCAGAGGCATTACCTGCCAGGGTGGAATTTATTTTTGCGAAAAGCAAAGTTGGTTGATGCTATCGTACTGGCTACTTATTAATTGCGCATTTTGTGGGGCAACGAAGCCCACATAATTTCAAAAATTTCCCTTCATCCATAACTGAAAGATGCTTAACTATAATTATATCTGCTTTTCTAAGATCATAAACTCTACAACCTTTAACATCCTCGTCATATCCAAACAGGTATCTTGGTTTTCCTTTAGGATCTACCTATTGTTTGAAAAGATTGTTTCGTGCGTACGCGACATTTTGTGCGCTTGTGACATTTCGTGCTCAATGGAATTTAATGTGGAGGTTTGAATGGATTCACGGATTGGGGGAGCGAACGTATGGGTAAAACTAAATTGAAGTAAGGGACTTAGTGAGTGGCGATAATAAACATTGAAAAAAAGACGGCGGATCGCGAAGCGATCCGATGTGGAATCAACGAAGTGTTGAAAAAGGCGCCGCCAATACGGAGCAGCGGCGACGAAGACAAGACAACCGGCTGCGGTTAGTTTTATATGATTCACACAGACAACGCAGCTGACGTAGCTACGGATAATATGAATAAGATGGATTCTGAGTAATGCTCGTAGCTTAACGATAACTTAGTGGTAGTTTAGTATTTGACGTACAAAGGTTGCGGAGATGTCTGTGTAAATATTCAGTACAACAAAGGTTTGTCGTTTTGCTTATAAGTTAATTGGTACAGATGTGTTCGGTATAACATGTTGTTCTACGACCACTAGAGCAGGTGGAGCATCAGCAATAGTAGTGGAACTAGACATAATCTCACTCACATAAGCTTATCAAGAATCCTATTAAACAGCTATTTTCTACGGCTCACAAAATCTGATACAATGAACCAAACGGCTTCAACCAATACCACAATATAGAATTTCACAAAGACTGACAACTCCCAAAGTTTCTGCTCAATTGATCCAACAAACACCAAGATATGCAACTCAGAAGTTTCCCAAAAACAATCAATAAATTACACAATCTCGAAGTCTGGATACATAAAATGTTCTACGTCCTAAGTCTTAAACTCTTTACTCAATTGTCCTGCTAGATAGTGTTGTACCACCGATATAAGTGATCATAAAAGATACATCCAAAAGAACTAAACTCCCACTAAGGTCTAAGTGCTCCTAATCACGCTAAAACTAATCTATCGCTGTACAATCAATATTACTGAGAATCCTATACAGGTGATTTGTTCAAATACTTGTCGCCTAGCTTAGTGAAAATTGTCTAGGTATGTCCATCTGGCTGTTAAGTCACTTATTTATTCTATTATGAATGTCGTCCGTTGACATGATTCATGTCAACCATAGCAGGGCAGTGTGATTCCTGATCACATTCAAATATTTACAGCTAGTTGTGTTGTCCCATACCTCTTGTTCAACAACCACTGGAGCAGGTGGAGCATCAGCACTAATAGTGGAAGTAGACATAATCTCACTCACGGAAGCTTATCAAGAATCCTTTCAAACAGTTGTTTTCACAGCTCACCAAATCTGATATAATGAACCACACTGCTTCAGATTATACCACAGTATAGAATATCACAAAGACTGACAACTCCCAAAGTTTCAGCTCAATTGATCCAACATACACCAAGATATGCAACTCAGAGTTTTCCCAGAAACAGTCAGCAGATTACATAATCAGGAAGTCAGATACATAAAATGTTCTACGTCCTAAGTCTTATACTCTTCACTCAGTTGTCATACTACATAGTGCTATACCGCCGATACAAGTGTTCCAAAATGATACATCCAAAAGAACTAAACTGCCACTAAGGTCTAAGTGCTCCTACTTACGCTAAGAACTAATATATGTACACTTAATATGACAGAGAATCCTATACAGGTGATTTGATCAAATACTTGTCTCCTGGCAAGTGAATCTCGTTTGTTGACTTGATTTAGATCGACCGCAGTAGCGCAGTCCAATTCCTGATTATATTCAAATATCTGCAGCTTCGTAGCAGCTGCGTTATCACATACAAAAGTTAGCCACAGCTGCGTTTGTCTTGTTGCGTAGCAACTCCGTTGTCATGTACCAAAATATCCGCAGTTGCGTTTGACCCGTTGCATCGCAGGCTGCGTTTGTCCGTACAGACCATATCAAAAATAATCGCAGCTGCGCTTGTTCCATCTGCGACGCAGCTGCATTGTCGGTACCATTCAAGAACCTGCATTGTGATTCAAGTGATGACGCATGTCCATATAGATCTATTTTTCCGCCGTCATATAAATTTGCTAAGACTTAAAGCTTTCAAAAACAACACTCCCCTTAAGCTTTAGACTCAATATGTCAGAGCAGCTGCGATGTCGAACTAGCGCAACATCGTAGCATAGCAACGTAGCAATTTTAGCAAATCACGTAGTCCCAATATATGAGCATTATTAAACTAGAGCAGCATAGCAGTATAGCAGTGTAGCAACTCAGCTATTCTCGTAATCCCACTACGTCTATACAATACTTCAGCTTAGGAGTGCAATTCTGTGTCCTCCATTGGACTACAGAATACAGGAAGCCTCTAGATAGTGTTTAACTAACCCACTTTAAGCCACGACCACTTCTGCCCAAGAAGGCAAACTGACAATTTGACTGCATCCCTGTGCAGCCTATACTCCCCTGAGTCCGTAGCAAAAAGAATCACTGAAAACGGCCAACCAGCCGATGAGTTATAGGGTGGCAAAGATGCCAATTTATACAAACTCTCACAGAGAGAGGACTATCTACCTAAATTTTCCTAAGTCCTAGTTTTTCCTAATTCCCTCTCACAGCTCCTATCTACTGCATGTACGAACCAATTTCAAAACTGTATAGTACTAGAAAGTACTACTGCCGATGTACTTTCTGTACGGCCTCTGTACGACAAGGCCATTAAGTGGACGCGTGTCCACTTTCCACTCGTCCGTACGCTCCTCGGAATTCTCGCGACCGAATGATGTCTTCCCACGTGGCGCCAGGTCATGCCACGTCACTAAATGCCAAAATGACCATTCCGGGATTTCGGCGATGATGTGCGCCGTTAGATTTGACGCGAAATTCAATCTCGGCCGTAATAAATACTTGCGCGATATTTGTTTCGCTGTCGAAACAAAATGCGCGATATCCATTTCAAACAAGTACAGTACTTCGTATTTTGTAGAACTGTATCTATGCGTGGTGTTAAGAGTTTCAGTTAAATGAATCTAGTACATTACAATAGTTTAAATAGTAATGAAACCCTATATCTCCTAACGGACTTCTACGACAGACTCGTTAGAGCTAACGGCTACGCCGCGCTCTGCCGGTCGGGGGTTCGAGTCCTGCCGGACTCAACCTTTTGTTGAGAGTGGCTTAAGCCACTCTTTAGTCCTTCCTATGGAGTTGAGGCATAAGCCACTCTTTAGTCCTTCCTATGGAGTTGAGGCAGCCATGGCTCCATTGCTCTCTCTCTCTCTCCTTCAGTGAGTACAACAAGTATGGGGGCGAGAGAGAGAGAAGGGATAGAGGCAGGCTGCCTACATTTTCTTTTCATGTTTTCTAATAAATTTAGACCTAGAAAATATACTAAAAACCACTTATTTCAACAAATAGTGTAATTTATTCTATTTAAGGTATCAATGTCAAAATTTTGGGGTGCCGATATAGAGTACATAAGGCTAATAAGTAATAACGATTCACGGTGTAGCTTAAAACGGTCTGTTGAAACTTATGATTATTGACGTTGTATAAACGAAAACAAAATTGTAATGACTTAGTGTTGGGTATGGGGTAAAATCATATCGCGATAATCACTATATTCAATACATCGATTATTGGTCAAAGACCTCGATATATCGTACCGAGACCAACATAAATTATCAAGATATATTTGGTAAAAGGTGGGTGTCCATACAGACCTAGTAGAGAAAAATCGTACGGAAAATCTTCCCCCACCCCCCTAACTGAGCGTGCGCCACGGAGGGGGGATGGGTGGGTGGAATTTTTTTTTGACCTAGCGTCACTTCGATATATTGCGATTGAAATATATCCTGATATAGGCAGATAGATCACAGACATATTGCGACGTTAAGCTACTCGATATATCGAAGCTATATATCGATTATCGGGTACCCAAATTTAAGTACATATCGAATATCGGCAAGGGGCCCTCGATACCCAACACTCCTAATAATAATGAAAATGCTGGTGTTCAACATCGGATAGTTCGTATCGGCGATAAATCAGAAGCCAACACTATCGGTTATTGAACAGTGAGGGATCACGATATACCGTTGGGGGACCAACAAAAAATTATCACGTATATAAGGGCCATCGTCCATCAGGCATTTCCAGTAGTAGTACGGACACGTATACTGGCAACACTTATCGTTTCCAGTAATCGTACGAACACGTTTAGTAATGTTTAACATTTATCCACCAGGTCGCAAGCAAGGCACATATCGCCTACGTGCTTCATTTCGAATGGAACCACGTAGGTTCATGTTCAAACAGTCATGAGTATTAAAAGATTTGAAAAGTACAAATTTTGAACGGAATTAGGTTCTCTTAACACCAAATTTGATCGCTTCATTGTTCCTTGTAATGAGATTTTCTTTGATCATCGCAATTTAAGTTTCATAGATATGTGGTTTAACTAGGATTGTTTCTTAGACTTAAATGGAAACTAGTTTACCAACGTAAATATAAGCAAAATTATTTTGATTTGGGCGCAATATTTCTGAAGAAATTAAGTGTTTAAAAATCAGATGCTTCATACCAACTGAGTTTGCATTGTTTTTAGTATTGTTTTTTTGCAGTGAACATGTTATAAACTTAATCGTCATCGAATCAGTAAAATACACTTTTTTCTAGTCAAGCTATACTATTTGATACAACCTGTCACACTATACATGTCTTTTATGTTATCCAATCATTCACCTTCTTGAAGTAACATAATTTAGTGTCTTCTGGAGACAATTTTTCCCCGTCACGAGTTATTACAAATAGTGATTCCAACCATTAATCTTGTGTTTGCAATGTCTTTTCTTATGGGAGTCAAATTTTCCCTGTGTGAAAACCATTTTAGTGAAATTCTTCATGCATCAACAATGCTTTTATTGACTAAGGAAATCTGCAAAGGTCGCATTATCTAATTGTGACGATCCATTATAGCAATTCAAGCATGTGAGTGGAGAGATTTTTATCGGTCACAACAAGTAAGGTAATCAGTCAGAAAAGGTTATACACCCATCATGAAGATCACAGCATGTAAGGAGAATAGAAATAAAACCATTGAGAAAGAAGTGGGTAATAATCGCAACAAAGAAAGATGAACCAAAACAATTATAGAGAAGGTGGAAAAGGGACATTAGGTTGATTCATGTGGTCTGTCTCCCCTTGACACGGCAATATGCTTTTGAGGGTTAAGAATGGACTTTGTGGATCATTATCTAAGAAATATATTTTCCACTAGAGAGCCAAAATGAGTTTATGAGACAGGAAAGTGTATGTTCAAAACAAAAATAAAATCACAAATTCAACAATAAACTAGTAAAAATCCAGCTAGTGATTGCTGATCCTTTCTTATTGGTCCACTTGAGGAAGACCGCCTGACCAACATCTCTAACCTTCTAAATTTAAAAGTTCAAGATAAGGACTGCAACTATTGTAATAGGCTTGACGGTAAAAAAAAGCTCAGTAATAAAATGCTCATGCGATATAACATAGTCACAGAGCGGAATGAGCACATCCCCTAACGCTTTAAAGGGTAGGGCACAAAAACATTGATGAAAGTAAAAATGATTTTGGCTTCCGATTGTCTGTTTTACTTCAATGTGTAAATATTGTAAGTTGCAACAAGTTGCGAGAATGTCAATTGCACCAAATTGATTTTTTCTTTCCGGTTTAATTTTTCTCTGTAAACAATGAAACCATCATAATTTTCCACAGCCACATCCATGGTTGGAAGAGTTTTGTAATATGGTACTTTGCCATAGACCGTGCACGTTTAAAATTCAGTGATAACCAGACAATTAGACCACTCTAAATGTCAATTTACACATGTGGAGTGCCATTAACATGTGTCTTGAAGAATAGTTAAAGGAAGGACAAAAAGGATGTGGATGTGGATGTGGACTTGGAAAAGGCATTAATCAACAATAATGACTAGGTTTGAGTACACATCTGCAATAAAGAACAAGATTGAACATATGTGCTCAAATTATGTTCACATTGCGTTGTTGATTTTGCTCGGGCTCCATGGATTTTGGTTTTCTGTTTCACTTTTCGGTTCGGTTACCATTTCGGTTTCACCTTTCATTTTCGGTATTCGAATTTCAGTTTTCGTTTTCGCTTTCGGTTTTATCTGACAGATTGAAATAGAAATGTTCCACGATCCTCCAGATCCAAACTTTCAATATTGTTGGTGAAAACAACAATGAAAAAATTAAAGGGTCCAACCAGCCATTGACAAATTTTAGCCTTTGTTGAATAGATTCGTATTGCATTCAAGTGGAAAACCAAAACTAGACTTTATTAAGAAAGGCGGCATCTGAGTACATGGAACAAAAGACAAACACAGGAGTAACCAAACTAAAATGAAAAACACTCAGGAAGAAACAAACACAGAAAAAGGGCAGACTAACAAAGGACATGAAAATAACAAAAAATAAAAGAACAAAACCACGCACAAAAAGTAGAATGTTGATAATGATGAAGATGAAAAAAATAAGCGTGAATCTACCATGCCATTTTTGAAGCACAAAAGACATCCCATAGTGGATTCATGCACATCAAAATTGCACAACATTCAAACTTTTTGTTTTGTATTTAGTACTATTTTTTACAATTGGAATGAAGCACAATCATCATTCCATTCGGAACTCTATGAACAAACGTTTTTACTTGCTACATTTTAAACGGACTGCAATTCACCAGTGATGGTTAAATTATCAAAGTCAGGACATGGATGACAATCTTCAACAAAGTCATTAAGACCAATGGACTTATGCTACTTGAATTGCAAATCATCATACTCTACATTCAAACCTTACTATTAGAAGGCTTGCCACAAAGTCAATTGTCAGGTACAAAGCAAGTACATCTCGAGTCGCTACTAGAGTTAATTTTACTAAAGTTTTTTTTGTCGTCAGACGACAAACTAGCGTTAAAAATGTTAATTGTTTATCTCTTAATCTCTATTCTTTAAAAAGTTTTCTAACCCGCCGCGTCATTCGGAATTGAATCGGAATTAATAACACTCATATAAACCCCATGCTAATAATATCTTTTCGCTAATAGCGATTCACAATGTAGTGATGGTATTAGAAGAGGCCAAAAACTGTAGAAAACTCCCTATGACGTGTGTGTGACAGAATACCACTCTATTTCTTGGTTTTCAAAGGTATTCAAGCAATTCTGTGTCCAATGCGAAAAATGAGCTGGTGAGAGACCATACAGAGACCTTTTTTGAAAATAGAGTGGATACACTAGGTTAAAATGCTTATAGAGATTGGAACCGCATCATACTGATCAGGAAAAACAGGACACACCTGCTTTTAGCGGAAGCATCGGTCTGGTATATGTATGGTGCTTTCGTTCTGCAACACAGTTCTTGATTTCTGTACCCATAAGATATTCACATAAAATGGGAAAAAGAAAGGGATATTTGACGATGGAAGACGTAAAAAAAACAAATAGCCTTTTAAAGCTCGAAAATACGAAAAGAAACTTTTTACAATGGAAACGCAGATGGACTGCCGTTTTCAGAAAAATGGGAATCCTCAATGGCGATATGAAACGGTGAAAGTTGTTGTTGATGCTCATGGTAGTCGTCATATTGAAGGACTCGACGACTTATTCCAGCCCACTGGTTTAAACCAGAGCGCTTCAGTAGCTTTAATTCATCACAAAAGTGTCTTACTTGTAAAGGTACTTTGTGGTTTTGCGTCTGAAAACACAAAACAGCAGAAACAATAGCAACATTTTGAGAAATATAAAAGTAAAAATAATACTGAATTGTGACTCAATATTGCGAGTCATACAAAAGCAAAAAACCACTGCACCGTGAATCGCTATTAGCAATAGTAACATTAATCCTGCGCCGGCTTTTTTTTGCCCGCTGACCACAAAAGTGCGTTGATAACAGCAAATGTTTTATTCTTTCAACGATTCAAAACCAGCCACGTGATTAAAAACAGAATTAAAATTAATAACACAAATAAAAGCCCTACACTAATTTTCTTTACTCTAATAGCAAGGATATACTGGCAAAAGTGATGGCTCCTTAGGGACTAATAACTGTAGACATAGAAGCTGGTACCTGGCCTGAGGTTTCCGCTTTGCCAAATTCTAGGATATGAATGAAGATGAAAAAGTAATTTAAACTGCAAGGAATTATGTTTTCTGAAAAAAAAATGTGCCTCACCGTCATTTTGCACAAATCCACCAGGTTATGTCCGGATAATCCTTTGCATACAAAGGAGAGATCTTGCCAATTGAATCCTGACTCAAGTTCCACATTCTGCAACTTGTATCGACCCAAAAACAAACGAATGAGAGTCCTATTGTGATAAAACGAAGAAATTTGCCCCATCAAGATTTCACGCTCCAGTTCCCAATGCCCAAAAAATCTGCGATAAAGGCCAAAACGCGACATTATGGCAGTGGCCCTGGAAGGAGGATTAACCAAATGACCAATGGACTAAACCACAAGAGGCACTTCAAACAACATACCAGAAATGTGTGTGAAAATGTTGGAGATGAGTACCTTCTAGACATGACATACCCGAAGTTAATCGGGAGCAATCCCAGAATTTTAAATTACATGGGCACAAACGACCATTTGGAAAAATGCCTTAATTAATGTGGCAAGTGAGAGTTCATTAGGGAAACCATTTTTCATTTAATCATACAAACAGTTGAAAAGGAAGAGAAGAGAGAGAAATCTGGAGAACGGAGAGCTGTGATCGTGCCCTCTCCATTTGGTAATTCTGACAACTATCACCTCTCTATGCTATGTTGCACCGTATGCAGCTCAAAATTTTATGCAACCTTTTTTTAAATAGGGAATCAAAAAACCTTTGCGTTTACCTGAAGTGAAAGACGGAAAATCTCTTGTCGTGTTTCGAATTTGGGCAAGCCAACAAAATAGAGGATGATACTTCTGGGCACTTCTACGGGATTCACGTCACCACGGGACTCACAGATGACCATTACTCGGGCTGTATCTGCAGAGACCAGAAAACACAGTGGCTTCAAGCTTCAACTTGAAAGTTCTACCTGCCCTATGGTCCAGAATCAAACTGCAATGAAATCGAAAGTAAAAAAGAGGAAACTGTTTAGCTGGCGAAAAGGTCAGTTCCTACAAAGTGATGACAGTTCCTACAAAGTGATGCCGGGAAGGGCTGCATGTGTGGCATCTAATGGGCAGCAGTCATAGGCTAGAGGTCTCTTTGTGCACATAAAATATACAGCTTGCACAGCTTCCATTTTCTCAAATCTTAGGTATATCCAGTTTCGGGGTTTATGCAACAACGAGTAACAGAAGTTAGCTTACATGTGTCAATGAACCGAAACCAGTGCTCCATGAACATTTTTGCCATTTTATCTGCAAGTTTCTCTGGCGGCTGGCCCCCCCAAAAGCGCTCCACTTTATCTACATGAATTATGCATGGTTCTAGACGCCTAGCAAGAGTAAGTACAGCGTTCACTGCACACATTTACAAAATGCAGTCAGAACATTAGATACCGCCCACCTAAAGACCCAAAAACTGCCATTGCCATTACTGAATTTGAATAAATACACACAATCAATACACTGTCTACCTAAATGCAAGTAAACACATACCATAGTTTTCTACACTCTCAGGAATGTGTGAATAAAAAATGAGATTCCTTGATTCTTCACAGTCAGCATCAAAATTATTGTGTGGTATTTTCCCTTTTGAAGACAGCACCAACAGTTAATTAGTGTTACAACATGTTGTATGCAGCTAAACTTCATTCATGGAGTGATTTAGTGACTGAGAAATTAAGAAGTAGACTAGTCAGTCAAATCGTTTGACAATCTCTTCACTCAAATAAAGACCTGCATTGTTCATACGAGAAAATACACATTTATTGTGGAGCTGAGCGGTAGTTTTGACAGAACTTATTGGAAAGTTGTAATTATGTACATGTACAAGATACTAAGGGGATTCGTCTGAATCATTTAGCGCACACTATTTACAAGACACAGAATTAGAGTGCAAAGCGCAAAGTCCAACATTACTCACCGTGGTGTTCCGCATTTTTGGGATTCATTTTGATGATATCAACCATGTAGAGATTCATCAGCACAGCACTTGCTTCATTAGCAGCTGCCTTTACTAACATTGTTTTGCCACAGCCTGGCGGTCCAGTCAGCATGACAGTTTTGTAAAGGCTGCACATGAATCGTTTTTTATATTTTTTATGTTAGTCTTTGTTCACAAGCCTTTGTCCTTTGATCTTGCATATTACACATTAGAACAAAGGACATAAAATTTACAATACATCACGTTTCTGAATTCAAGACATGCGATTTATTTCATTTCAGCCTTTGTTCGTGATTTGATCTTTCATAAAAAGTGTTGAAACAGAAAGATAAAACTTCACAGTACAGCATGTTTCTGAATTCAAGACATCGTTTGTCGTACATAAATTTGAAACTCTAGAAAGGTTTAAAAGAAACAAATAGCATTACCTTGTCTCATGGTCATCTTCCTTCAAAGGATTAATGACAAAATTCCTCAAATTTTCTTTCACTAGATCTAGGCCACAGATATCTTCCAGCTTGATTTCATAATCAATTGGATTGACAATGTCTCGAGCAATTATGACCTGCACATGTTCGTGCCATTGAGCTATATCCAAAAAAGTTAAAGAACATTCCAGGTTCAATTCTATAAGACATAGTTAATTACATTTTAAGATAACATGTATGTCTCAAAGCCTGAATTCATTCTCAAATAAATCAATGTTCATGTTCAAAAACTAATAATGAATCTAAAGGTGATTCTAACACATATCCTGTGATCTTGCAAATGTTAGATATGAGGAATAGAACTGAATAAGTATTAGATATGAGGAATAGAGGGGAATAAGTACAAGACCGTACCTGTTGCAAAAAAAGAGCCAACTAACCAACTGCAAAGATAATCCAGACTGAAGAAATTAACCTCACCTCCCACCTGTTAGTGGCAGGAAAAGGCCTTCCTAAATGTCGAGCCACTGCCGCCTCCATCCACTTCTTCTCTATCCACACCTTGCACTCTACGTAACCTACACCCGCATAAAACGCAATCAGCGTTATCTTCCGAAAGGCTGCCTTGTCCATGACAAGCGGCTTATCTTTCCGAACCAGAAAAATAAGTAGGGCAAACGAGAAAATGTGACAAGGAAGAGAAAAACGGAAGGTGAAATATACGTATCAGGACATACATTTCTTTGCTGTGCCCTTATGACAAAACCCTAAAAACCCTTAAAAATCCTAAAAAACCCTTAAAAATCCTTAAAAATCCTATATTACTGTCGAAAGCGAGCTGTCCGGCGGTCACATGAGGACTGGATGTCGACCGGTGGCTGTAGGCAGCAGCTTGCCAGCAGCGATGGGTTTTAACGCAAAACCTAAAAAGACTTTACGATGAACCTCGTTTAAACGTTTAGATTAAATTAAAGTCTGTTGAAACTTATGATTATTGACATTGTATAAACGAAAACAAAATTGTAATGTTGGTGTTGGGTATCGGGTAAAATCGTACCGCGATAATCCCGATATTCAATATATAGATTATCGGCAGAGGTCGCAAACGGTCAACCGAAACCGTGACCGACCGTTAACCGACCGCCCGCGCCGGATCCGGAACGGATTCGGTTGCCAAATTTTGGGGGTCGGGCGGTTACGGTCGGTTGACTCACCATAGCGCCATGCTAAAATGGGCTATGGGTTGTGGTTGTAATGTTAAAACAAAAGCAAATATGTTACAGTTATTAGTATTCAAAGTTGTCTGAAATTAAATTAGATTTGCAAATTTGCTCCAAGTAGCATTTCAGAAAAATCCAAAACGCAGTTTTGGGTAGCGACGACCGTTCGACGACGGATGTC
>JBBHKE010003555.1:234143-285943 GCA_037447655.1 Zygnema cylindricum | reverse complement strand
GTCTACTATGGAGGCTGAGTATATGGCGTCTTGTTCTGCTGTAAAAGAACTAATGTGGGTGAAATCATTGTTACAAGAACTGGGATTTATGCAGGAGGGAGTGCATGAAATCTTTTGCGATAACCAAGCTGCAATTGCAATTACAGCCAATCGAAAACACCATTTCAAAGCAAAACATATGGACATAAGATTAAGCTTCGTAAGAGAAAAAGTTGAAAATAAAATTTTAAATCTTGTGAATAGACCTGATGAAGAAATGGTGGCTGACATGATGACCAAACCTATGCCCTCTCCTAAACTAAAATATTGTCGGGAAAAATGCGGGTTGAAAGAAAAATTAAAATTAGACTAGAAAATAAGGGGAGTGTTGAAATTTATAGATTTCTAGAGTATTTTCTAGGTTTAAATATGTTTTTATAAAAGGAAAAGAAAAAGGACGGACAACGTGCCTCAACCTCCGCTCTCTAGCCCCATACTTGTTGTAGTCACTGAAGGTAAGAGAGAGAGGTTGATCCATGGCTGCCTTAGTTCAACATAGAGCTATTTTAAGTCGGTTACTAAAAATATACTTGACGGACCAGAGATTTGATCCGGTACCTGCGGTTCGTCAAGTTGACCGGTAACGGTCAGCTTTATCCTAATAGACTAGGACCAATGCTAAGTGCTATGGTGTGTGATAGATATATATTTAGTTCGAGTGGATAAAATTCATTTAACTAGAACTGTATACGGCGTACATAGATTCAGTTATATAAAGTACGTCGTACGACGCTAATTCAAAACGGATACCACGCATTTTTTGACATCGAAACAAATGTCGCGCAAGTATTTATTACGGCTAAGATTGCGTCTTGCATAAAATCCAACGGCGCACATCATCGCCGAAATCCCGGAGTGGTCACTTTGGCGTTTTGTGACGTGGCATGACTTGGAGCCACGTGGAGAGATGACATTCGGTCATAGGAATTCTGAGGAACGTACGGACGAGTGAAAAGGGGACACGCGTCCACTTAATAGCCTTGTCGTACATAGGCCGTACAAAAGGTACATCGGCAGTAGTACTTTTTGTGTACGATACAGTAATCTGATTGGTCCGTACTTCAGTAGATAGGAGTTATTAGAGAGAATCAAGACTTAGAAAATTTTGGTAGGTAGTCACCTCTCCCTTTGAGAGTTTGTACAAATTGGCATTTTTACTGCCTCATAACTTATCAGCTAGTTGGCCGTTTTCAGTGATTCTTTTTGCTGCGGACTCAGAGGAGTCCAGGCTGCACAGGGTTGCAGTCAAATTATCAGTTTGCCTTCTTGGGCAGAAGTGGTCGTGGCTTAAAGTGGGTTAGTTAAATACTATCTAGAGGCTTCCTATATTCTGTAGTCCAATGGAGGACACAGAATTGCATGTGATTGGCGCCGTACTTCAATAGAAGGGGTTTAGAGAGGGACTAGAACTTAAAATATTTGTGGTAGGTAGCTGACTCTCCCAGAGAGCACCTTGTATAAATGGCAAACTTTGGCCAGCCATAACAATAAACTCAGTTGACCATTTTCAGTGATTCTTTTTGTTCCGGACTCAGGGGAGTCCAGGCTACACATATGTGTAGTCGGTCAGAATCTTTGCCTGCATGGGTGGCTGCATTTATTAGGGAAAGTCAAAATGGGTGAATGTGTCTAAATCTCATATTCTAACTTTGCATTCTGTGGTGGAACTGAGCACACAGAAAGTGTTATTTCACAACAGTGAAGTTATATTGGGTTTCTGATTGTCAAGGGGTCAGTCATTTAGTTTTATATCAAGTTGGAGTCGGCACTATCTAGATTAGCTTCCTTTAGACTTGCGAATTCTGTGTGGCAATGGAGCCCATAGAATTTCAAAGCGCAGCCTAGGCACAAAAACATTTTGACAACCCTCACCTCTGTGAGGACAAGACTCCCTTGAGTTAAACGCAAAAAGAATCACTGAATTTGCTCCCTTGAGCAATTAGTTATGGCTTGTCAAAGATGACCTATATAGTTACAAGCCCTCTTAGAGAGAGGTCCCTAAATATCACTAAGTCTTCGTCTGCCTACTCATAACTACTGAGTACTAAACCTTAGTCCAATAAGAACACTTTATAGTACAAGAAGGTACAATGGGCAATGTACTTATTGTACGACTATTGTACGACAAAGTCTACAAGGTGACACTTGTCAAATTGGGAGCGATGGTTCATCCTCCCATCTTCTCCGGTATCAAATAATGTGGCGCCATGTGGCTGCAACTCTGAGACCTCCATAGGTACTATGTGTAGGCAGCTTGCTAGAAGCCTCTAGGATAACTTCAGTTCTTTAAGCTTTGTCTGAATATTGCTGACACCCTGACAGAGTACAGACTGACCAGACTGCACCCCTTGGAAGGGCTGACTCCCCTGAGTCTGCCACAAAAAGAATCCTTGAATTTGCTCGAATCCTTGAATTTGCTCCCCTGAGCAGTTAATTATCAATTGTCAAAGATGACCCTTTTATACAAAAGCTCTCTGAGAGAGAGAGGCGGCTACCTCTAATTTTCTAAGTCCTAAACCCCTCTCTAAACCCTCTCCTACTGATGTACGGAACCAATCAATTGAGTGTACAGTACAAAAAGGTACCCTGTTTGAAGTACTTTCTCTACGGCCATTGTACGATATGGCCAGAAAGACGACGCCTGCCATATCCAGGTTTTCCAGAATATGTCCCGGAGATGCCGTCATCGAATGTCATGCTGCCACGTGTCACCCGTTGTGGTTGTGACCGAAAATCGCCAAATCGACCATTCCGCGATGCCGGCTTCTTTCTCCGTCGTTAAATTAATGTCGGCCTTAATTTATAGCCGTTAAAAATACAAGTAGTACATTTCCGGTGTAATTCTATTTTTAACTGTGTCTGTGTGATTGTGGCCCGTTTTTTAGTAAATCGAACTTCTCTTTTTCGTCATCTTTAAGTAGCTATCGTACCCTATATACTTCAGCACTGGTCTTAGATTACAGGGTAAGACTAACGGCTCCTTTGACGGATGATAGGTACCAGGATCAAATCCTGGGTCCGTCAATCCTTTTGGTAAGTTTACCAAGGATCTGCCTTCTGACTCTAGAAGAAGCATAGGCAGCCATGGCTCTAGCTTCCTCACCAGCCTTTAGTGACTACGACAAGTATGGGGGCTAGAGAGAGAAGCTAGAAGCAGACTGCCTCTGCTTTTTCCTGCTCTTATTTAAATCTTTTTACTAACCTAGAAAATACATTTTATTTCAACACTCCCCTTATTTTCTAGTCACTTTTGATTTTAAGTCCACATCTCTCTCTGCAAAAAATTAATTTAGGAGAAGGTACCGGCTTGGTCATCTTGTTTGCCACCATCTCACTGTTTGGTCTGTATTCTATACTAATTATTTTGTTCTCCACCTTTTCCCTAACAAAGCTAAGTCTGATGTCCATGTGTTTTGCTTTAAAATGATGTTTGGGATTAGCAGCAATTGCAATTGCTGCTTGATTATCACAGAATATTTTTTGAATTCCACTCTTAAGATGCCCCAATTCACCAAGCAAGGATTTAACCCACATCAATTCCTTCACAGCAGAGCAAGATGCCATATACTCTGCCTCCATGGTAGACTGAGCAATGACCTTTTGCTGCTTACTGCTCCAGCAACAAGCACCATTCCCCACATACAACACATATCCAGATGTACATCTTCTCATCGGAGCATCCCCATAGCTGGCATCACTCCAAGTGGTGATGTCTGTGTTTTCCCCACCCAGAAGCAGCCATAGATCCCTAGTTCCTATGAGATATCTGAGGACCCTTTTTGGTGCTTCCCAATCCCTTTTGGTAGGAGCATTCAGACTCCTACTTAGCACTCCTACAGCTGCTACCAAATCCGGTCTGGTACAATTCATGAAATATATCAGACTGCCCACTACCTGTGTGTATGGAATAGTCTGCATAAACTTCTTCTCTTCTGGACCTACTTCTCATCTAGAATTAGGATGTCTCCTTCCTCACTCCCCTCACTTCCCTTCTTTAGATCCATGGGAGTCGTGCAACTGTTGGCTTTGTTCATCTTAAACTTTTCCAGCATGTTTCCAATTGCCTCTTTCTGAGTTAATCTAATTATCCTCTTTTTCCTATTTCTCTCTACTTGTATTCCCAAAATATATCTAGCCTCCCCCATATCTTTCATTTCGAATCTTCCCTTTAGATCTGTTTTTAGTTTGTTAATTTTCTTTTATGACTTACTTAAACAAGAAGATCATCAACGTAAATTGCAATAAAGATGACACCTTCCTCATCTTCAAAAACATAAATTGAATGGTCTGAACTTATGCGAAAGTATCCCAGACTGGTAAGGAACTCATCAAGTTTCTTGTTCCACTATCTGGGCGCCTGTTTCAATCCATAGAGAGATTTGATTAGCCGGCATACCTTACTTTCCTCTCCTTGTTCCACGAATCTTTCCGGTTGTCGCATGAAGATTTCCTCCTCTAGTTCTCCATGTAGGAACGTTGTCTTTATGTCCATCTGGTGGACTTCCATGTCTTCTATAGCTGCCAGACTGAGAAGTATTCGAACCGAGGGAAATCTGACGATCGGAGCGAAGGTTTCTTCGTAGTCTATTCCTTCTTTTTGAGTAAAACCTTTCCCCACTAACCGAGCCTTATACGGCTCAATTGTATTGTCCGGATTCAGTTTTAGTTTGAAAACCCACTTACATCCAATTGGTTTTCTATCGGGTGGACAGTCCACCAGCTCCCATGTATCAGCCGCCATGATTGAAGTCATCTCTTCATTGATGGCCGTCTTCCACTGGTTTCTTTCCGGACAGTTCATTGCCTCTTCATATGTTTGAGGTTCATCCGGGTGAGATAGTTTAGTTACCTTGTTATTAACTTGTTTCTCTTGAAGCCTTTTGCTGCTTCTTCTCCCTCCCTCAAAATCTGCGGCTGGAATAGATGGTTCTCGTGGATTCTTTCGATTCACCACGGCTTCTCCCCTGTCCCTCGGATCCATATCCGTTTCCACCACGTCTTCCGCTTGTGTCATTGGCGTTTCCAAGTTCAAGTCTTTCTCTGTCTGTTTTGAATCTGCAAGGATATCATCTGAACCTGCAAGAGTATCGTCTTCTTGAAAACCCGGATAGTTAGGGAGATGAAAGTCATCAGAATTGTCTGACTCAACTCTGATTCTGACTGGTTTTGAGGATTTAAAGGGATCTACCGACTTCCCTTCATCCATAGCTACCAGATGTTTAACTAATATTATATCTTCTCTCTTTAGATCATATACTCTATACCCTTTTACATCCTCATCATATCCTAGCAAGTATCCTGGTTTCCTTTTAGGATCTAGTTTCCAGTTTGATTTATCTGTATCTAAACTGAAGACTTTACTACCGAAAACCTTTAAATGAGATAGATCTGGTTTTCGGCCGGTCCATTTCTCATATGGAGTTTGGCCTTTCACCGCCGAAGTTAGAACTCTGTTTCTCAAATAATTTGCACAATTCATAGCTTCTGCCCAAAATCTTTTTCCTATCCTTTTATCTGACAACATACTCCGTGCACTATCATTTAGTGTCCTATTCAATCTCTCGGCAACACCATTCTGTTCCGGGTTTTCTGGAACGGTCTTTTGATGTTGAACACCATCCTCCCTTAAGAACTCTTCAAACTGATTGGAGGTATATTCTCCTCCATTGTCACTTCTTACTCTCTTTATTGAGGTCTCGTGAAGTTTCTCGACCCATACCTTATATTGTTTGAAATACTCCGGGGTTTCTGATTTATTTTTTAGAAAGTATACTCGGGAGTACTGGGACCAATCATCAGTAATGGTTAGCATAAATCTTTTGCCTCCGGGTGATGGCGCTCTCGCCGGTCCCCAAATGTCTGTGTGTACCAAATCCATAACTTTTTCTCCTTTATAAGTTGCTTCCTTTGGGAATGGTAATCTGTGTGCTTTACCTTGAGCACACCCACTGTAATCACTCACATTATCATTTTCCCCAAAGCGTATTCCTTCAACTACTCCCAACTTTTTCATTTCTCTTAACTTTTCTAGATTCACATGCCCAAGTCTCTTATGCCACAACATAATATCATTGACACCAGCATAGTAAAGTTTGAGTTTTTCATTACTTAAAGCAAGCCTCAACATTCCTTGGCTACCTTTCTCAGCAGTGAAATACACATCTTCCTCAAAGCTAGCTGTAAAGACTCTTTTTCTGGTGTTATTTTCAAATCCTTTATCATCTAATACAGTTGTAGAGATAAGATTCTTGTTTAACTCCAAAATAAACAATACATCGGAGAACGTAACTATTGAGGTTTTTCCCTCCACTACGACTTTCAGATCTACCGATCCTACATAAGTAGTGGTCACTACCCTCCCATCCCCATATTCAATCTCTGCTGTAGGGATCTTTCTCAGCTTAGTAAACATATGTTTATCTTTGCACATGTGCATAGATGCACCTGAATCCACAATCCAGCCTCCTTCACCTTTCAGTCCACCGAAAGCACATTTTTGCTTTAGTGGAATTCGACTTTTGTTTTTGCCTCCAACTCCTCCTCCAAAAGAAGTTCGTCGTCCTCCTCATCGGATTCCTCCTTGAGTACCTGTGTGACAAGTGCCTTTTTCTTCCCTCGTGTTTGACCCCCGATCTGCCCCTCCTTTATCCGAAGCTGGGTCAGTTTGGTGCATTCTGCCATGTTATGCCCGGGTTTCTTACAAAAGTGACAAAGCCCCTTTGGTCCCCTCGTTCCGGATTCATCGGATTGATTTTTCAGGTTTTCCCCTCCATGACTTCCAAGAGGTTTCCGTGAATCTTTGTTTCTCCAACTTGCTCTAGCCGCCAAGGCTTGTCCGTTCTTAACTCCCCTTCGGATTTTGATTGTATTCTCTCGGACGAGAATTATACCAACTACTGAATTCCATACCCACCTGGAGTCCGGTAGATCGTGTACCCGGTTTACAATGTTCTCATACTCATCGGGTAGTTTCATGAGTAAACAATGTACCTTTGCCTTCTCGGTTTCTACTTTTCCGGCACACTCTAACTCCATGAATAGTATAGCCAGCTCATTGCATAAATCGAGCATCTTCTCTCCTTTGTGAAAGTATCCATTGATCCTTTGGTGTGCTAGCTTTTGTTCCTGAATAGTACCGCTACGGTACATCTCTATAAGCACATCCCACAGATCGGATGCCCTTTCCACCTGTAAATGAGGACCAGCGAGTCCTTGTGTGAGATGACGGAGGATAAAATGCTTGGCTGCCATGTTGTTGTAGTCCCAGGTATCGATATCATTCTCCTCATTCCTCGGAATAGGAGACATGAAAGCAGATCCGGTTGCTATAGGTGTGGATTTCACAAAACAATTCATGTACTCCCTTTTTCATATACCCAAGTTCTTGCAACAAGGAATTTACCCACATCAACTCTTGCACAACAGAACAAGAGGCCATGTACTCAGCCTCCATAGTAGACAGAGCAACCACCTTTTGTTGCTTGCTGCTCAACATCAAACACCTTCCCCCACATACAACACATACCCGAAAGTGCATCTTCTCATTGGTGCATCCCCATTAGAAGCATCACTCCAAGTAGTGATGTCAGTGTGCTCCCCTCCCAAATGCAACCATAACCCTCTTGTTCCAACCAGATATGTCATGACTCTCTTGGCTGCCTCCATCTCTCTTCCTACGATCATTAAGACTCTTACTGAGTACTCCAACTGCTACCGCTATGTCAGGCCTCGTAGAGTTCATAAAGTATATTAGACTTCCTACAATCTGCATGTAGGGAATGGACTTCATAAACCCCCTCTCTTCTGGACTAATTTGATTATCTAAAATTACCACTCCTCTTTCTACACTTCCATCACTTACTTTCTTCAAGTCCATGGGATTAGTACAACTGTTTACCTTTTCTATCTAGAATTTCTCAAGCATGTTACCTATTGCTTTTTTGTGAGTAAGTCTAATGATCCTTTTCCCCTTATATCTCTCCATTTGAATTCCCAAAGTATTTCTTGCCTCCCGTAAATCCTGTTGAAAAGTGATATCTTATATTTTACCTTTTTTTTGGGATACTGCAGTTCTCATACTTGTCGTAGTCACTGAGAATTGACAGCCAGCCATGGCTGCCTCAGAAAGATGAGAAGATAGGCAGAAGACAAGGCAAGAAGATAGGCAGAAGACAAGGCTCCTGCAAAACTAAAGTTAGGTTGCAACAGATGGGATTTGATCCTGTGACCTCCAAACAAAGATGTGCGATTGGACGTCCGCCTTATCCATTAGGGCTTGATAAATTGATACGTTTATTCTTTTTGATAAGTATTTAAAAACAACACAGCGACATATTCTTTTTAACGACTTACAAAACGAAACGAAACATGGAACATGTGGTACCGCACGAAATGCAGTACCGCACGAAATAAATGAAACAACATTTGATTTTGACAGACGATAATAAATGTCGCGATCGACGGCTCGCAAAGGACAAAGGAATTTCAATTGGTCAACACGGAATGTTGACCGTCGAAATTCAACGGTCAACACGGAACATTGACCGGTGAATTTCAACGATCAACATTTATTCGGCGTGCCGTCAGATCGAACGGCTGAAATTGATCGCCGGAAAAAGAACAGACGGCACGCGTGAGTGCCTGTATGCCGGAACGATTATCTGGGAGTATCTCGGCGAAATGGAAGGAAATGACACGTGGCATCATCCTATAGGATGTCGGAAGAGAAAAAGGACAGAATGACGTTGACCTATTAGCCACGTGGCAGACCGGAAGTGGTGCAGAATATATCCGTACATAAAGTACGCCGGCTGGTGTACTTTGTATGTACAATAATTAGAGTACTTTATTTTTGATTGGTTTAGAGTAGCTATTAGGAGGTTTTCAGGACATAGACAAAATTTTGAAAGTCCTCTCTCCCTGAGGCCATCTGTATAAATGCGTTGTCTTTGAACAGCCATAATTTAATGCTTAGGTGAGCAAATTTAGTGATTCTATTCGCAGCGGACTCTCGGGAGTCCAGGCTACACAAGGGTGTAGTCGGTCAAAGGTTTTGAGTGCCACGGTGGCACTTATTAATTGCCAAATTAAAAAGTGCAAATATTATCATAGAGGCTTGATATAAGCTGGACATTCTGTGTACCAATGGAGGTCACAGAGTTACAAGTTATAGGCCCACCCTCTAGGGTGCCCATTTTCAATTGAACAAGGTTTATTTATTGAGAAACCATGTTGAGGGGTGCATTTTTTGAAAAACGACTATGGGGCATTGTGAGTGGACGTGTGCGTCGACCATCCACTAGATTGGGAGTTCCACCAAGGTTTGAAGGATCTCGATACACAGGAGAATCTGCAGGGGCAGAGGGGGTAGAGGATGTTGGGGAAAGCATGGCGTCAAACACAGGGAAGGGGAAGGGAAACGAGGAAATCATACCGATGGCTACTGGAACGGTTCCGGTAACGGATGTTCAGAAAACCGAAGCTAATGAAAGTGAAATCTGGGATTTCAAAAGTACCATGGCGACTCATTTTATTCTCGGGCGTCTCACTCAAGAACTGGCTACGCCTCATCTTCATGTAGATAGGGCAGACAAGTTGTGGGAAGCTCTTGTCAACAATTACAAGAGTGGTACGATTCAGTAGCAGAAGTTGGCGGATCAGAAGGTACAGGCGTATGTATACAAAGGGGGAAAAATGCTAGATTTTTGTAATGACTTGGCTGGGTTATTCATGGAGTTGGAGAGTGCAGGGAAAAGGGAGATTGAAAAAGAGAAGGTGAATACTTTGTTAATGAAACTCCCAGATGAATATGAGAACATTGTTAACAGGTTTCAGGATTTGTCAAATCATCTTTGGATCTGGAACTCCGTTGTGGGGATGATTTTGGTTCGAGAAAGCACAATTGAAATTCATAAAGGACGAAAGAGTGTTCAAGCATTGGTTGCTGGTACTAACTTGGGGGATAAGGATTCGAAGAAACCTTATGGGAACTTTGGTGGAGGAGGAAGAGGAAACCATGACGGATCTGGACTAAGGGCTCCGAAGGGGCTTTGCCATTTTTGTAAGAAGCCGAGACACTACATGGCGGAGTGCACCAGGTTGACGGAGTTAAGATTGAAAGAGGTACCGATTCGAAAACCAACCGCAAGGAAAAAGAAGGAATTTGTGGCAACACAAGTCATGGTGGAGGATTCCAATGATGACGATGGAGAACTTCTCCTCAACGAGGAGTTAGAGGTGAAAGGTGAGCCAGAGATTCCAAGGAGGCAAAAGTCTGCTTTCGGTGGGGTGAAACAAGCTCCTGAAGAAGGATGGATCATTGATTCAAAAGCCTTTATGCATATGTGTAGAGAAAAACCATTGTTTACCAAAATAAGAAAGATCCCTACTGTAGAGATAGAGTATATGTATGGGAGAATAGTGACCACTAATTCATTGGGATCAGTGGATATGAGAGTCTTAGATGATGGTAAGACATCAATAGTCACTTTCTCTGATGTTATTTTCATTCTTAATAATAATCTTATCTCTACGTCGGTCTAGATGATAAGGGTTTTGAGACTTATACTTAGAAAATAGTCTTTATTACTAGCTATGAGAATGAAGTGTGCTTCACAGCCGAAAAGGGTAGCCAAGGAATGTTTAGGCTGAATTTGAGTAATGGAAAGATAGGAGTTTAATATGTTGGTGTAAGTGATTTGATGATGTGGCATAAAAGATTGGGGTATGTGCATCTAGATAGATTAAAATAATTGAAAAAGATGGGTGTAGTTGAGGGAATACATTTTGGTGACAATGAGACTTTGGATGACTGTAGTGGGTGTGCTCAAGGAAAGGCCCACAGATTGCCTTTTCCGAAAGCCGCAACATATAAGGGTGAAAAGGTCTTAGATTTAGTTCATACTGACATATGGGGACCGGCCAAAGTGTCATCAGTTGGAGGGAAAAGATTTATGCTTACTATCACCGATGATTGGTCTCGATACTCTATAGTCTATTTCTTGAAAAACAAATCTGAGGCTTCGACTTATTTTAAGAAGTATAAAGCATGGAGTGAAAAGCTTCATGAGACACCTATAAAGAGAGTGAGGAGTGATAATGGGGGGGGATTCACTTCTAACGAATTTGAGGATTACTTGAAAGAGGAAAGGGCTCAACACCAAAAGATTGTCCCAAAGAACCCATAACAAAATGGTGTAGCCGAGAGACTAAATCGGACATTAAGTGATAGTGCCCGTAGTAGGTTGACAGATAAAAAGATAAGGAAAAGTTTTTGGGCAGAGGCTATGAATTGTGCTAACTATCTCAAAAATAGAGTCTTTTCCTCGGCCATAAAAGGCGAAACACCTTATGAAAGATGGACCGGGAGAAAACCTATTATTTCACATTAAAGGTGTTTGGAAGTCAAGTGTTTAGTCTAAACACAGAAAAATCTGATTGGAAGTTAGATGCTAGAGGAAAGCCGGGATACTTACTAGGGTATGATGAAAATGTAAAGGGGTATAGTGTTAATGATCTCGGAAAAGAAGACATAATTCTAATAAAACACTTGGTAGTCATGGACGAAGGAAAGTTCATATATCCTTTTAAGTACACTAAACCGGTCAAAATTAGAATTCAATCAGAAAATGAGTTAGATTCAGATTCTTCTAACCAAACTACGGTTCAACCTGACCTTGCAGAGGAAGGGAAAAATCTTACCGAGAGTGATCCTCTCTTAGAGACACTACCTCCAATTCAAACTGAGGAAAGACAGGAAATGGATGATGAACGTCCGGAGATGGACTCCACGGATAGGGGAGAAGATGAAGTCGTTCGAAGAAATCCGAGATAACCCTCCATCCCAGCATCAGAGTTTGAAGGAGGAAAGAGAAGTAGCAAGAGACTTCAAGAGAGGCAAGTGAACAATAAGGTAACTAAGATGTCACATTTTAGCAAACCCCAGACTTACTCAAAGGCAATTAATAGTCCGGAAAGTAGTAGATGGGTGACAACCATTAATGATGAGATGGCTTCTATTATGGAAGCAAACACATGGGAGTTGGTGGATTGTCCTCCGGACAGAAAGCCGATAGGATATAAGTGGGTATTTAAGTTGAAACTCAACCCAGATAACATTATTGAGCCATACAAAGCCATATTAGTGGCAAAGGGGTTCACACAGAAGGAGGGAATCGATTATGAGAAGACCTTCACTCCGGTTGTTACATTTCCCTCCGTCCGGATTCTACTTAGTCTAGCGGCAGCGAAAGACATGGAAGTGCACCAGATGGAAATTAAAACCGCTTTCTTACAAGCGGAATTAGAAGAAGAGATCTTCATGCGACAGCTGAAAGGGTTTGTTGAGAAGGGAGAAGAAAGTAAAGTGTGCAGATTGATATAATCACTTTATGGACTAAAGCAAGCTCCACGTCAATGAAACAAGAAGCTGGACCAGTTTTTGACGAGTTTGGGATATATCCGAATCACTTTGGATCATTCCATCTATCTATTTGAGGATGAGGAAGGTATAATTTTCATTGCTATCTATGTGGATGATTTGCTTGTTTTAAGTAAGTCAATGGTAAAATTAATAGGCTGAAAAAAGATCTAAATAGTAGATTTGAAATGAAGGACTTGGGAGAGGCAAAGTACATTTTGGGAATTCAGATGGAAAGAGATAGAGAGAAGAAAACAATTCGACTAACTCAAAAGGAAGCAATAGGAAATACGCTTGAAAAATTTCAGATGGATAAAGCAAATAGTTGTACAACTCCCATGGACTTAAAGAAAGGAAATAAAGGGAGCTCAAAAGAGGGAGTCTTGATCTTGGATAATGAGTTAGGGCATGAGGAAAGCAAGTTCATGCAAACTATTCCGTACAAACAGGTTGTCCGTAGTTTGATCTATTTTATGAACTGTACTCGTCCTGATATTGCACCAGTTGTGGGAGTATTAAGTAGGAGTTTGAATGATCCTAGAAAGAAAGATTGGGAAGCGGCCAAAAGGGTCATGCGGTACTTGATAGGAACAAGAGATCTATGGTTGCATTTGGGAGGGGATAATACTGACATCACCTCTTGGAGTGATGCCAGTTATGGGGATGCTCCGATAAGAAGGTGTACTTCTAGGTATGTGTTCTATGTTGGGAATGGGGCTTGCTGTTGGAGCAGCAAGCAACAAATGGTGATTGTTCAGTCCACTATGGAGGCTGAATATATGGCCTCTTTTTCAGCTGTGAAAGAATTGATGTGGGTGAAATATTTCCCTTAAGAAATGGGATTTATGAAGAGTGGAGTGCAAAAGATATTTTGTGACAATCAAGCTGCGATTGCAATTGCAACAAATCCTAAGCATCACTTTAAAGCAAAGCATATGGACATTCGTTTGAGCTTTGTTAGAGAGAAAGTTGAGAATAAAATAATTAGTTTGAAATATAGACCAGATGGAGAGATGGTAGCAGATATGATGACTAAGCCCGTTCCTTCTCCCAAATTAACATTTTGTAGGGAGAAGTGTGGACTGAAGGAAAAGATAGATTAGAAAATAAGGGGAGTGTTGAAAAGTGATAGTTTATATTCTACCTTTTTTTTGGATCCTACAGTTCTCATACTTTTCGTAGTCACTGAGAAATGACAGCCAGCCATGGCTGCCTCAGACAGATGAGAAGATAGGCAGAAAACAAGGCAAGAAGATAGGCAGAAGACAAGGCTCATGCAAAACTAAAGTTAGGTTGCAACAGACGGGATTTGATCCTGTGACCTCCAAACAAAGATGTGCGATTGGACGTCCGCCTTATCCATTAGGGCTTGATAAATTGATACGTTTATTCTTTTTGATAAGTATTTAAAAACAACACAGCGACATATTCCTTTTAACGACTTACAAAACGAAACGAAACATGGAACATGTGGTACCGCACGAAATGCAGTACCGCACGAAATAAATGAAACAACATTTGATTTCGACGGACGAAATTAAATGTCGCGATCGACGGCTCGCAAAGGACAAAGGAATTTCAATTGGTCAACACGGAATGTTGACCGTCGAAATTCAACGGTCAACACGGAACATTGACCGGTGAATTTCAACGATCAACATTTATTCGGCGTGCCGTCAGATCGAACGGCTGAAATTGATCGCCGGAAAAAGAACAGACAGCACGCGTGAGTGCCTGTATGCCAGAACGATTATCTGGGAGTAGCTCGGCGAAATGGAAGGAAATGACACGTGGCATCATCTTATAGGATGTCGGAAGAGAAAAAGGACAGAATGATGTTGACCTATTAGCCACGTGGCAGACCGGAAGTGGTGCAGAATATATCCGTACATAAAGTACGCCGGCTGGTGTACTTTGTGTTAGGATATTGGGCGAATCGGCGTCTGCGGAAATCGCGCCGTTTAATGTCTTGGTTCGGTTCTATGTTTGTTTCGTTAGTACTTTATTTGTGTACTTTTCGGTACTGTACTTTCGGTACTTGATGTTTCAAGTGAATCGGACGTTTAGCGATTTGGTTCAATGTTGGCGAAGTGCGACGCGATTCGCTTCACCGGAAATATTCAATGTGTACGGCGAAGCAGTAGGACTTTTGTACGGCCGATACTGCAACGATACTGCATCGATTCTGCCACATTCTGTTTCGGCTTACAGAGAGAGAATTCTGGAAGGTTAGCTTGAGTTTGCTCAGGAGCTGTAGACTATGGCCGGCGCATCTTTGCGTGAACCTGGTCATCTTTAGTTAAGTTATTATGTTTAGTATTGCTTCTACTTGTATTTGTTATTTGTTTATGTAGAGGGTATTTAGTGGAAGTGTGTGTGAGGGGAAAGTATCACAAATTATGTAGGGTGATCAGAGTTTGTATTATTGGAGGGGAAAAAGCCTCCGGTGAAATATATGATCTTTTGCCGGATTTCTTTGTTGTCTTTTATCTTGCTTCCGCTGTGGTGTATCTGCTATTTATTTTGGTTATCTTTTTATCACTTTGTATGTACAATAATTAGAGTACTTTATTTTTGATTGGTTTAGAGTAGCTATTAGGAGGTTTTCAAGACATAGACAAAATTTTGAAAGTCCTCTCTCCCAGAGGCCATCTGTATAAATGCGTTGTCTTTGAACAGCCATAATTTAATGCTTAGGTGAGCAAATTCAGTGATTCTTTTTGCAGCGGATTCAACAGAGTCCACCCTACAGAGGGGTGTAGTCGGTCAGCGTTTTTGCGTGCCAGGGTGGCACTTATTAATTGCCAAAGTCAAAAGTGCAAATATTATCCTAGAGGCTTCATAAAAGCTAGACATTTTGTGTACCAATGGAGGTCACAGAAATACAAATCCTTCATAACAAATTTGCATCTAAAATCTTTCTTTCACTTATTTATATTTTCCAAAGACTTAATTAACACCAGCAGATCATCCACATAAATTGCAATAACAATCACATCGTTCTCATCTTGAAACATATAGATAGAATGGTTAGAGCTTATCTGGATAAATCCCAGACCGGTGAGAAACTCATCTAGTTTCTTATTCCACTGTCGCGGAGCCTGCTTCAGCCTATATAAGGACTTTATGAGCCTGCAAACCTTGCTCTATTCTCCTTCCTCCACGAATCCCTCTGGTTGGCGCATGAAAATTTCTTCCTCTAACTCACCATTGAGAAAAGCGGTGTAAATATCCATATGGTGTATTTCTAAATCTTTTGTTGCTGCTAGACTGAGGAGGATCCTTACTGATGGGAACCGAACAATTGGGGCAAAAGTCTCTTCATAGTCAATCCCCTCCTTTTGGGTGAACCCCTTTGTTAGTAGTCGTACCTTATCTCTCAATGGTATTATCTGGGTTCAGTTTTAGTTTAAACACCCATTTACAGCCAATCAGTTTTTCTGTTTGGAGGACAGTCTGCTAGTTCCCAAGTATTTGCTTCCATGATGGAGGCCATCTCATCATTTACCGCTCTAATCCATCTGTCTTTCTCCGGACTGTTCAGTGCCTCCGAGTATGACTGAGGCTCATCTAGGTGAGAGAGCTTAGTTACCTTATGACCGGCCTATTTTTCGTGTATCCTTTTGCTGCTCCTTCTCCCTCCCCCAAACTCAAAAGCTGGAATGGAGGGAAGTCTTGGATTTCTCCTTACTGTCCCACCAACTCCCCTATTCCGGGAAGGCGATTCCGATTCCTCCTCTTCTGTCTACTCGAAGTCCATAGGAAAATGTGAGGTTTCGGGTGGGACCACTGTATCTTGGATCTCCCCTGAATCTGCAATCACTGTTTCACTCATGTCCTTTCCGGGAACGACCGAGTTCTCCTCACTTTCGGACTCAAATCTGATTCTTATCTTCTTAGTATATTTTAAGGGGTCAAATGACTTCCCTTCATCCATGACAACTAGGTGTTTGACCAGAATGATATATTTTTTTGCTAAGTCGTAGACTCTATATCCCTTAACATCCTCATCATATCGTACAAAGTGTTTAGGTTTTCCCTTAGCATCTAGTTTCCAGTTTTTCCTATCCGTGTCAAGACTGTAAACTTGGCTACTAAATACTTGAAGGTGAGAGATATCCGGTTTCCTTCTAACCCATCTCTCATAAGGTGTGATTCCTTTTAGGGTTGAGGTAAGGACTCTAATGTAGTTGGCACAATTTATGGCTTCTGCCCAAAATTTCTTTCTTATTTTATTGTCGGCCAACAAACTGCATTTACTATCTCATAGTGTTCCGTTCAAGCTCTGAGCTACCCCATTTTGTACCGGGTAATGTGGTACAATTTTCTCATGCTGAACTCCCTCACCTCTCAAGTATTCTTTGTAATTTTGTGGTCTTTATTAACCCACAGAATGAGCAGCATATGTAAAGCCTCTAGGATAATATTTGACCCTTTGACTTTCCCACTAAATAAGTGCCACCCAGCCACACAAATATTCTAACCACCCTCACCCTTGTGAGGAGAAGACTTCCCTGAGTCAAACGCAAAAAAAATCACTGAATTTGCTCCCCTGAGCAGTAAGTTATGGCTGGCCAAAGATGGCCTATAAATACAAAATGTCACCTGGATAAAGGCGCCTCGAAAACGCTAAGTCCGTTAACTCCTACTCACAACTACTTACTACTCTACTTTTGGCCAATCAAAAGAGTATATAGTATAAGAAGGAACAGTGGCCGATTGTACTTCTTGTACGACCATTATACAATATGGCCTTCTGGTTGACACTTGTCAACATGAGAGTCATCGTTCCTCCTCCCATCCTTTACGGTGTCCAATGATGTGGCTCCACATAGAACCGCGCGCTGCTATGTTTGAAAGCCGCCAAATATTCATTTGGGTTCGGCGGGGGCGACGACGTTTGTCCGATCGTGTATTTTACACGGCTAGATTCGCGCCCGCGAGCGCCGTTTGACTATAGATGTCGTTTCGTCAATTTTGGTCTGCTTTAATGAAAGTGACGTTTTGTTTAACACTTTAAATACATAACGAACTGAATACGTGTATCATTTCGTTAACGCCATAATGGTTAAGGCATACGTCTATGTAGTACTTCGTAGACCTAGGTTCAAATATGGTTTAGGGTAATATTTTGGCAATCTCTTAATATGTTTACCTGTCTGCCTGTTTCATTCTCACTATGGCGGCAACGATGGTGACTCTCTCTCTCTCTCTCTTCACTCTAGAGTCTAAATTAAGAAGTAATTATTAATTACTTCTTTTCAACACTCCTTTTAATTCTTAGTCAACTTTTAATTTAAGTCCACAATTTTCTCTGCAAAATTTTAACTTAGGAGAAGGTACCGATTTTGTCATCATGTTTGCAATCATCTCTTTATCACTTTTATGAACCAATTTAATTATTTTATTCTCAACCTTCTCTCTGACAAAGCTTAGTCTTATATCCATATATTTAGCTTTGAAATGTGTTTTGGATTAGTTGCGATAGAGATAGCAGCTTGTTTATCACAAAAGACATTCTGAGTCCCAGATTTCATGAACCCAAGTTATTCGAGTAGAGATTTTACCCACATTAATTCTTTAGTGGCAGCACATGAAGCCATGTATTCAGCCTCCATAGTGGACTGAGCAACTACCTTCTGCTGTTTGCTACTCCAACAACATGCACCAAATCCAATGTGCAACACATATCCAGTTGTACATCGTCTCAAAGGCACATCCCCATAACTGGCATCACTCCAAGTGGTGATGTCAGTGTGTTCCCCTCCCAAATGCAACGATAATTCCCTTGTTCCCACCAAATATCTCATCACTCTTTTGGTTGTTTCCCTGTCTCTTTTTCTAAGTTCATTTAGACTTCTACTGAGAACGCCTACAGCCACAGCTATGTCCAGACGAGTACAATTCATAAAGCAAATTAAACTGCCTACAATTTTCCTATAAGGAATTCTTTCCATAAACCTATTTTCTTCCTCATCCATCTTATCATTCAAAATCAATATCCCTCCCTCTTCACTCCCGTCCGATACTTTCTTTAGATCCAATGGAGTGGTACACCCATTTGCTTTCTCTATCTGAAATTTTTCTAGCATATTACCGATAGCTTCTTTCTGAGTGAGACTTATAATTCTATGCCCTCTATCCCTCTCCATTTGAACCCCCAAAATATATTTTGCTTCGCCGAGATCTTTCATGTGAAACCGACTTCTCAGATTCCTGTTTGAGTTTGTTAATTTTATTTGAGGACTTGCTTAAGACTAACAAATCATCAACATAAATAGCAATAAATATCACTCCATTTTCATCCTCAAATATATATATGGAGTTATTTGAACTTATTCTAATGTATCCCAAACCTGTCTGAAATTCGTTCAATTTTATGTTCCATTGCGGCGGGGCTTGCTTAAGGCCATAAAGTGATTTTATCATTTTGCACACCTTGGTTTCTTCTCCACTTTCCACGAATCATTCCAGTTGCCTCATGTAGATTTCTTCTACAGGCTCTTTGTGTAAGAAGGCGGTCTTAATATCCATCTCGTGTATTTCCATATCCTTTGCTGCGGCTAAACTTAAAAGAATTCTGACAGAAGGGAATCTGACTACGGGTGCAAAAGTTTATTCATAGGCTATTCCTTCTTTTTGAGTATAACCTTTAGCAACTAACCTAGCCTTATATCTTTCAATGGTATTATCTGGGTTTAGTTTAAGCTTAAAAACCCACTTACATCCAATCGGTTTTCTGTCCGGTGGACAATCTACCAACTCCCATGTATTGGATTCTATGATAGAGGCGATTTCTTCATTGAAGGCAGTGATCCACCGGCTGCTTTTTGGGGTATTTATGGCCTCTAAGTATGTCTGAGGTTCTCCTGGGTGAGACATCTTTGTGAGTTTGTTATTTACATGTCTTTCTTGAAGCCGTTTACTACTTCTTTTTCCTCCTTCAAAATTTGACACCGGTATGGAAGGCATCCTCGGGTTTCGTTTAGGAAGATTTTCATCTTCCATATCTTCTAAATCTGGTGTTTGATCAAGTTCCTCGTGGATTTCCACTTCGTATTGTGGTGTTACCTCGGATGTTGGCTTTTCGTCCTTCTCCTTTGGCACATCTGCAGATTTTTCCTTCTCCCCGTCTTCCTTCTCTTCATTTCCCAAGTCAAAGTCATAATACTGACCCGATTCAAATCTGATTTTGACTTCTTTGTTATATTTGAATGGATCAATAGACTTTACTTCATTCATCACTACTATGTGTTTTACCAAAATGATATCTCTCTTTTTCAACTCATACACTCGATAACCTTTTGTGCTCTCATCATATCCTACAAGATATACTGGTTTCCCTCTTCCCTCTAACTTCCATTTAGTCTTATCGGAATCCAAACTATAGTCTTGACTTCCGAATACTCTCAAACTAGACAAATCTGGTTTTCTTCCCGTCCATCTTTCATACGAAGTTTCCTCCTTATTTGCCAAAGTTAGCACTCTATTTTTGATGAAGTTAGCATAGTTCATAGACTCAGCCCAAAATTGCAATCTTATTCTTTTATCAGTTAGCATATTTCAAAACATAACTCCTAAAGTTCTATTCACTCTTTCTGCTACTCAATTTTGTTAAGGATTATAAGGAACAGTTTTCTCAGGATGGATTCCTTCTTCTTTATGAAATTCTTCAAATTCCTTTAAGTATATTCTTTCCCATTATCACTTCTTATCTTTTTTATTGAGAATTTTTCACTCCATACTTTGTAATCTTTGAAACATCTTAGTACCTCTGATTTATGTCTAAGAAAATATACCTTAGTGTATCTAGACCAATCACTGTAATGGTTAGCATCCATCATTTTTCCCCATGTGAAGCATACCTAGCTGGTCCCCAAACATCACTGTGAACTAGATCTAATACTTTCTCTCTTCTAAATGTGGATGCCTTTCAAAATGGGAGTCTATGAATCTTCCTTTAAACACATCCACTACAATCATCTGAGGTCTTATCATCTCCAAACTCAATTCCATCCACTATTCATTTTTTCTTCATTTTCTTTAATCTATCAAGATTTACATGGCCCAACCTTTTGTGCCAAAACATCATATCACTTCTACACGAGTAGAGAACACCTTTTTAATTGCAAATTACAATTCTGAACATTCCTTGATTACCCTATTCAGTTATAAAATAAACCTCATTATCACAGCTAGCTGTGAAGAATCCATTCTTAGTTCCTGTTTCCAACTCTTTTTCATCTAAAACAGTTGTAGAGACTAGATTCTTGCTAAGCTGTGGAATGTAAAGAATATCTGAGAGTGTTACAATGGAAGCATTTCCATCAACTAGAACTGTTAAATCAACCGATCCAACAAGACTTGTGGTTTATACTCTACCATCTCCATACTCTCTCTCAACTGTTGGAATTTTTCTTAATTTAGTAAACCACCTCTTATCCTTGCACATATGCATTAAGTGTAGAAATTAAAAGTTATTTTATTATTTTTTAGGTTTTGTAAAAGATAAAATGCAAAAAAGAAGCAGAGGCAGTTTGCCTCTAACTCCTCTCTTGAACTCCCACACTTGTCGCAGTCACTAAAGGTTGAAGAGGGAGATAAAGCCATGGCTGCCTGTACTGTCCAAAGAGAAACAGGCAGTTGTTTTTAAGTAGGTTTACTAAAAAGATACTTGATGGACCCAAGATTTGATCGTGGTACCTACCGTCTATCAAGTTAACCGGTAGCAGTTAGCTATATCCTAAAAGTCTAGGATAGGTGCTGAGATATATAGGGTTTGACAAATATTTAAATAGTTCGACGTGAACTAATTCATTTAAAGCCAACTATATACGTCATACATAGATTACGTTTTGTAAAATATGGAGTACGGTACGGTTCCAAAACGGATAGCGCGCATTTTATTTCAAGAGCGAAAAAAAATATCGCGCAAGTATTTCTAACGGCTACGATTGAAACCCAGTTTTGATCAGACGACCGCGAAGGATGCCGAGATCGCAAAATAGGATTTTGGCGGTTTGCGGTCGGCGCCACATCAACTGACACGTAGCACAAGCACATTGGATTGTGGCATCTCTAGGAATAAAATGAACGAGTCCAAATATGACATGTGTCGACTTTTTGGCAATGTTGTGCAATGTCCGTAGAGAAAGTACACCGACACCTCTACCTTCTTATACGACACGCTATTGTGATTGGTGCCGTACGTCAATAGATAGAGTTTTAGAGAGAGTTGGGACTTACAAAAATTTGGTAAATATGACCCTCTCTCCCATAGAGCTTCTGTACAAAAGATCAACTTTGATCCACCATAACTTACTTTTTAGGGGAGCAAATTTAGAGATTCTTTTTGATATCGACTCAAAGGATTCTTGCCTTGACATGGGTGAAGGTGGTCAAAGTTTTTGTCTGCCAAGGTGGCAGTCATTATTGCTGAAACACAAAGGGGTCAGGGTTATCTTAGAGGTTTCAGGTAAGCTGTAAACTCTGAGGACCTATGGAGGTCTGAGAATTGCAAGTTATGGCCCCACCCTCTAGAGTGCCCATCTTCAATTGAGTTGGCTTTATATACTGGGAAAATATGATGACAGGGGCTCTATGCGAGAAACAGTTTTGGGGAATAGTGAGTGGACAGGTGAGGCGTGCAAGTCTTCGGATCCCTCCAGGGTTTACAAAAAGCAGATTCACAAGAGATGCACATCCATCTCCAACAGAGGAGACAGAGGAAGTGGAGGTGGTGGACAAAGGAAAGGAGAAGGAGACGGTCACACCAATAGCAACCGGTTCAGTATTTATATCACCTATTCCGAGGAACGAGGAGAATGATACCGATTCCTGGGACTACAACAATATGGCGGCAAAGCACTTCATCCTCCCCCATCTTACTCAAGGGCTTGCATCTCCTCATTTGCATCTCCTCATCTCCTCATCTCTCTCATCTTTAGGTGGCTCTCATAGAGATGTACGGAAGTAGTATGATTCAGCAACAGTAGTTGGGTGATCACAAAATAGACGCATATGTATACAAAGGGGGGAAAATGTTGGATTTTTGTAATGAGCTCGCAACACTTTTCATGGAGCTAGAGAGTGTTGGACATGTTGAAACTGAAAAAATGAAGCTTAACTCCTAGGTCATGAAGTTACCAGATGTTTCGAGAAAATAGTTAACCGTGTGCAGGACTTACTGGACTCAAGGTGGATATGGAATTCAGTGGTAGGGATGATTCTCGTTAGGGAGAATATGGTTGAGATCCGAAGGGGAGGAAAGAATAGGTAAGCCTTGGCAGCTAAGACTGATTGGAAGAATAATGATTCCAGGAAACCGGTCCGAAATCATGGAAAGGGGGGGGGGCAAAAAAATCAACCGGACGAGTTCGAACCAATAGCTCCCAAGGGTTTGTGCCACTTTTGTAAGAAATTCATGCACTATATGGCGGAGTGGACTAAGTTAACTGAGCTGCGGTTAAAGTAAAGGCAGATTGGTGTACCCTGATAAGAAAGAAAAAGGCCTTTGAGACATAGGTACATAAGGCGCAATCCAAGGACGAGGACATTGAACTCCTATTGGATGAGGATTTGGAAGGGAAAAACGAGGTCGAAATTCCACGAAAGCATAAATGTGCTTTCGGTGGATTGAAAGGTGAAGCAAGTTGGATTGTAGATTCAGGTGCCTCCATTAACATGTGTAAGGATAAACACATGTACACTAAGATAAGAAAGATTCCGACCGTAGAGTTAGAGTACGGGGATGGGAGAATAGTCAGTACTACTTTTGTAGGATTGGTAGATCTGAAAGTGTTAGTACAAGGAAAGACATCCATAGTTACATTCTCCGATGTATTGTTTATTTCTAGAGCTGAACAAAAACCTCATATCTACATCTGTATTAGATGATAAGGGTTTTGATACTAACACTAAGAAAGGAGTTTTTACTGCTAGTTTTGACGAGGAAGTTTATTTCATTGTGAAAAAGGTAGCCAAGCGATGTTTAGGCTGATTTTAAGCAATGAAAAGAAAAAACTTTATTATGCAGGTGTTCATGATATAATGTTGTGGCATAAGAGGCTTGGGCATGTGAATGTAGATAAGTTAAGAGAGATAAAAAAGATGGGAGTAGAGGAAGGGATTCAGTTCGGTGAGAGTGAGAATCCAAGTGATTGTAGTGGACGTGCTCAAGGTAAAGCACACAGGTTACCCTTCCCAAAAACTGCCACCTATAAGGGAGAAAAGATTCTAGATTTAGTACACAAAGATATTTGGGGGCCGACCAGATTGCCCTCACCCGTGGGGAAGAGATTTATGATGACTGTCACAGATGATTGGTCTCGGTATTCTAGGGTGTATGTTATATAAAATAAGTCAAAGGCTCGGGAATGTTTTAGACAATATTAAGCATGGAGTGAAAAACTTTATGAAACCCCAATCAAGAGAGTAAGGAGTGACAATGGTGGAGAGTATACCTCTAACCAGTTTGAGGAATTTCAGAGAGAAGTTGGAGTGCAACACCAAAAGACAGTTCCTGAATCCTGAGCAGAATGGTGTAGCTGAAAGATTAAATAGAACACTGGGTGATAGTGCTAGGAGTATGCTGTCATATTAGAAGATAGGAAAGAAGTTTTGGGCTGAAGCAATGAACTGTGCAAATTATCTCAAGAATAAAGTTCTTACTTCCGCACTAAAAGGCCAATCACCTTATGAGAGATGGACAGGCCGAAAACCAGATGTTTCACACTTAAAGGTTTTTGGTAGTCAAGTGTTCAGTTTAGACACAGATCCGTCAAACTAGAAGTTAGATCCAAAAAGAAATCTAGGATATCTTGTAGGATATGATGAAGATGTAAAAGGATAAAGAGTTTATGATCTCAAGAGAGAAGATATAATCCTAGTGAAGCATCTAGTGGTTATGGATGAAGGGAAATCTATAGATCCCTTTAAGCATACAAAGACAATCAGAATCATATTTGAGTAAGAAAATTCAGATGACTTTGAGCTTCCTAACTATCCACGATTTCAAGAAGATGATGATCTTGCAGGTACAGATCAGATCGACAAGGACCCAAATGTGGAACCCCTAGTATCAACTTCTAGTGAAGAGGAAGACGTGGTGGAAATCGACACGGAAGCAAGGGATACGAGAGAGTAGAATCTGTTCGAAAGAATCCAAGGGAACCATCTATTCCGGCAACCGAGTTTGAGGGAGGAAGAAGAAGCAACAAAAGACTACAAGAGAGACAAGTTAACAATTAGGTAACCAAACTGTCTCACCCCGATGAACCTCAAACTTATAATGAGAGAATGACTTGTCATGAGAGAAATTGGTGGGAGACAGCCATTAATGAGGAGATGGCCTCAATTAAGGCGGTCGATACATGGGAATTGGTGGATTGTCCACTTGACAAAAAGCGAATTGGGTATAAGTGGGTATTTAAGCTGAAACTCAACCCGCATAATACCATTGAGCGCTATAACGCTCAGTTTGTGGTGAAAGGATTTACCCAAAAAGATGGAATTGACTACAAAGAGACATTTGCCCCAGTCGTCAGATTTCCCTTCGTCCGGATACTTCTCAGTCTGGCGTCAACAGAAGACATGGAAGTACATCAGATGAACATGAAGACGACCTTTCTACATGGAAAGTTATAAGAGGAGGTTTTTATGCGATAGCCCGAAGGATTTGTGGAGCAAGGGGAGGAGAGCAAGGTATGTCGATTGATCAAATCTTTGTATGGACTGAAACAAGCGCCTGGACAATGGAATAAGAAGCTCGATGAGTTTCTTACACGTTTGGAATATATTCGGATCAGCTCAGATAACTCAATTTATTTCTTTGAAGATGAGGAGGGAATTATTTTTATTGCAATTTATGTTGATGATTTGCATGTTTTAAGCAAATCTATGGATAAAATTAATAAGCTGAAAAATGATCTAAAAAGAAGATTTGAGATGAAAGTTATGGGAGAAGCAACGTATATTTTGGGAATTCAGGTAGAGAGAGATGGAGATACAAAGATAATAAAATTAACTTAGAAAGAAAGCATTGGAAACATGTTGGAGAAATTCCAAATGGACAAGGCTAATAGTTGTACTACTCCAATAGAACTAAAGAAGGAAAGTGAGGGGAGTGTGGAAGAGGGAGTTATAATCTTAGATGATGAGTTAGGTCTTGAGCAAAAAAGATTTATGAAGACAATTCCTTATAGGAAAGTAGTGGGCAGCCTAATATATTTCATGAATTATACCAGACCGAACATAGCCACAGCTGTAGGAGTACTAAATAGGAGTTTGAATGCTCCCACTAAGAAGGATTGGGAGGCAGCTAAGAGAGTCCTTAGATATCTCATAGGGACTAGAAATCTATGGTTGCATTTGGGTGGGAACAATACTGACATCACCACTTGGAGTGATACAACCTATGGGGATGCTTCTATGAGGAGATGCACGTCTAGATATGTATTGTATATGGGTGATAGGGCTTGCTGCTGGAGCAGCAAGCTGCAAAAGGTCATTGCTCAGTCCACCATAGAGGCTAAGTATATGGCTTTTTGCTCTGCTGCAAAAGAATTAACGTGGGTCAAGTCTTTGCTTAGAGAGCTTGGTCATCTTAAGAGTGGTGTCCAAAAATTGTTTTGTGACAATCAGGCAGCCATTGCAATTTTTGCCAATCCTAAACATCACTTTAAAGCCAAACACATGGACATTAGACTTAGCTTCGTAAGGGAGAAAGTAGAAAACAAGATAATCATTTTGGAGTATAAACCAGATAATGAAATGGTAGCATATATGATGACCAAACCTATGCCTTCCCCTAAACTAATTTTCTACATGGAAAAGGGTGGTCTTAAATTAAAAGGTGACTAGAAAATAATGGGAGTGTAGACATTAAAGGTTCTTTTAGTATTTTCTAGGTTTTGTAAAAGATAAAATGTAGAAAAGAAGCAGAGGCAGTCTGCCTCTAACTCCTCTCTTCAACTCCCACACTTGTCGCAGTCATTGAAGGTTAAAAAGGGAGAGAGAGCCATGGCTGCCTGTGCTGTCCAGAGAGAGACAGGCAGTTGGTTTTTAGTACGTTTACTAAAAAGATACTTGATAGACCCAAGATTTGATCCTGGTACCTGCCATCCGTCAAGTTAGCAGGTAGCGGGTAGCTTTATCCTACAAGTCTAGAATCGGTGTTAAAATATATAGGGTTTGACAAATATTTAAATAGTTAGACGTGAACTAATTCATTTAACGGCAACTATATACGTCATGGAAAGATTTAGTTTTGTAAAGTACGGAGTACGGTACGGTTTAGAAACGGATACCACGCCTTTTGTTTAAACAGCGAAACAAATATCGCGAAAGTATTTATGACGGCTAAGATTGAAACCTAGTTTTGATCGGACGGCCGCAAAGGATGTCGAGATCGCGGAATAAGATTTTGGCAGTTTGTGGTCATTGCCACATCCAGTGAAAAGTGGCACAACCACATTGGATTGCGGCATCTCCGGGAATAAAATGAACGCGTCGAGATATAACATGTGTTGACTTTTTGGCAATGTCGTACAATGTTTGAGAGAAAGTACACCGGCACATGTACCTTTCTAAACAACACAGCATTGTGATTGGTTTCGTATGTCAATAGATAGAGTTTTAGAGAGAGATAGGACTTAGAAAAATTTGGTAGATAGGACCCTCTCTCTGAGAGAGCTTTTGTACAAAAGGTAAACTTTGACCCACCGTAACTTACTGCTCAAGGGATAAAATTTAGAGATTTTTTTTGCTATCGACTCAAGGGAGTTTAGCCTTCACAATGATGAAGGTGGTCAAAGTTTTTGTCTGCCTAGGAGGCAGTTATTCTTGCTGAAACACAAAGGGGTTAGGGTTATCATAGAGTCTTTGTGTGAGCTGCCTACACTCAGGACCTATGGAGGTCTCAGAGTTACATTGAGGCCCTTGAGTGTATGATCCACCCATCTTCAAGTGGATCCCTCTGAAGTCGAAAGCACACTTTTATCTCCGTAGAATGTCTGCATGGTTCTCAGTGGTTTTTGGTTTAAGTAGAAGCTCCTCAAGCTCCTCTTGCGGTTCAGTTACTTCATCTTTTTCCTCGTCATGAACCTTTGTCAAAAAAGCCTTTTTCTTTTCTCCATCTTTTAAGGAACCTTGTCCATCTTTCAATTGCAGATCTGCAAGCTTGAATCAATTTGCCATATAATGTCCTGGTTTCTTGCGGAAGTGACATAGTCTACCTCGAGGAGCTCCTCTCCTCGTCCAAAAAATCTGCCACCTCTTTGACATTTTCCTCTAAAGTTTCGATAGATATCCTTTCCCTTTTCCTCATCAGGCTTCCGCCAATTAGATCTTGTAGCCAATGCTTGAACACTCGGACTTCCTCTCCTAAGTTCTATTGTACTCTTTTTCACTAAAATCATCCCTACTATATCATCCCAATTCCAATTGCTATCACCTAGATCATGCAACCGATTAATGTTATTCTTGTACTCTTTAGGTAGTTTCATTATCAATGTATTTACTCTTTGTCTCTCAGACCATGAGTTACCTGCGCTATCTATTTCTCCAAATAATGTTCCTAAGTCATTGCAATAGTCATTCATACTTCCTCCTTTGTAAGTATAAGCTGAAATATTATTTCCTGCCAGCTGTTGCTGCTGCAATGACCCACTGTTATATTTGTTTACAAGAGATATCCAAATGTGAGAGGAAAATCTAATATGCATAAGGGCAATGGTAATACCCTTCACTACACTTTTGAGAATTAAGAGCTTAGCCACCTTGTCCTTATAGTTCCAATTTTTATATTGTGATCGTTCGCTTAGACTCCTTGTCACCATTGCTGGTGGTGCTGCTGCTGGTATCGTCCTTGACAATGGAGTCCCTCGAGAAGAAACTCCTCCCTTTTCTCTTATCATGATTATTTCCTCCCCTTCCTCGTCATCGTTCGTGACGGTGGCTGTAGTCGTGGAAGTGGCACAAAAACGTGTTCCTTCAAACCTAGGTGGAGGTGAACATCGAATTTGCCCGGACACTATGCCCCATAGGTGCTTCTCAAAAATTTCTCCCTCCATCATCATTTCGCAATAAAGAAAGTCTAATCTATTAAATATAGGCACCCTAGAGGGTGGGCCCATAACCTAAAATTATATGGTCTCCATTAACCCACAAAATGAGGAGTCTATGTAAAGCATCTAGGATAACATTAGCCCCTTTCACTTTCCCACTGAATAAGTGCCGCCCAGGTACACAAATATTTTGACCACCCTCACCCTTGTGAGGACAAGACTCTCTTGATTCAAACGCAAAAATAATCACTGAATTTGCTCCCCTGAGCATTAAGTTAAGACTAGCCAAAGATGGCATACAAATACAAAAGGTCACCTAGAGAGAGGCGCCTCAAACACGCTAAGTCTCTTAACTCCTACTCACAACTACCTACTACTCTACCCTAGGCCAATCAAAAGGGTGTATAGTAGAAGAAGCTACAGTGGCCGATTACACTTATTGTACGACCATTGTACACTATGGCCTTCTAGTTGACACTTGTCAACATGGAAGCCATCGTTACTCCTCCGATCCTTTCCAGCGTCCAATGATGTGGCGCCACGTGGCACATCGAGCCGCTATGTTCGAAATCCGCCAAAGATTCATTCGGGTTTGGGGGGGGCGACGACGTCAATTCGATCATGTATTTTACACGGTTAGATTCGTGTTCACGAGCGTTGTTTGAATATAGATGCCGTTTCGTCAACTTTGGTCTGTTTTAGTGAAAGTGACGTTTGCGAAACACTTTAATTAAATACCGAACTGATTACATGTATCGCTTTGGCAACGCCATAATGGTAAAGGCGTACGTCTACATAGTACTTCGCAGACTTAGGTTAAAATCTGGTTTACGGTATCATTTTGGTAATCTATCAATCTGTCTTCTTGTCTGCCTCTTTCTTTCTGACTATGGCGATAGTCATGGTGACTCTCTTTCTCTATTCACTCTAGAGTCTAAGTTAAGATCTGAATATTAATTACTTCTTTTCAACAGACAACATGGGCAGCCATGGCTCTAGCTTCCTCTCCAACCTACAGTGACTGCGACAAATGTGGGTGTTGCAGAGAGGAGTTAGAGGCAGACTTCCTTTGCTTTTTCTAATCTCTATCTTTACATGTTTTAAACCTAGAAAATACAAAATAAAATCTCTAGTTTCTACACTCCCCTTATTTTCTAGTCACTCTTCAATTTAAAACCACACTTCTCCCTGCAGAAAATTAGCTTAGGGGAAGGCACAGGTTTGGTCATCATATTTGCTAACATCGCGCTATCTGGTGTGTACTCTAAACTGATTATTTTGTTTTCTACCTTCTCTCTAACAAATTTGAGTCTAATGTCCATGTGTTTGGCTTTAAAATGATGTTTAGGATTGGCAGCAATAGCGATTGCTGCCTGATTATCACAAAAAAAATTATGCACACCAATCTTAAGGTGACCAAGCTCACTAAGCAAAGACTTGACCCACATCTATTCTTTTACAATAGAGCAAGAGGCCATATACTTAGCCTCCATGGTGGACTGAGCAATAACCTTTTGTTGTTTCATACTCTTGCAAAAAGCCTCATCACTCAGGTATAATACATATCGAGAAGTACATCTCCTCATCGGAACATCACTATAACTAACATCACTCCAAGTAGTGATGTCACTATTCCCCCCACCCAAATGCACCCATAGATCCGTAGATCCTATCAAATATCTAATGACTCTCTTAGCTAATTCCCAATCTCTCTTAGTGGGAGCATTTAGATTTCTACTCAACACTCCTAGAGCTGCAGCTAAATCCAGCCGGGTACAATTGATAAAATAGATTAGGCCTCACACTACTTGCTTGTAAGAAATAGTCGGCATGAACTTTTGTTCTTCAAGGCCTAATTCCTCGTCTAAGATTATGACTCCTTCTTCCACACTCCCCTCATTTCCCTTATTTAACTCCATTGGAGATTTACAACTATTAGCCTTATCCATCTGAAACTTTTCCAACATGTTCCCTATTGCTTCTTTCTGAGTTAGTCTTATAATCTTTCTTCTCAATCTCTTTCTATTTGAATATCCAAAATATATTTTTCCTCCCCCATATCCTTCAACTCAAATCTTCCTGTAAGATATGTTTTCAGTTTATTAATTTTGTCCATTAATTTACTTAAACCAAACAAATCATCAACATAAATTGCAATAAAAATAACACCTTTCTCATCTTCAAAAACATAGATTGAGTGTTCTGAGCTGTTTCAGATATATCTCAGACCATCAAGCTTCTTATTTTCCATCGGGGCGCTTGTTTTAAACCATAAAGAGATTTAATTAGCTGGAATACCTTATTCTCCTCTCCTTGCTCCACAAATCCTTCGGGTCGTCGCATGAAGATCTCCTCTTCCAATTCTCTATGCAAAAAGGTTGTCCATTTGGTGCACTTCCATGTCTTCCGCTGTTGCCAGATTGAGAAGTATAGGGAAAGACAAATTTTGACACCATTGTAAGAGACAGTCAAGAGTTATAGGAGTCAAAATTTAAGGTAAGGACTCTATAAAGACACAATTTTTAGATTCTAATTAATTGTATGAATTACATAAGACATGTTATTGCAGGAGTCATAGGAGATTTGAGCACAAGTCTGCAAAAATTGGAAAAATTCAAACTAAAACTCGATGATAGAAATCTCAAGGTATTTAGGTGGTTGTAGTCTGGTTACATTTGTGCAAAGATGCTTATGGATTAAGTGGTTAAGAGAGTCTAAAGCTTTAAAGGAGTGTTGTTTTTGAAAGTTTAAGTCCTATTTATATTTTGTGATAGGAAAACTATAAGACTTAAGAACATTTTTCATTGTTGTATCAAACTGTGTATCAAAATTAGTGTACTTTTACTCTCTAGAACGTACGTAATTAAAGAGAACACATCGGACGGCTCTTAAGTATAACAAAAGATTACGAAATGGCGCGCATGATCTAATTATAACATACCGTCTGATAGACAAGAGCGTAATGACAAAGATTTAGCAGAATGTGAGAGCTGACCACTATGACGCGGCGGATCTTGTCATGTATTAAGTTTCAATGACGGTGATAACTTTGTGGAAACGGAAGTTTGTCTTCACACGTATTTGTTTATTAGTGTGTACATTTAGTAGAAGACGTTCGTAGACAATTAGGGTTTGTTTGTTTGTTCAGAATAATAGACTCATTGTTAACTAACTTAACGTACATGAGGTACTTAGTTAGTTAACATTAGAGTACCACAACATTCTTTACACTCTGTGATTGGCTAGATAGGATAGACAGTAGTAGAATTTATTTGTATAAATTTTAGGACTTAGTGATTTTCACGTTTTCCTTGTACAAGGTTTCAAAGGGCACATTTTGTGCATTCTAAAGGATATTCTTTGGGCTATGTCTCTTAGTTTAATTGGGCGTTTTGCTTGAAAAAATTTGTGAGGTGTCAGCACACGCGGTGAACTGTACTCTGGTGCAGTTTGGGGTCATTTGGCTATATTGACTATTTTACGCATTGGGTCAAAGTTGGTATCTTGAGTGCTTCCCCTTTGGTTCTGTGATGGCTTGTGATTTAGTGGCAGTTGGTGCTGATCCAGTTGTCACAGAACAACAGAAATTCCATAGAAACAGAAATGTTCCTTCGCGGGAGTGACACATGAAGCCGGTTTTATTGTGGAGTCAACTGCTTCTATACATATGTGTAAGGATAAACACATGTTCACTGAAATGAGAAAGATTCCCACCGTAGATATAGAGTATGGGGATGGGAGGGTAGTCATTGCTACTTTGTTAGGATCGGTAGATCTAAAAGTATTAGTGGAAGGAAAAACATCCATAGTTACATTCTCTGATGTATTCTTTATTTTTGAGTTGAACAAAAAATCTCATCTCAACCTTTGTGTTAGATGATAAGGGTTTTAAAACTATCACTAGGAAATGAGTCTTTACTGCTAGTTTTGACGAAAAAAAATATTTCAATGCTGAAAAGGGTAGCCAAGAGATGTTTAGGATTATTTTAAGCAAAGAAAAGAAAAAACTTTATTATGCCGGTGTTATTGATATAATTTTGTGGCATAAAAGGCTTAGATATGTGCATTTAGATACATTAAAAAAAATTAAAAAGATGGGAGTAGTGGAAGGGATTCAATTTGGAGAAAGTGAGCATCTGAGTGACTATAGTGGATGTGCTCAAGGTAAGGCACACAGATTACCCTTCCCAAAAATACCCACTTATAAAGGGGAAAAGGTTATAGTTCTGGTATATATAGATATATATGGGGACCGGCAAAAGTACCGTCACCCAGAGGTAAGAGGTTTATGATGAGTATCAGTGATGATTGTCTAGGTATTCAAAAGTATATATTATGAAAAATAATCAGAAAAGCTTCAAAGTGTTTTAAGAAATACAAGGCATGGAGTGAAAAACTCCATATAACCCAAATCAAGAGAGAGATAGAGAAGTGATTATAGGGGGGGTATACTTTAAACCTTTTTGAAAATTATATGAGAGAAGACACAGTACAACATCAAATGAGAAGTGCAGAAAATCCTAGACAAAATGGTGTAGACGAGAGGTTGAATAAGACAGTAAGTGATAGTGTCAGAAGTATGTTGTCACATAAGAATATAGGAAAAAGGTTTTGGGCTAAGGTAGTAGATTGCGCCAATTATCTAAAAAATAGAGTTCTTAATTCGGTTGTAAAAGGACAAGCACCCTATGAGAGATGGACCGGCAGAATATTATATGTTTCACACTTAAATGTTAAGTGTTTAATCTAGATAAAGATCGGTCAAATTGGAAGTTAGATCCTAAAGGAAAACCAAGAAACTTGTTAGGATAGGATGAAGATATAAAAAAGTATAGAGTGTATTATCTTAAAAGGGAAGATATAATTCTAGTTAAACACCTAGTAGTTATGGATGAAGGGAAATCTGTAGATCGCTTTAAGCACACAAAGTAAGTTAAAATCAGATGTGAGTAAGAAAATTTCGATGACTTTGAGCTCCTTAAATATCTAAGTTTCCAAGAAAATGATATTGTTGCAAGTTCAAATCAGACGTGGAAGGAAGCGACAGTGGAACCTCAAATGACATCCCAGTCAGAGATGGAAGACATGGTGGAAATTGAACCCGAACCAAAGGAGAGGGGAGAAGTTCAAATTATTAGAAAGAATCCACGGGAGCCATCTATTCCAGCGGCAGATTTTGAGGGAGGAAGGAGAAGAAGTAAAAGGATACAAGAAAGACAAGTCAACAACAAAATACCAAACTGCCGCATCTAGATGAACGTTGAACTTATAGGGAGGCAATGAACTGTCCGGGGATAAACCGGTGGAAGACAACCATCAACGAGGAAATGGCCTCTATTATGGCGGCTGATACTTCGGAGTTGGTGGACTGTCCACCTGACGAAAAGCCAATTGGGTGTAAGTGGGTATTCAAACTAAAACTGAACCCTGATAACACCACAATGCCCGGTTAGTGGCCAAAGGATTTACCTAGAAAGAATGAATCGACTACGAGGAAAAATTTCCCCTGGTCGTTGGGTTTCTCTCCGACCGTATTTTTTTAACTCTCAGGGCACCGGAAGACATGGAGGTGCCCCATATGGATATCAAGACAGATTTTGTGCATGGAGTACTGGAAGAGGAGATTTTTATACGACAACCCGAAAGATTTGTGGAGCAAGAGGAGGAGAGCAAAGCATGCGAATTGATAAAATCTCTGTATGGTTTGAAACATGTGCGCCCCGACAATGGAACAAGAAGCTCGATGGGTTTTTTACAAGTGTTAGATACATTCGGATCATCTCATATCACTCAATTTATCTGTTTGAAGATAATGAAGGAATCATTTTTATTGCAATTTATGTTGATGATTTGCTTGTGTTGAGTAAGTCTATGGAAAAAATTAATAAACATGAAATAGATCTAAAAGGGAGATTTGAGATAAAAGATATGGGGGGAGTAAGATATATTTTGGGAATTCAAGTAGAAAGAGACAAAGATAGAAGAATAATTAGACTAACTCAGAAAGAGGCCATTGGGAACATGTTGGAAAAATTTCAGATGGACAACGCTAATAGTTGTATAACTCCAATGGAGTTGAAGAATGGAAGTGAGGGGAGCGTAAAAGAAGAAGTTATAATTTTGAATGATAAATTAGGCCCTGAAGAGGAGAAGTTTATGCAAACTATTCCTTACAAACAAATAGTGGGCGGCCTAATCTATTTATGAAATGTACCCGACCGGATTTTGGCTGTTGCTGTAGAGTATGGAGTAAAAGTTTGAATGCGCTCACTAAAATGGATTGGGAGGCAGCTAAGAGATTTCTTAGATATCTTATTGAGACTACAGAACTATGGTTATATTTGGATGAGGACAATACTAACATCACCACTTGGAGTGATGTCAATTATGGGGATGCTCTTGTGAGGAGATGTACTTCTAGATATGTTTTGTATGTGGGTGATATGGCTTGCTGCTGGAGCAGCAAACAACAAAAGGCTATTGCTCAGTCAACCATAGAGGCTGAGTATGTGGGTGATATGGCTAGCTGTTGGAGCAGCAAACAACAAAAGGTTATTGCTCAGTCCACCATAGAGGCTGAGTATATGGCCTCTTTTTCTACTGCAAAAGACTTGATGAGGGTGAAGTCTTTGCTTGGTGAGCTTAGTCATCCTAAAAGTGGTGTGTAGAAAATCTTTTGTGATAATCAGGCAGCTATTGCCATTGCTGCTAATCCTAAACACCACTTCAAAGCCAAACACATAGATTTTAAATTGAGTTTTGTTAAAGAAAAAGTAGAGAGCAAAATAACAAGTTTAGAGTACAAACAAGATAGTGAGATGGAAGCGGATATGATGACCAAACCTGTACCTTCTCCTAAATTAATTTTTTTTAAGGAAAAGTGTGTTATTAAATTAAAAGGCGAATAGAAAATAACGCGAGTGTAGATATTAATGGTTTTTTGTTGGATATTTTGTAAATTTTAATAATGTAAAATAATTACAGTAAAGAAGCACTGGCAAAATGCATGTTACTCCACTCTCAAGTCCCCACACTTGTCGCAATCACTGGAGACTGGAGAGGGAGTAAGAGTCATGGCTACCTAAGTTTCTCAAGAAGACAAGGAGCAAATCAGACGAGACTTACCAAAAGGGTTGCCGAAACCAAGATTTGATCCTAGTACCTACCTTTCGCCAAAGTAGCCGGTAGCCGTTAGTTTTATCTTATAGTATAGGACTTGTGCTAAGATATATAAACTACCATAAGTATTCAAACATGTACACGTAAAAAAACTCATTTAACGAGTTAGGTTTGGAAAATACATAAAACAACTACGGACGCACTAATAGAAATCAGTACGCACAAAATGAAAAGAAACATTGAATTTAACGAATAAAATTAAATGTTGATGTCGATCGAACGGCTCACAATGAAGCCAAAGCACCTTAGTGGTGTAACTCTGAGACCTCCATAGATCCTCAGAGTAGGCAGCTCACACGAAGCCTCTAGGATAACCTTGACCCCTTTGTGTTTCGGCAAGAATAAATGCCACTCTGGCAAACAAAATCTCAGATCGCCTTAACCCCTGTGAAAGCAAGACTCCCTTGAGTCGATAGCAAAAAGAATCTATGAATTTGCTCCTCTGAGCAATAAATTATGGAGGGTCAATGTTGACCTTTTGTACAAAAGCTCTCTAGGAGAGAGGGTCCTATTTACCATTTTTTTCTAAGTCCTATCTCTCTCTAAAACTCTATCTACTGATGTACGGCACCAATCATATTACACTACCGTACACAAAAGTACAACTGCCGGTGTACTTTCTGTACGAATATTGTACGACATGGCCTAAATGTCGACACATGTCATATCCGGATTCTGTTCTGTAATCCGCGGAGATCCCGCGATCCAATGTAGTTGTGCCACGTGTCATCCAATGTGGCGATGGCCACAAACTGCTAAGATTCTCTTCCACGATCTCGGCATTCTTCTCGGCCGTCCGATTGAATGTAGATTTCAATCGTAGCCGTCATAAATACTTGCGCGGTATTTGTTTTGTTTAAAGAATCAAATGCGCGGTACTCATTTCTTATCCAAATCGTAATCCGTACTTTTACATAACTGAATCTATGTATCCTGTAAACAGTTGTCGTTAAATGAATTATCCTACGTGGCACTATTTAAATAACTAACAAACCCTATAGTATGTAACTATAGTTGTAGATTTAATGGATAAGTCTACCGGCTGCCGGCGGATTTATCGGACGGCAGGTACCAAGATCAAATCTTAGATGTGACACCTTTCCTTTCAGTAGAGAAACTACTAATATGTAAATCAACAAATTTATTTCCCGTAAACTTCTTGATAGCCTAGGTAGCCATGGCTATAGCTTCCTCTCCAACTTTCAGTGACTACAACAAATGTGGGAGTTGAAGAGAGGAGTTAGAGGCAGATTGCCTCGGCTTATTTTCTACATTATATTTTAGATCTAGAAAATACTAAAAGAAATATAAATTTCTACACTCCCCTTATTTTCTAGTCACTCTTTAATTTCAGACCACACTTCTCCCAGCATAAAATTAGCTTAGGGGAAGGTACAGGTTTGGTCATCATATCTGCTACCATATCGCTATCTGGTCGGTACTCTATACTGATAATTTTGTTTTCTACTTTCTCTCTAACAAAGCTGAGCCTAATGGCCATGTGTTTGGCTTTAAAATGATATTTATGATTGGCAGAAATAGCAATTGCTGGCTGATAATCATAAAAAAAAATCTGAACACCACTCTTAAGGTAACCAAGCTCACCAAGCAAAGACTTGACCCACATCAATTCTTTTACACTAGAGCAAGAGGCCATATACTCACCCTCCATGGTGGACTGAGCAATAACCTTTTGCTGTTTACTACTCCAACAGCAAGCCCCATCACCCACATATAATACACATCCAGAATTACATCTCATCGGAGCATCACCATAACTGGCATCACTCCAAGTAGGGATGTCAATATTTTCCCCACCCAAATGCAAACATAGATCCCTAGTTCCTATCAAATATCTAAAGACTCTCTTAGCTGCGTCCCTATCGTTTTTAGTGGGAGCATTTAGACTTCTAGTCAACACTCTTAAAGCTGCAGCTAAATCCGGCCGGGTACAATTCATGAAATAGGTTAGGCTTCCCACTAATTGCCTGTAAGGAATAATCTACATGAACTTTTGTTCTTCAGGACTTAATTCCTCGTCTAAGACTATGACTCGTTCATCCTCACTCCCCTCACTTCCCTTCTTTAACTCTATTGGAGTTTTACAACTATTAGCTTTATCCATCTGAAATTTTTCCAACATGTTCCCTATTTTTTCCTTTTGAATCAATCTTATAATCTTTCTTTCTCGGTCTCTTTCTACTTGAATTCCCAAAATATATCTTGCCTCCCCCATATCTTTCATTTCAAATCTCCCCTTAAGATCGGTTTTCAGTTTAATAATTTTTTCCATTGATTTACTTAAAACAAGCAAATCACTAACATAAATTGCAATAAATATAACACCTTCCTCATCTTCAAAAACATCGATTGAGTGATCTGAGCTGATCCTGATATATCCAAGACTGGTAAGAAACTCATCAAGATTCTTATTCCACTGTTGAGGCACTTGTTTTACACCATAAAGAGATTTAATCAGCCGGCATACCTTACTCTCTTCTCCTTCCTCCACAAATCCTTCGGGTTGTCGCATGAAGATCTCCTTTTCCAATTCTCCATGCAAAAAGGTTGTCTTGATGTCCATGTGGTGCACTTCGATGTCTTCCGCTGCTGCCAGACTGAGAATTATGCGGACGGAGGGAAATCTGACAACCAGGGCAAAGGTTTTCTCATAGTTGATTCCTTCTATCTGTGTAAATCCTTTTGCCACTAATCGGGCTTTGTAACGGTCAATGGTGTTATTTGGGTTCATTTTTAATTTGAAGACCCACTTACAACCGATTGGTTTTCGGTTAGGTGGACAATCCACCAGCTCCCAAGTATCGGCTGCCATAATTGAGGCCATCTCCTCATTGATGGCTGTCTTCCACCGGTTCCTTTCTGGACAAGTCATCGCCTCTCCCTGAGTTTGAGGTTCATCTTGATGAGGTAGTCTTGTAACCTTGTTATTAACCTGTTTTTCTTCTAATCTTTTGCTACTTCTCCTTCCCCCCTGAAACTCTGTGGCTGGAATAGATGGTTCTCGTGGGTTCTTTCAAACAATCTCGGCTTCTCCCCTATCCTTTGATTCCGAAGCAATTTCCATCACGTCTTTCCCTTCGGGTAGTGTTGTCACTGGAGTTTTCGCAGCCGAGTCCTTTTCGGTCTGATTTGTACCAACAAGAATGTCATCTTCTCTAAAACTTGGATAGTTAGGAAGCTCAAAGTCATCGGAATTTTCTGACTCAAATCTGATTTTTTTGACTTTGTATACTTGAAAGGATCCACAGACTTTCCTTCATCCATAACTACTAGATGTTTTACTAAGATTATATCTTCTCTTTTTAGATCGTAAACTCTATATCCTTTAACATCCTCATAATATCCTAATAAGTATTCGATTTTCCTTTAGGATCTAGCTTCCAATTAGACCGATATGTATCTAAATTGAATATTTGACTACCAAAAACCTTTGAGTGAGATATGTCTGGTTTTCGACCGGTCCATTTCTCATAAGGTGTTTGATCTTTTATAGCTGAGGTAAAAACTTTATTTTTGAGGTAATTAGCGCCGTTCATTACTTCTGCCCAAAACCTTTTTCCTATCTTCTTATCGAACAACGTACTTCTAGCACTATCACTCAGTGTCCTATTTAATCGTTCAGCTACCCCATTCTGTTCCGGGTTTTCTCGAGCTGTCTTTTGGTGTTGAACTCCATCTTCCCTTAGAAAATCCTCAAACTGGTTAGAAGTATACTCTCCACCATTGTCACTCCTTACTCTCTTGATTGGAGTTTCATGGAGTTTTTCCCTCCATGCTTTATATTGTCTAAAACAATCTTGAGCTTTTGACTTGTTTTTCAAAAAATACACCCTGGAATACCGAGACCAATCATCAGTGATAGTCATCATAAATCTCTTCCCCCCCGGTGAGGGCACTTTGGCCGGTCCCCAAATATCTGTGTGTACTAGATCTAGAATTTTTTCTCCCCTATAGGTGGCTGTTTTGGGAAAGGGCAATCTGTGTGCTTTACCTTGAGCACATCCACTACAATCACTTAGATTCTCACTCTCACTGAACTGAATTCCTTCCACCACTCCCATCTTTTTCATCTCTCTTAGCTTATCTAGATTCACATGCCCAAGCCTCTTATGCCACATCATTATATCATGAACACCATCATAATAAAGTTTATTCTTTTCATTGCTTATAATCAGCCTAAACATCTCTTCGCTACCTTTTTCAGCGGTGAAATAAACCTCCTCCTCAAAACTACCAGTAAAGACTCCTTTCCTAGTGCTAGTATCAAAACCCTTATCATCTAATACACACGTAGAGATGAGGTTTTTGTTCAGCTCCGAAATAAACAATACATCGGAGAATGTAACTATGGATGTCTTTCCTTCTACCAATACTTTCAGATCTACCGATCCTACAAGAGTAGTAGTGATTATCCTCCCATCCCCGTACTCTATCTGTACGGTGAGAATCTTTCTTATATTAGTGAACACATGTGCATATCTTATATTTATCCTTACACATGTGCATGGAGGCACCTAAATCAACCATCCAGCCTGCTTCACCTTTCAATCCACCGAAAGCACATTTCTGCTTTGGTGGAATTTCTACCTTGTTTGTCGCTTCCAACTCCTCATCCAATAGGAGCTCATTGTCCTTGTCTTCAGATTCCACCTCATGTACTTGTGTCACAAGGGCCTTTTTCTTTCCTCTCGGGGTTCCAATGGTCTGTCCCTTATTTAACCGAAGCTCGGTTAGCTTAGTGCACTCCGCCATATAGTGCTCTGGTTTCTTACAAAAATTACATAAACCCTTGGGAGCCCTTGGTTTTAACTCGTCGGTCTGATTTTTCTGCTCCCCCCCTCCGTAATTTCCGACCGGTCTTCCGGAATCCTTGTTCCTCTAGTCGGTCCCAACTGCCAAGGCTTGCCCACTCTTTCCTCCCCTTCGGATCTGAATTGTATTATCTCGAACGAGAATCATTCCTACCACTAAGTTCCAAATCCACCTTGAGGCCGGCAAGTCTTGCACACGGTTGACTATGTTCTCAAACTCATCTGGTAGCTTCATCAATAGATAGTTAACCTTTTCTTTTTCACTAAAATCTTTTCTAGCACTCTCTAACTCCATGAAAAGTGTAGCAAACACATTGCAAAAATCCAACATCTTCCCCCCTTTGTATACATACTCCTTAACTTTCTGATCAGCCAACTGTTGTTGCTGAATCGTACCACTTCGGTACATCTCTATGAGAGCCATCCAAAGATCGGATGCCCTTTCTACCTGCGAATGAAGACATGCAAGTCCTTGAGTAAGATGGCGGAGGATGAAGTGTTTTGCCGCTATATTGTTGAAGTCCCAAGTATCAGTATCATTCTCCTCGTTCCTCGCAATAGGTGACATGAATGCCGAACCAGTTGCTATTGGTGTGGTCATCTCCTTCTCCTTTCCTTTGTCCACCACCTCTCCTTCTTTTGTCTCCTCCGTTGAAGATGGATCTGCATCTTTAGTGAATCTGCCTCTTGTAAACCATGGAGGTATCCTAAGATTAGATGGGCGCTTCACCCGTCCACTCACTATTCCCCAAAACCGTTTCTCACATAGAGCTCCTGTCATCATACTTTCCCAATATATGAAGCCAGCTCCATTGAATATGGGCACCCTAGATGGTGGGCCCCTAAGCTGCAACTCTGAGACCTCCATAGGACCTCAGAGTAAGTCGCTCACACGAAGCCTCTAGGATAACCCTAACCCCTTTGTCTTTTATCACGAATAACCGCCACTGTGGCAAACAAAAACTTTGACCACCTTCACCCCTGTAAAGGCAAGACTCCTTTGATTCTATAGCAAAAAGAATCTCTGATTTTGCTCCCTTGAGCAGTAAGTTATGGAGGGTCAAAGTTTGACCTTTTGTATAGAAGCTCTCTGGGAGAGAGGGTCCTATCTACAAATTTTTTTCTAAGTCCTATCTCTCTCTAAAACTCTATCTACTGACGTACGGCACCAATCATATTGTTGTACCGTACAGAAAGGTACAGCTGTCGGTGTTCTTTATGTACGAACATTGTACGACATGACAAAAATGTCGACATATGTTTTTTTTTGGATTCGTTTCCGTAATCCTTGGAGATGCTGAAATCCAATGTCGTGGTACCACGTGTCATCCGATGTGGCGGCGACCATTAACCGCCGAAATCTTCTTCCGCGATCTCAGCATGCTTTCCGGCCGTCGGTTTGAATGCCGATTTCAATCGTAGCCATCATAAATAGTTGCGATGTATTTGTTTCGCTATCGAAACAAATGCGCGGTACTTATTTATTTTTCGTACTCGTAATCCGTACTTTTATAACTGACACTATGTATCTCGTATATAGTTGTTGTTAAATGAATTAGCCTACATGTTAACGTTCATATACGTAATACACTTTATATCATTTACGTCTAATCCTAGAAAATATGGATGAGGTTACTGGCTACCGGCGGCATTTCCTATCTGGAGGGACCAAGATCAAATCCTTTAGGCGACAACTTCCTTTTAGTAAATTAACTACTTTACTACCCCCTAAATCTCTGGATAGCATAGGCAGCCATGACACTAGCTTCCTCTCTAACTTCTCAGTGACTGCAACAAGTGTGAGAGTTGGAGAGCGAAGTTGGAGTCAGACTGCCTCGGCTTCTTTTTCTGCACTTTATTTTAGACCTAGAAAATACTAAAAGAACCATCAATTTCTACAGGTACTGTACAAAAACGAAAGGCCCTTGGCAACCAAAGGGCAAAGCATCGAGTTGCCCGCGACTATTATTTAGATTCGCGAAGCAATCACGCACATTGTCTTGTGTGAACAAACTCTCTTCGGCGAGGATAGTTTCTTCACACAGGTCACGTACCATTGGTACACGTGAAAAGTAACAAAAATATCCACCACGAACAGGCGATGAGAAACGAACATGTCATACACGCCATGCGCCTTTCGCCACGGTGCATGCAAGTCGACCGAATTATACTTGCACGCTCATTCTGACATCCGCTAACCTTCAAAGTTTGCGCCGCCTTTTTGCCATTCTGTTTCGAAATTTTGATTTTCAATTTCAAATTTAAAACTTGGTCGCAAAGTTTTCGTACCAATCATTAACTACCTCCGCTCGTACAAATATTACGTACAAATTATCAATATGAAGAATAATTTTAGATTTTAAAAATCTGAAAACTAACCTGCGTGGCGCCAATTATAATTGAGAAACGATATCTACTGGCACGACATAATTGAACGATGTGCCTGTAAACACTAGAAATAGACGTCTCCGCATCTTTACTGGGACCGCCTAATGGAGAACAATAGACGTCTCTGCATGTTTAGTGGGACCTCCTAATGGAGAACATACCTAAGCACTAGGCCACTAGGCACTACAGTACTGTACAGTAAATTTGGCGTGAGTTAAGATCGCGATATTAAAATTTGTGGATATATTGAAGTTATGCCAACCCTTAAAAAGTGAAAAAATATCCGTTTGTCCTACGTAACGTCTTGCAAATATTTTATTTGGCGTCTATTTTCTAGGGTCTTCTAGGAATTTTTAGGCATTTTGTTGCTTTTTACGGCATTTTGGCATTTCTATGGGAGTATGGGGCTTCTTGAGCTTTTAAGCGTTCATAAGGTTTTTACTTTTTAACTTTACGCCTCAATTTTTCAGCCTTGTTTTTTTTGGAGGGATAGCCTTATGGTTACAAGAACAAAAATCATATGCAACTTCACTCGGATTTATATATTTTAAAGAATTAGGGTTTACAACGAGGTAACATGTTGTCGATTCAGGAGCGAACTGTCATATCGATAAACATTGATGAAATGTATGCATTTTCTAGGTTTGAACAAAGGAAAAATTAATAAGAGGAAGTCAGCAAAGGCAGCCTGCCTCTCACTCCACTCTCCAAACCCCCACACTTGTCGCAGTCACTGAAGATTGGAGAGGAAGGTAGAGCCATGGCAACCCATGCTGCCCACAGAGAGAGAGAGACAGACTGTAGGTTTTGGTAGGTTTACCAAAATGGACTTGACGAACCCAAGATTTGATCTTGGTACCTGCCGTCCGTCAAGAATTCGATAGCCAGTGGATTTATCCTATAGTGTACGACGAGTGCAAGAGTATATAGGGTACGATAAGTATATAAACACGAACCACACAATATGTTTCATTTAACTCATCACGGGACGGACTGTACATGGAAATGGATTAGACTGCACAAATTCCGGACCGCGTGAAATTAACAAAACGACATTTTACTTAGACGACCAATATTAAATGTCGGTATTCATCAAATGGTCGTGGTGCGAGCCGGGATTCCGGAGTGGGCGACCTGGCATTTTCGGGAACTGCCACTCCGGGTGACAAGTGGGAGGATCCGAAGGATTGTGGGATCTCTGGGATGTGAGATGACAATTGCGGATGTGACAAATGTCACATTATGGCGATGTGTTATATGACCGTACAGAAAGTACTCCTGTACCTGTACTTTCTTGTACGATACAGTCTTAAGATTTGTTCGTACCTTAGTACTAGGGGGATAAGAGAGGGGTTTTAGGATTTAGAATAATTTTGGTAGGTAGTCGCCTTTCTCCAAGAGAGCATCTGTATAAATAGGCAAACTTTGCCATTTAATTACAACTCATTTAGTTGACCATTTTCAGTGATTCTTTTTGCTGCGGACTCAAGGGAGTCCAAGCTACACAAAAGTGTAGTCGGTTTGAGTTTCTACCTTCTAAGGTGAAACTCTGTGTGCTCCATTGCCTACAGAAATCGCAAATCCAAAAGAAGCTAATCTAGATAGTGCCGACTCTAAGTTGATATAAACCCAAATGATTGACCCCTTGACAATCAAAACCCCATTAAAGCTTCACCCCTGTGAAATAAGACTTTCTGTGTGCTCAGTTCCACCACAGAATGCAAAGGTAGAATATGAGTTTTGGACACATTCACCCACTTTGACTTTCCCTTAAAAATGCAACCACCTTGGCAGAAAAAAACTCTGACCGACTACTTCCCTGTGTAGTTTGGACTCCCTTGAGTCCGCAGCAAAATGATTCACTAAAAATGGTCATGTAAATTGATAGTTATGAATGGTCAAAGATGACCTTTTGTATAAGAGCTCTCTGGGAGAGAGGCTGCTACCAACTAAATTTTCTAAGTCCTATCGCTCTCTAAAACTCTATCTACTGACGTACGGCACCAATCAAATTACTGTGTCGTACAAAAAAATACATGTGCCGGTGTACTTTCTGTACGGCCATCGTACGACATGGCCAAAATGTCTGCACATGTCATATCCGGATTTGTTTCCGTAATCTCCGGAGTTGCCGCAATCCAACGTTGTCGCGCCACCTGTCACATGACGTGGCGATGATATAAAAGAAAACGCTAAAAGTACATATTCTGTGATCGCGGCGCCTATCGTGGTCGTCCGATCAAAACCAGATACAACTATAGCCGTTGAAAATATACGCACAGTATTTGTTTCGCATTCGAAACAAATGCGGGGTATCCGTTTCATATAATGCATTAAACCGTACATTGTACTATTCAAAACGGTATCTGTGCATTACGTATCTATTTCCCGTTAGATGAACTAGTCTACGTGTAACAAATTAAATATTTGTCAAACCTAATGTATCCTATCACTAATCCTAGACTTATAGGTTAATGCTAACGGGTAATTTGACAGACGGCAGGTACCCGGATCAAATCTTGGATCCGTTAAACCTTGATAGATAGGTAACTCTATCAAGATTTGCCTTCTGTCCTCTTTGAACAGCATAAGCAGCCATGAATCTAACTCCTCCTCAAGTCTCTAGTGACTGCGACAAGTGTGGAGACTTGAGTGAAGAGTTAGAGGCAAGCTGTCAGTGTCTCCTCTTTGCCTTTTATTTTACAATCTCTGGACCTAGAAAATACTTATATTTCAACACAAGGTGGCTGCATTTCTAAGGGAAAGTCAAAGTTGGGGAATGTGTCTAAATACTCATATTCCAACTTTCCATTTCGTGGGGGAACTGAGCACATCGAAAGTCATCTTTCACGGGGGTGAAGCTCTATTGGGGTTGTGAATGTCTGGGTGTCAGGTGTCATTCATTTGGGTTTATATCAACGTGGAGTCGGCACTATCTAGATAAGCTTCTTTGGATCTGCGAATTTTTTAGGGGGGGTGGAACCCATAAAATTTTAAACATCACAACCTCTACTGTACTTTCTGATATCATAAATTAAAGATCGTCACTTCGTTCTTGATACGCATCACTGAACAAATTACATGGAACTCCACCGTGTATCGGTGTTATTATTTGATGTTTTTTTTGCCACTTAATTTTTTTTTTCTTTGTACACTCTTATCCGATTTTTCATTAGGAACGACCATAGAAAGCTGAGAATCTTGCCTTTCAATCGAAACCGTCGAATCCACAATCTGACAGAAAAGACTTTTTAAGTGGCGAATAAAACATTACCACTACATTAATAGCGATGCCGATGATTTTGGACCCTCACAGTCCGGTTTGGTTATGTTCCGAATTTGTCCAAACCTAGCTAAAAGCCCCCCTAAACTTGATCTTTAAAAACGACGAACGAAGATAAATTGTTCGATCCTACCGAGACGAACCGCTGAAATCCTTTTCAAAACGATAGTTATAGGGCGGATTCCGTCGGAAACATATTGTAATGTTTCGCTTTTGTCGTATGTGTAGCTTTTGCTTATCGATTACGTCCTGACGGCGAAACAACTTCCAAGCCTCTCGCAATACAATATTACGTAATAATATTGAATTTTAAATATAAAAATTTAAATACACTTATATTTACAGAATTATGTGTATGCGGTGAAGCTATAATCTCTTTGATTGCGTTGAGGATCTTTTTAGCAAAAAATCATTATGTTGATGACTTTGTTTTGAGTGATTGGGCCAAATAAGCCACGTTGCAAAACATAATATAGTGGATAATTATAATTATGTATCAAGGCTATTATAGGTATTGTACAAAACCTAAATAGTGAAAAACGAGCGTAATACTATTTAAAACATCCTCTAAGTTTTTTACACAATTTTAGTTTACTATTTGTACGGTTTTTAAACACCACAATACTGTAGTACGCTATTTTGATGTACTTATATTAAACGTACCGTTATGCGACTAACTGCGTAGTTTAATGGATTACCAAAGGGAATTGCTAATCGTAGGTAGTTGGACAATTTTTGCTGCGCGTAGGTAGTTACATCAGCTTGTCAAAAATTGAACATTTTAAGTTCAGATTAGTACAAGTTATGTACATTTAAGTTTAGATTTGACGGTCAATCCGTCGAACAACTTTGACTTGCGAAATATTGTAACAACCAGTTAAAAAAGTGTCGCCCTTGCGAACGTCGATCGTCATAAAAAAACAACAATTCACACGGCCGACCAAGGTTTATGGTAACAAAACTGCGGCAACCACATGTAAATAAATTGCTGAGCGCAGGTACCATAGTTCAAAAGTAGGTGAAAGTAGGCCCATACAATAAGCCTATTGTATGTAAAACATACAATATGACCTTAAGACCCGTATTGTATTCGGACCTGTTCGGATCAATTTAAACATTCAAGGGATTAATTACTAAAAGGTATGTGCCGGCGACAGATTTGATCCTGGTACCTGCCGGCCGTCAGAGGGTACATAGCCGGTAGCCTTAGCCGTTAAGTCTAGAAGTAGTCTTACATAGTATATAGTACGATAATGATTTAAACATGTACACGCAGGATAAATCATTTAACTATAACTGTAGACGGGATACATAGATATGGTAGAGTAAAAGTACGAATTGCGGTACGGATAATAAATCAATACCGCGCATTGATTTCGTAAGCGAAACAAATACCGCGCATGTATTTATTACGGCTACGATCAAATGCGAGTTTAATCGGACGGCCGGAATTAGCGCCGAGATCGCGGAAGAAGAATTCAGCGGTTTGTGGGCATTGCCACATCGGATGACACGTGGCGATGTTACATTGGAGCGCGGCATCTCCAAGGATTAAAGGAGCGAATCCGGATATTCCACGTGTGGACATTTAGGCCATGTCGTACAATGTCCGTACATAAAGTACACCGGCAACTGTACTTTTGCGTACGGAACTGTATTCTGATTGGTTCCATACATCAGTAGATAGAGTTTGTGAGAGAGATAGGACTTAGAAAAATTAGAAGATATGACCCTCTCTCCCAGAGAGCTTCTGTGCAAAAGGTCAACTTTGACCCTCCATAACTTACTGCTCAGGGGAGCAAATTTAGAGATTCTTTTTGCTATCGACTCAGGGGAGTCTTGCCTTCACAGGGTGAAGGTGGTCAGAGTATTTGTCTGCCAGGGTGGCAGTTATTTTTGCTTAAACACAAAGGGGTCAGGATTATCCTAGAGGCTTCTTCGAAGCTGTCCACTCTGAGGACTTATGGAGGTCTCAGAGTTTCACTTGCGAACGTCGATCGTCATAAAAAAACAACAATTCACACGGCCGGCCAAGGTTGAGGGTAACAAAAATTGCGGCAACCACATGTAAATAAATTGTATGTGGCGTACAAACCATAGTTCAAAAGTAGGTGAAAGTAGGCCCATACAATATGCCTATTGTATGCAAAACATACAATATGACCTTAAGACCCATATTGTATTTGGACCTATTCGGACCAATTAAACATTCGGACCAATAATTTTTATTTACACCTTCTGATTTCGACGATCGGACGGTCGCTGATCAAAGTAGCGATCTAACAAGATCACATGAAAAGCCCATAACACAACTTACGATAAAAGGGCCGACCAAAGGCCTACCATAAAAACGCCTACTTTTAAACTATGGCAGTTACTTTTTGGGCTTCATTTGGTCGCGCGTGACGACGCGCGTATTTTATTACCTAATTTCATTGATATTAAATTATTAATACTCGGGTCCGTTTTAGTGTTGTACGAAGTTTATTTCGTTTCGTGCGAGTTAAATGTCGTCCTTTAATTTGCATTAACGCTTCGTGATTAGATTCCAATTTTACGGGTAAGTGAAATGCATGTATGTGCTCTCACAGTGGGGCTCTCAAATGTACGTAACTTGTACTAATTTGTACTTAAAATGTACAATTTTTGGCAGCTGACGCAACACTTGCGCGCAGCAAAAATTGTCACTGCGATTAGCAATTCCCTTACAAAATGTCTGTGGTTTGTTGACGTGTTAGTTTCTTTCGTAACTGTTTTTTTGTTCCGCCTGCAAGATTTTATGTTTCGTCTTTGCCATCCACTTTTGTGGATCCCATGAACTATAAGGTGGTTTACCATCACGATTTCTTAATAAAATGTGATTATTACATGCTAGTTAGTCACAATGTTCTCTACCCCTAAAAGGTCCAGTCTGCAGCGCCAATAGGATTTAAGACTATATTTTAAAAGCAAAATGGTAAGCCAACTGAGTACATGTGAACCAAAAAAAAAAAAAAGGTAAACACGAAACTGAAGGATAACTTAGCTTGTTTGATGGCGTTTCGACGCCGTTGTTAGGGTTTGCTTGTCAATGACCCTTTGGTTGTTCGTGTCTGGGCTGCGGTATTTAAATGGGGAGAAAACTTTATCGGCGTGGGTGAATGAACTTTACTAACGGAAATGTTCGTAACACATGTATTGTTAACATATACTGAACTACACAACTAATCGTTTTTAGTGTTAAAGTTTTTTCACACACTTAACACATCTTTTTGCCTTGCAAACTTGTCGGATTGCCAATCGAAGTCTGCCAATAGGAAGGTGAGAATCTTGCCTACCAATAGCAACCACCGGATTGACAATCCGACATGTGTGCACGTTGAAAATATGTTTTAAGTGGCGAAAAAACCTTTAATACAAATAACGATTATCAGTGTACTTACCAAACTACTTTTCTACCTTTTGTATATTTTTGGTAAAAACATTTATGTTGATATAACACATTCACCGGGCTTGAAATAGTTTTCCCGGTTGAATGGAGCTCAGTTCATTTGTATCCATCACCATATCAATATAGGTCAATCACAATCCGTTTGCTTTGTGAGTCGGCCCTCTACTAACAATTGGTGTTGGAGCAGTGTGTTAGGATAGTGAATTAGGATAGTTTGAGAATAATGGAGCATTGGATGGGTCGCTCACAGTACATTTAACGATCGTTTATGAAGACAGTATTGAAGACAAATCTCACCTACAGTGTAGATGTGACAATTCGAGCCAGTCGCGAACTTTCAATCAAAAATCTTAATGTCGAAGGATCATTTAAGGTAGGTGACGAATACGTTGGTAGAGTTGCAAAGTTATTTACCTTACGAAGTCATACAATTCAAAGCATTGTGCTCAAAACAAGCCAGCGCATGTCCAGTTTACTGCCCTTCAAACACGAAATGCTACAAAAAAAAATGGCGTATGGGATAAACAAACGCACACACCATATTTGCCGTAAAAGATTTAGTTAGACGTAACGGGCCTCATGCTAAGCCATGTTGAAAAAAGAGGCGTTTGTTTAGCTTAATTTTGGTACAACGTTAAGGTTTAGCAATTAGGTGAGGAACATAAATCATGGAGGCTACCTAGGGAATTTTTGTCGAGGATCAAGAGTTGCATTCCATCCATAAGCCATTAACACTCTCATAGGCCAAAAGTTATGTGTTGTACGCCAAATTGAGCGAGAACCGAGAACAAGTACCATCGTGATGTAAACTCCTTTTGCACTTAAAAGGTTTTCCGTCGTGTACAATGAGAGTTGCTATTGCAAATCTGATGATGAAAGACACATGTGCATGACACTAAAATCATCCCATTGAGGCACAATAAAAATGCTTCGTCAAAAGCGTGGACATGTAGATGATTATACACTTGTCACGAGCATGCGGCGAGATCTTGAGACCTAATGAGAAACAATTTCTCGATAAAGTATTATGTTTAACTAAGGATCTTGTTTCATTATTTAAACATCACGTGGACGATTATATATTGTCAGACCTAAAAGACAAAACATAATCATTTAGCTGGTGATAACAGGACGAAGTATGAGAGGAGAAGAGAGGTTTTTAGGGTTTTTAGATATAGGGCTTTTTCGGGTTTCTTAGGGAAGACCCAAACTGGCAGCCCAGCTCCACAAGGAGGTTCATATAATTTACGGATATTGTCACAGTCTATTCTCTCACTCACCTCAAAACATCATGTCCATCGAAAAGGACACTACCAAGTTGGAAAAACAAACTTGATTTACGAGATGAGCTATACAGTATGGTCTTACAGCTAGAACCAGCTTTCTGGGTTCAAGTTACAGTAGAAGCATCTACACTGCTATTAGAGATACAATTATTATTTTTGGCCTAAAACCATCTGTTTATAGCACTAATTAATAGAGTGGATTACAATCTGCCTCACCCCCTACACTAAATGAGTATTATGTGTTCTAATGTTGCGTATACGCTTATATTTCCTTTAAAAATGGGCCGTCTAGCGGTGTTTTGTATAGTGTTTGATAACGTTATTGGGTGTTGAAAGCAGTTTTCACTCAATTTTAGCAGCCTTGCCATTCACCGAGATTTTCTGTAAACACTACTACACATTTGAGGCATCATCTAGCAAGATTTTATCACAACACTGCAATTTAACAGAAATAGAAACATGTTAAGGCACAAAAACAAACATTGACATCTGTCTTTTGTTCAACGAAAGATATTTTTAAATAATAGATTGTTGTGCAATTATACATTTTCCACTGAAGCCGCGGATATACTTCATTCATCAACACAACAACACACTAAAAACGAAACAAACCCGTTCATTTTTCCAAACAAGGTTATCGTGACGATAAAATAGCTTTACAAAAATCCAAACTAGAATCATTCAAAACCTAAACCCTACTTTCTTGGTCTGGACAAGAATGTCATTATGTATGTATGTTCGTAGGTACATATTTGACTGGGCTGTTGCAAACATATACGTAACTCTTTTACGGAAAATTAAGTAACGTACCGGAAGAAGTTACATACCATACTCAATGCATATACAAACGTTGTCGGGTCAGTTTATACATGGATGCTTGT
>JBBHKE010003555.1:117523-234133 GCA_037447655.1 Zygnema cylindricum | reverse complement strand
CCCCTCTTCACTCTCATGGCCCCACTTCTCCAATCGATCGTCGGATTCCATTTTAGGAGCCACGGTTTCTCCAAGATTACCTTATGGTCACCAAGAGGTAATACATGAAGTGTATTGTACCATCAGAATTTCCTGATTTCGACGCGTAACCTCGGAGTACGATAGGTAATGGATAAAGAATTTCCGTCAGCCAATAGTACCGACTGATGATTCTTAAGCACCAATAAGGAAGTTTTAATCTTTTCACCGTCGCCTCGTTGATGAAATTTCCCGATGATCCGGAGTCCACCATGAAGCTAGTTGCGCTCACTTCGATTTGACCCCTAAAAATAAAAGGGTCTCCTCCTTCACCGGCTAACCTCATGATGTTAAGATTCCCCTTTCCTAGATTTTTCCGTTTTGGACATTCTCGGGCCATATGGTCCAAGGAACCGCACTGGAAGCATAAGCCATTTTGCCTCTTTTGTTGGAGCTCCTCGAGGGACAAGTTGTTGGCCTTAGTTTTGACAATTTTTTTATTTTTCCGCATCACATTGACCACTTCTTTATCCTCATCAATTGCTCCGAGCTCCATGGGAGTTGGACCATCTTCTCGTCGACCCCCTCCACCGCTACTCGATCCATAATCATAAGGTCTACGGAAGGTGAAGTGGACTGAATCCGTCCGCTCAGCAAACTGAATGATCGCTGAGAGACTAAGAGTTGTGCTTTCCCGAGCAAGCCATTGCTCCATTTCCCTACGAATGGATGATTTAAGACCTTTCACGTAGGGATCCACAGCTTCATTGTCCATCATCGTAGGTATTTGAACCTTGTACTCCAAAAACCGATGCGTAAACTCCAACACCGAACTTCGTTGCTTCAACACTGCAATCTTATCTCTTGCAGCCTTACCGTATTGACAGGCTGCTTAGCGTCGCGAACAAATTGAATGAAGAGAGCCCAAACGGTCAAGATCTCATCATTCTCCACCAATGTCCTCCACCATGCTCCCGCTGCCCTTTAAGAAGACCACCCGCGTAGTGAATCTTCTCACGGTCCGATAGGCTAGGAAAATTCTCGAGATAATTCACAACGGAGAATAGCCACGTGTCCAGATTCTTGTGTCTTGCAGGGTCGAACTCGTCGGGAAGTCTTAATTTTGGTCTCCTGTATTCCCTCTCCATGCCTCGATGAGGTCGCTCACCAAGACAAGATTCCAAAGCGACGACATTGTTGCTTAGCTGCGCGTTTTGTAATCTAATGCTTTCTAACTCCTTGAGAACTTACGCTAACATTTCTCTAGTGGATACGCCGTGTTCGTCCATGCTGTCAAGTCACGTGGAATAGCTCCGATACTAGTGTAAAAGGGGACAATAATAAGCACTAAAACACACCACAATACACAACGGAAAATTCCAATGATCTTCCCGTAGCAACAACAAGAGCACACAACAATGAAAGACAAGGCTGCGCTTTATTACTCGGGAGAGGATTACAAGAGTCAGCCCTCGCTGCGAAAGTCTACTTAAAGAGTGTCCTGCTGACTAGGCTTACCTCACTATTTAAACTAACTAGCTGGTAATCAACCTAGTACTGTACAATTGTACACGTGGACCTTCACAGTCAACCGAGACAAATCTCAAAATATCATTCTATAACAATACCGTTCTATCGACATTCCGCAGCGTTGCTATACTGTTAAGCTGCGTTGCTGTGCTGCGCTGCTACGCTACTAAGTAGCTACGCCGCTAAGTTGCTACGCTGCTATGTTGCGCAAGTCTAGAATCGAGTTGCGCTGCTCTGACAACGCAATTATAGCAGCCCTGTTGCTAGCTACTAAGTACCCAACTCTGTAACCTTGTTACAAAATCTTTCATGTCAAATCTGCTTCTAAGATCTTTCTTTAACTTATTGATCTTTTCCAAAGACTTAACACCAGCAGATCATCCACATAAATTGCAATTAAAATCACACCATTCTTATCTTCAAACATAGAGATAGAGTGGTCACAGTTGATCCAAATATATATCAGATCGGTGAGAAATTCATCCGATTTTTTATTCCACTATCCGGGAGCATTCTTCAATCCATCTATGGACTTTTTGAGCCTGCAGACTTTGCTTTCTTCTCTTTCCTCCACAAACCCCTCTAGATGCCGCATAGAAATTTCTTCTTCTAATTCACCATTGAGAAAGGCAGTCTTAATATCCATCTGGTGTATTTCCATGTCTTAAGTTGTGGCTAGAATAAAGATAACAACTGGAGCAAAAGTCTCCTCATAGTCAATCCCCTCCATTTGGGTAAACCCTTTTGCTACCAACCGAGCTTTATATCTTTCAATGGTATTATTTTGATTCAGTTTAAGTTTCAAAACCCATTTTCAACCAATCGGTTTTTCCGTCCGGAAGACAGTCGGCTAGTTCCCAAGTATTTGCTTCCATGATGGAGGCCATCTCATCATTTATGGCTCTAATCCATCTGGCTTTCTTTGGACTGTTCACTGCCTCCGAGTATGACTGGGGCTCATCTGGTTGAGATAGCTTAGTTACCTTATGAACGACATGTTTCTCTTCTATCTTTTTGCTGCTCTTTCTCCCTCCCTCAAACTCCGAAGCTAGAATGGAAAGAAGTCTTGGATTTCTCCTTACTGTCTCATTGGCTCCCCTATCTACAGAAGCTGATTTCCGGTTCCTCGGCTTCAGTCTCCTCGAAGTCGATAAGAATATGTGAGGTTTCCGATGGATCTCATGTATCTTGGATCTCCTCTGAATCTACAATCACTGTGTCACTCATGTCTCTTTTGGAAACGACCGAGTTCTCCTCACTTTCATACTCAAATGTGATTCTTATCTTCTTGGTATATTTGAAGGGGTCAAATGACTTCCCTTCATCCATGACAACTAGGTGTTTGTCTAGAATGAAATCTTTCTTTGCTAAGTCATAGACTCTATATCCCTTGACATCCTCATCATATCCTACAAAGTATCCAGGTTTTCCCTTAGCATATACTTTCCAGTTTTACTTATCCGTGTGAAGAATGAATACTTGGCTACCGAATACTTTAAGGTGAGAGATATCATGTTTCCTTCCAACCCATCTTTCATAAGGTGTTATTCATTTTACAGCTGAGGTTATGACTCTTTTTTTAATGTTGTTGGCATAGTTCATGGCTTCTGCCCAAAATCTCTTTCCTATTTTTTTGTCGGCCAACATACTGCATTCAGTATCTTCTAGTGTTTGGTTCAACCTCTCAGCTATACCATTTTGTTCCGGGTTATATGGTACAATTTTTTGGTTCTGAACTCTCTCATCTCTTAAGTATTCCTCAAACTGGTTAGAGGTATATTCTCCCCAATTATCACTCCTTATTCTCTTAATGGGGGTTCCATGCAACTTCTCACTCCAGGCTTTATATTCTTTGAAGTAAGTTGGTGTTTCAGACTTCGTTTTTACGGAGTAAACTATACAGTATCTAGACCAATCAACGGTTATTGTCAACATAAATTTCTTCCGTCCGACCGAAGGTACTTTTGTAGGTCCCCAGATATATATGTGTGGACCAAATCTAGTATTTTCTCACCCATATATGTGGCGGCTTTGGGATAAAGAAGTCTGTGAGCATTACCTTAAGCACAGCCACTATAATCATCCACAATATCATTATCCCCAAACTGAATGCCTTTTACTACACCAAGCTTCTTCATTTCCCTCAGCCTATCAAAATGCACATGCCCCAACCGTTTATGCCATATCATCAATTTTGGAACACCAACATAGTAAGCATTCTTCTTTTCATTACTCAGGTTAAGCCTAAACATTCCTTGGTTTCCCTTATTTGCCGTGAAGTAGACATCACCCCCATACTTAAATGTAAAGACTCCCTTTCTAGTTCTGTTATCAAACTCTTTGTCATCTAACACAGATGTAGAGACAAGATTTTTAGTCAGATGAGGAATGTAGAGTACATCTGAGAAGGTGAGTATATAAGTCTTACCCTCCACTAAGACTTTCAGGGTACCGACCCAACTAGATCTGTGGTAACCACTCTCCCATCCGCGTACTCTATCTATATACTAGGTGTTGAAAAGAGGTAATTAAATAGTTCACTTTTTTTGTTTTGTTTTACTTTAAAGAGAGAGAGTGAGGATCAAAGGCTTGCCATGGCTGCCCCCATATTTATAAAGTGGCAGAATTTGAAGCTGAGGATATTTTACAAAAATGTTGCATACGTCCAGAATTGAACCTAGGTCAGTGGTTCAGGCGTTACCAAAACGATACACCTGACAGATTTCAAAGATCTATAAACAATACTGCGACGGCTAATTAACACCAACTTAGCGAAGATGAACAATTTATGCATTTACGAGAATCTGAACTGTGTAATATATGATTTGATCGGACGACCAGCATTGTAGTCGCCACTCGAAGTGAGCTTTTGGCGACATTTTGAGATTGCGTCACGTGGTGCCACGTGGCGCCGCATTATTTGATACCGTAAAAGATGGGAGGAGGAACCATGGCTCCCGATTTGACAAGTGTCACCTTGTAGACCATGTCGTACAATTGACGTACAATAAGAACATCACCCATTGTACCTTCTTGTACTATATAGTGTTTCTATTGGACTAGGGTTTAGTAATAGGTAGTCGTGAGTAGGCAGATCAAGACTTAGTGATATTTAGGTACCTCTCTCTAAGAGAACTTGGAACTATAAAGGTCATCTTTGACCAGCCATAACTTGCTCCTCAAAGGAGCAAATTCACTGATTCTTTTTGGGTTTGAATCAAAGGAGTCTTATCCTCACATGGGTGGGAGTGGTCAAAATATTTGTGTGCCTAGGTGGCACTTATTCAGTGGGAAAGTGGAAGGGCCAAATATTATCATAGACGCTCTAAATATGTTGCTCATTTTGTGGGTCAATGGAGACCATATAATTTTAGGTTATGGGCCCACCCTCTAGGGTGCCCATATTTGATGGATCAGACTTTTTATATTGGGAAAGGATAATGGAGGGAGAAATATTTGAGAAGCATGTATGAGGCATAGTGTTTGGACAAATTCGATGCCCACCTCCACCTGGGTTTGGAGGGAAACGTTTTTGTGGCACCTCTTGTAGAAATTAATGGTATTTTAAAGTATTTTCTAGGTCTGAATAGAAATATAGAAAGAAGCTGAGGCAGTCTACCTCTAACTTCTCTCTCCAACTCTCAAACTTGTCGCAGTCATTGAGAAATTGGAGAGGAAGCTAGAGCCATAACTACCTAGGCTATCCAGAGGTTTACGGGATATATATATATTAGTTTATTTATAATTTGGGGTTAATTTATTAAAATTATATGTGATACCTCCATGATTTGATCCTGGAACCTGCTGGACGGTAAGCAGCCGATAGCAGGTAGCTTTAACCATTAAGTCTAGACATAGTGTTACTTAATGTAGGGTTTGATAATTAATTAAACATTAATACGTAGGATAGTTCATTTAACTAAAACAGTTTTACGGGAAACATAGATCCAGTAATGTAAAAGAACGGATTACGGTACAGATAAAAAATGAATACCGCGCATTTATTTCTTTAGCGAAACGAATACCGCGCATGTATTTATTTCGGCTACGATTGAATGTGAATTTAATCGGACAACCGGAATTAAACGCCGAGATCGCGGAACACGATTTTGGCGGTTTTTGGTCATCGCCATATCGGATGACACGTGGCGGAATGACATTGGATAGCGGCATCTCTAAGGATTAAAAGAGCGAATCCGGATATACCACGTGTCGACATCTAGGCTATGTCGTACAATGTTCGTACAGAAAGTACACCGACAGCTGTACTTTTGTGTACGGAGGAGTAATCTGATTGGCTCCGTACATCAATAGATAGAGTCTGTGAGAGAGATAGGACTTAGAAAAATTAGAAGATAGGACCCTCTCTCCCAGAGAGCTTCTGTACAAAAGGTCAACTTTGACCCTCCATAACTTACTATTGTTTTTAGAAAGCTTTAGTCCTCTTTATGCCTCAGCTGTGAGAGAGAGGTGTTCAGGACTTAAGCTATTTTTGGTTGAGTTCGGTTCAGTACTTACCGAAATTAGTGTGACAGTGAAGTTGGGAGTTCACGGTTCATTCACACTTGGGACACGTGTCGTCACTTGGGAGAATGCGTGAGTATGTCCTCCGTGGACGTACGGAAATTCGGCAGGACCACTCGACTTCGTGAAGTCAATTCTACGGTGCCGAATCCTCTAATCGGACCGCTGACAGCTGCCGCCAACAAATAGTGACGAGGCGTGACTAGATCATTATCACTTTACGTTGTCTGAACTTCGGTGTAAATATTTGTGATAGAATGTTAGATGTACGCCTGGAATGCCTCCGTACAGCTTAGTGTAGTTTCGGTGTATAAAAGTAGGACTTATTGAATTTGATTTTTAGGAACAAATGATATGAAAACCGTACACTCAGTTTTATGTAATTTCATTTCTACATATCTCACAGATTTGTGAGCGGAATTGATTGAAATTTTGAGTGTGTGTTTTTTTGTATGTTATCATTGTGGCATATTTCAGGACGTTTGGAGCGTCTTTATGAAAGTTATAGTCTGTCAAAGTTGTTGTTCAGCCATCGGTATTTGTGGAAGCTTCCTCTCTTGATTTGTTCTACGATGACTACTGCTGCATCTTCTTCATCTTCAGTACCAACACTTGTCTCAGAACAACACTTACTGCTCAGGGGAGCAAATTCAAAGATTCTTTTTGCTATCAACTTAGGGGAGTCTTGCCTTCACAAGGGTGAAGTTGGTTAGAGTTTTTGTTTGCCAGGGTGGCTGTTATTCTTGCTGAAACACAAAGGGGTCAGGGTTATCCTAGAGGCTTCTTGGAAGCTATACACTCTGAGGACTCATGGAGGTAGATCGCACCATAGGGCTTAGGAGAGGGAGTCCAAGTGTTCAAGCGTTTTCTACAGGAGCTGATTGGCAGATGCGTGATGAGGAGAGAGGGAAAGATCCCTCTCCCAACTTTGGTGGAAGAGGACAAAGAGGTGGCACATATGATAGACAGGAGAAAGGAACGTTGTCAAGCTCATGTGCTTTTTTGGCATACCTTTATATCACCAAGGATTTCCAAGCCTTTTTTTTTACCCTCTACGGTCTTCACAGTACGGAGGAGTGACTGCACCAAGCCGCACGAGATCCTTTTATTTCCTAAACTGAGCGAAACGCACTTTATTTGACGCCTAACGGAGGCCGGACGACAAAGTTCTACGGTCTCAAAGATTGCAATTTACTTACATGGGACCAGTTTCCAAAAGCCGCCGTAGGGGGGTATATTGTGGATTGCCACGTAACTTCTCGGATTTGCATTTAGAGTATAATGTGGTAGCCGTCAGTAGGAATTTAGTTGAGTCTCAGCTGACTCGTGGTCCATTAATTACGTTAGGTCAAAGTTTGGCAAGTTAGTGTTCTTTTTCAAGACTTTGTTTTATTATAGTGGACCAAATAATTACTTCCGCCCGCACATCTAGCCGCAGCCCGGAGGAGAATTTTTTGCCCCGAGGGTAATACGGATTATTTTGTCTCATGTTAGTTCTATTATATTTGCTTGCCACTCATTGGTTAATAGCGTAGCTTTGACTTTTGGACCTGCAATTTGACAAACTTTGATGTATAAGGCAATTGGGGTTGAAGGAGACAGGTTGCTTTTTCGTAATGTCTCCTGTGAAAACCCTCAGAATTCCAACAAACCTTCTTTTGGAGAATCTTTGTGTTGTTTTGAGTCTATTGCCATCTTGGTTTTGGATCTGTCTTTTGTGGAAACCAGAGTCTGGGCGGGTAGTTGGCACTAACTTCCTTTTGGGTGGTTCTAGACTTTTTGCTGTTTGGAACCGAAAAAAAGTATGATTGGTTCTGAGCTGCGGACACCGAAGGTTGCAAGAGTACCATACCTTTTGACGATACTATCCGGAGAGGGGTCGCCTTTTTCTAATTGTTATTGTTGATTGCTGGGGTATGTTAAGCTTGCTTTGCTACATTACACATTTTCTATCTTTTTTTCTCTTTTTTGGGGCAACGTGATATTGTTAAATTTGGAAAGCCAATCATATTTATTTATATATATATACGTGGTAGTGCATTTGTGTCTTTGTCTAAAGTTCTTTTTGCTTTGGAGTGAATGTTCCGGCGTAAATTGAAACCCCTTCGATTAGGACAATGGGTTTTGAGGGAACACGTGCGACAGACTTCCCGTAGACAAAAGAGAGTACTGAAAAGCCACCTCTCCGCTCGGATTAGAGGGGATAAGAGCTTTGACTTTGGAAGCTCTCTTTTTGGATGGGAGCTCTATTTACATTCATTTCTCTTTCTCTTGTTACCTCCGTCATCATGGTGGGAGGAGGGACTCTGGATAACGGATCTCGAGAGCAAGGTCGGTAGGAGCGCCTTTTAAAATAGGGACAGCCTCAAAAGTCCGAGGAGTCTGAACCCAAGGAGATTGTCTTTGATTCTCACGCCAAGGAACCGGCTAGTGCTTCTTCTCGTCCCCCTCCTCCTCGTCTGACTCCCGAACATTACCCTTCTTTGGCGGAGGCTGCTAAGATCTATGCTGAGGAAAGGAAAGAAGCCCGGGCTCAGGCCCAAGAAAGGAACCGGGTGTCACCACGGGCCCGGCCAAAGCGGCAAGCGCAGAGGGAGCCCCATTAGGGTCCTCTTCCGGAGGTTAGGCTTCACACCACATCTAAGATTCCCCAGGCCGAGATCTAGATTGACTCTGAGATTTTGACGGATCCACGTCACCCAAATCATAAGGAACTCCTTGCCCTTCACGACCTCGATGAGATGAAAATGAAGAAGGAGTTGGTACAAAGAGGGGCCTGGACAGATCGAGTCAGAGTGTTTAGACCCGTGGGAGGGGTGGTGGAGCTTTTGAGCAGTTTTTCGGAGAGCAACTTTTCAAAGTCGGTGCAGGACCAAACACATAAAGCTCCCTATTCTTGCCCTCCCCTATCTTTCTTTCAGGACACCGCAGCCAGCAAACCCTTCGAGGGCGTACCTCTTCTTGGCCTCGTACTGGGAACGTGCTATCGAGAGGGAAGCACGAGATCCATTGAGGGGGAAGAGGTTTGACCACCGTGATAGCAAGGGGAGATTCGCACCTCTTCCGAAAGAGGAGACATCCCCAACTCTTGTGTCAGCCTTAACCAGGAAACCTGCTCCTACACCACCTCGTGACAGCCCTGCCGGAGGGCTCTGGCAATTTAAACCAAATGATCGAGAGGTTCCGGGTACCGGTCCCGGAGATTTGTCCAAGGGATGGTGGCGGACCAGACTGAATGATCATGAAATTCCGGGGATGGGGATAACGGATCTCAACAAAGTTGTCGAAAAGGCCAAGGAACTAGTGGAGGTTCTTAAATCCCAGGGACAAGCTACGGCGAGGGCTGGACCTGCCACCGTAGATTGGGAGGCCTTGGAGGTAGAAAGGAGAAAGGTATGGGAACATGAATTGATGCTTATTTGAGAAGCTCGGCGTAAGATGAGTGGGATTCTCAGCGGGGAGACCCCTCTTACACCGGAGACAAGGCCACATGCCGAAGCACCAGATCTGGGAACTTCTCCTCTCGCAAGCACACATCCCGACGTTCCTTCCTCAGGTCCTAGCCAAAAGCCTCCCCTTCAGCGGGAAGGTGGGGAAATAATAGGACCTAACACGAGGGGTTTGGGTGGTGATTTACCTTCTGAGTCTATTGCTAATCCTCGGGGAGAGCAAACTTTGGTTTTGGTGGAGGTGTCTTTGGCATTGGAGGTTTTGGTGGAGTTGCAACCGGACGAGAGGATTCACATTCCCCTGAGGCTGTCATCACCCCCCTCTCCACCTCTTAGAGCATCTCAAAATCTCCCATTTTCTCCTCCTCTTTATTCCTCTCACTCCCTGGGACCTACTACAAAGCGCGGGACTGCCCTTTGCCATCCGTTTCTCTCGCTGCAGCGGTCCGTGGGTCTCCGCAGTCGCCTGTTTTACCTTACAAGCACGTCCCCGCTTACTCACCTCCTCACAAACACTTCGCATCGTCCATCTCAGGAACCCCTCCTCCGGAGACCTTTCTGGAGGGGCGTTGGTAGATTACAAGGAGCGTCAACCTCTTTTGATGGCTCCTAGCATCAAGATCTCAGATCTAACCCTTGATGCGGCAGTCCTGCAAGCGAAGGCTGAATAAGCGGCAGCGGCTGCAACCCCTTTGACCCCTACCTTCACACAGGACATGAAACAACAGGCATTAGGAGGTGCCTATGTTAACCAACTGCAAGCCATTCAAGCAGCCCAGGCAGCAACTCGCATGGTTGCTTATCCGAACCCTTGTACCACTCTGCTAAATATCTGGAGACTCCTCTAAATAGAGAAGAATGAGTCAACAATCAAGGAATTCACAGAATTTCGATGCTTGAAGAATGAGACTCCCCAAACTCTCTTCAACCAACTTTCAAACTTTTGTTAGAAAAAAACGAAACTGTCCACGATTGACCTTTTGGCAATGGCAACTAAATACTTTATCACTGTCTGTAATTCATTAAGACCGACAAGATAAAATCCTCTAGATAACTGGATTGCCGGACAGGCAATTCAGGACTTGAATCCCTCCTCTAAGGAAATCTCACTGGTGGCTATGAAATTAAATGACCACTTTGTCCACAATGAGGTAAGGGAGAAGGCCGTGACCGGCAAGACCCGGGCAAATTTTGCAGGATTTGCCAAGGAAACCTCTTTGAGTGAGGAGAAATAAACTGAACTTCACGCTTTGCGGAAGCTTAAAGGGAAGCAAGTGGCTGACAACGAGTTAGAACCAGCCATGGGAGCAGACAAGCGAGTGCTTCTCTATAATTGCCTAAATTGTCAACAACCAGGTCATGGGTAGAAGCACTACATCCGGAAACTGAAATCGGAGCAGGCACCAAACATGAAGGAATAGGAAAAGGAACGGGTAGAAAGGACCTTTGAAACAACAAAAAAGGTTGAAGGGAGGGAGGGGGAGAGGACAAGACCCAGGTAACGAAGGAAACTTACCGTCCAACTCCACCGAGCTAAACCTCTAAGATGTCCCTATCTTTGTTGCGGCAAATCAAACTTCCAAAGTTTGATGACGCTTTGATCTCTAACGAGATCTGGGGTAAATATACCACCGAGGGCGCTAAGTGCAAAGCTTCTAGAATTCTGGGGCACAAGGAAGGGCAATGTTTCTGAAAAAATAGAGTACCCAAGGAAATGATGCAATTTGCTTTGTTTACTGGAGAAGGAGAAACAATTGTTAACCCTCTCCCACTCCAACTTCTTTACCGTTAGGGGCGCCAACTTATGCCCCCGCCAAAGAGATCTGATCGAGCCCCGACTGCTAAGGCCAGGCTTACGCCGGAGATCATCATACAGCAGCTGAGTCAGCAGTTGACCGCAATGGCTGTAGAGTTGACTGCCCTCCACTAGGGATCATCTTCCCGGCTTGCTCCTCTAACAGCAACACAACGACTCCAAATGCAAAAACATGAGTTGTTACAAAAGCTCACGGAGCTTGAGCTTAAAGGCACAACGGGATCCAACGATGACGACTTATTGGGTTGGGATTTGGAACCCCAAATGCCCACCATGCCCAAACCTTCTTGTTTGGAGCTTGGAATGATGGGGTGGAAGACTACCGCAGCCAACTATGCAATTCGACATCGATGCAAAGACAAGACAAGCAGAAAATGGGTCAGAGGGATCACAACGGGAAAGCTACGGGGCCTTTGTCATTTATTCCAAGGGCAGTAATGCTAAACAACGACATCGGGTTAGGCAACAAACCCAATCACCCACCATCTCTTCCTCCGAAACCTAAATTGACACCCGGTTTCGAAAATTACCAAGACGAGAAACAACTGTTGAAATATATAGATTTCTAGAGTATTTTCTAGGTTTAAATATGTTTTTATAAAAGAAAAGGAAAAAGGACGGACAGCCTGCCTCCACCTCCGCTCTCTAGCTCCCATACTTGTTGTAGTCACTGAAAGGTAAGAGAGACAAGTTGATCCATGGCTGCCTTAGTTCAACAGACAGCTATTTTTAGTAGGTTACTAAAAATATACTTGACGGACCAAAGATTTGATACCGGTACCTGCGGTTCGTCAAGTTGACCGGTAGCGGTCAACTTTATCCTAATTGACTAAGACCAATGCTAAGTGCTATAGTATGTGATAGATATATATTTAGTTTGCGTGGATAAAATTCATTTAACTAGAACTGTATACAGCGTACATAGATTCAGTTTTATAAGGTACGTCATACGACGCTAATTCGAAACGGATACCACGCATTTTATTTTCGACATCGGAACAAATGTCGCGCAAGTATTTATTACGGCTAAGATTGCGTTTCGCATAAAATCCAACAGCGCACATCATCGCCGAAATCCCGGAGTGGTCACTTTGGCGTTTTGTGACGTGGCATGACCTCGAGCCACGTGGAGAGATGACATTCGGTTATAGGAATTCCGAGGAACGTACGGACGAGTGAAAAGCGGACACGCGTCCACTTAATAGCCTTGTCTTACATAGGCCGTACAAAAGGTACATCGGCAGTAGTACTTTTGTGTACGATACAGTAATCTGATTGGTCTGTACTTCAGTAGATAAGAGTTATTACAGAGAATCAGGACTTAGAAAATTTTGGTAGGTAGTCACCTCTCCCTTTGAGAGTTTGTACAAATTGGCATTTTTACTGCCTCATAACTTATCGGCTGGTTGGCCGTTTTCAGTGATTCTTTTTGCTACGGACTCACGCGAGTCCAGGCTGCACAGGGGTGCTGTCAAATTGTCAATTTGCCTTCTTGGGCAGCAGTTGTCGTGGCTTAAAGTGGGTTAGTTAAATACTATCTAGAGGCTTCCTGTATTCTGTAGTCCAATGGAGGACACCGAATTGCAACAACAACGAGAGAAGGGGTCACTGGAAGGAGAAAAAAAAGACAATCACGACTGGTTTCAGAACTATATGGTAGTACACCCGGAGAATGACACTCCCCAAACACCTCCAATCCCAGATTCTGGCTTCGAGAGTGAGAAAGAAGGACAAGATCAGGATCTGCTCGAACCAAACTCATCCCCATCTTCACTGAAAGCAATACTTCCTTCCTCCAAACTGGTTGTCATGCTAGTCCGACATTTCATGTCATTTGCCCTCACACACGTGAAGAGTCTAGCATCCTCCCACAACCTGCGTGAAGAAATCCTCATTCAGGCATTTGGAAAGGAGATCCACTCTGGAAAAGGGGGAGTCGACACGACAACTCCGCCAACCGCAATCTTTTTGTTCACCAATGCGAAAACCCCTATAGTGGATAGGGACTACAAAGCCTTATCAATGGCTCTTATAAATAACTGAACAGGGAAATTCAAGCTCAACGGGTATGGGGGATACCACGACGTTTTGGTCGACATCGGAGCGCTACCCAACCTCATCACCACCTTTGCTTTGCGAAACATGCCCGAAAACCTACGGCCCGAAATCTGCCCTAGTAATATCTTCTTAAGCACCGTAAGCAGCGGCAGTCAACCAGTCCATGGAATAATCAAGGCCATGGAAAACGAGTTTTCTGATGACGGAGGCCAACGGGTGAAAATTGAGCTTCCCTTCTTGGTTGTGGAAGGACTCAATTCGAAATTCTGTTAGGAATGACCATTTCGACCCGGCTAAATATGAATTTGAGTGTGTGGAAGTAATAATGTACCGTTCTAGACCGCGAAAATTCGGAAGGAACGAAAGTGGTGGTTCCTTTAGATTTATGGACCAAGGGAAAACAAATGTCTCAGTGTCTGGTTGCTACCCGATGTACACTACATCATCTCGGACGGAACTGTTAGGCAGTTCTACAGATATCGCGAAAGAAATCCAGCAATTCCCAATTTCCAAGCGGTGGGAAAAGGAATATAAGAATATATTATTCCAGGTAGGAAAACTCCGGCGGGGAGTGGATAAGGCTTGTTCAGCCTTAACATTGAAGGAAGCAGTTTCTACACCACTGTCTAATGCATCCAAACCCAAGTCCGGTAACGAGGAGTTCAATCGACAAGAGGTGTCATTGGCAGTCCCCGATTGCGGACTACGTATTTTATCTATATTTTCGAGAATTAGTTCTGATTTCGAAGCGGTTTTGCGAACAAGATATCTTGTGGAGTCATACGCAGCCGTGAAAATATCAACCGAGGCGCGGGCTGTAAGCGATCATCGTCTCCATCAACTTCATCACCTATATCCTCAACAACTTCCAATGACCGCCTTTTCCAAAGCTCACTAAAGTCTTCCCCAAAATGTAGAAAACATCATGGCGCACCATCTAGCCATTTGGGACGAGTCGATTTGGTGTTAGCAGGTTGGCCTTGTCAAGGATACCCCCAAGCGAGAGAAGGAAAAGGGCATCAAGACTGCAGAAGTGGAACATTTCAGTAGATGATAGAATTAATCACGTGGCTTTAACAACTCCAAAACACACCGGTGGGCTACGTTCTAGAGAATGTCAACCCGGGAGATAATAAAAGGAAACAGGTGGCGCACAGCTAGAATCACGTAACCCGGATTTGAGGAGCTCCCTTGGTTTTGGACGCCACACAAATGGGATCCCGTGCACACAGAGTAAGGATATATTGGACGAATATGATCCCACTTCCAGTACTCCAATGATTGTTGGACAAGGAAATTCGTGACCCGCAGAATTTGGTGCAGCAAATACTTGGGGATGGCAGGATGGCCACCCCTGTGACGCAACCAAAGCGCTCTCCTTTTCTTTCAATGCAACAAATCGGGATTACCACGGAGAGCACTCCCGACTTTCGTTTCTTTCCCTCACAGCCACACTTATCAAAAAGGAGCAGCGGGAAAGATTTTTGACAGTAAGGGGGGAATCTAGACAACACCGACGATTGCAAAACAAGAAGAAGCGATGGGATTTCATAAAGACACCACGGCAGCACCAGGTATTTTAAGCCTTCAGAGGTGCAGCCTAATTGGGCAGAGTATGGATTTCAATTCGATCACATGGATATTCAAGCATGCACTCGCCTTTTCCAGTCTCAAGTCCCTGGAATCTAGGGCTATTTACCATCAAGCTCCTCAGTTGTTAGCGATGCAGACAACTTTGCAGCTTGAGGGGGGGAGAGAAACGAGAAGAAAAAATCAAATTTCACCACCACAGGTTTTCCCTGTCGGGGGGGCGCCGGCTCAGATGGCGATAACTTAGCGGAAGTTGTCAGCAGTAGCGTCATAGCGGGAAGAGTAGAGGCAGATCCACCGGTAGAATTGGAATTCAACATTAACCTTTAGGGTAGAGCGCCGGAGGCTTAGGCTACTCTAGAGACTAGGAAAATGGATTGGATACTTGGGGAGCAGTTGGATCCTCAACAGAAGGCGCGGCTCTTCGAGCTTTTGGCCAAAAACAAGCAGGTGTTCTCATGGTTAGAAACAGATGCCGGTATTTACAAAGGAACACCTTTCCGAATCGATTTGATCGACGAGACGGCTACTGTTTGGTAGAAGCAGATCCTCTCAGTTTTAAGGAAAAATAATTCATCACGGCTAAAGTCTTGACTTTGGTGAAATCCGGATGGGTTCATGAAAGTAAAGGACTTCATGGGTTCGCTTCCCCAACAGTTCTCCCTCCCAAAAAAGACTCGTCCGAGAAGACTGTAGATTTCTAGTTGTGTGGAGATTATCGGATGCTGAACCTGCCCACCATCTCTGATCGGTATCCGATGCCGACCCCGGAAGAGATATTCGACTCTCTTGCAGGCGCCACTATCTACTCTACTCTGGACATAAAGAATGGTTTCCACCAGATTGTCATAAAACCGAAGCATAGGGAGAGAACTACATTTTGGGCTGGTTCTAAACTTTCTGAATATATTTATATGCCCTTCGGGCTTAAGAATCCATCGGCCAAATTCCAACGGGCAAAAAAAGAAGCGCTCCGAGAAACAACTTTGCTCGGTGCTATATCGATGATGTTATCATCTTCTCAAAAACTTTTGAGGAAGATCTTAAGCATGTACATGTTGAAAAGAGGTAATTAATAGTTCACTTCTCTATTTTAGTTTTACTTTAAAAAAAGAGAGTGAGGATCAAAGGCACGCCATGGCTGCCACCATATTTAAAAAGTGGCAGATTTTGAAGTAGACGATATTTTACTAAAATGTTGCCTAAGTCCAGATTAGAACCTGGGTCTTTGAATTAGTACGTAGATATATGCCTTATCCACTTGGGCGTTTTCCAAACGATACACGCGACGGGTTACAAAGATATATAAACATTAACGCAACAGCTAAGTAACAGCAGACTAACCAAAAGGAGTAATTCATGCATGTACGCGAATGTGAACCGTGTAAAATATGTTTTGATCGGACGATCGACATTGTAGCCGCCACGCGAAGTGAGCTTTTGGTGTCCTTTGGAGATAGCGTCACGCGTTGCCACGTGGCGCCACATTATTTGATACCGGAGAAGATGGGAGGAGGAACCATGGCTCCCGATTTGACAGGTGTCACCTTGTAGACCATGTCGTACAATGGTCGTACAATAAGTACATCTCATGTTCTATCTTCTTGTACTATATAGTGTTCCTATTGGACTAGGGTTTAGTAGTAAGTAGTCCTGAGTAGGCAGATCAAGACTTAGTGATATTTAGGTACCTCTCTCTAAGAGAGCTTGTAACTATAAAGGTCATCTTTGACCAGCCATAACTTACTGCTCAAGGGAGCAAATTCAGTGATTCTTTTTGCGTTTGACTGAAGGGAGTCTTGTCCTCACAGGTGTGAGGGTGGTCAAAATATTTGTGTGCCTGGGCGGCACTTATTCAGTGGAAAATTGGAAGGGGAAAATATTATCCTAAAGGCTTTACATAGGATGCTCATTCTGTGGGTCAATGGAGACCACAAAATTTCAGGTTATAGGCCCACCCTCTAGGGTGGGCATATTTGATGGATCAGAATTTTTGTATTGGGAAATGATGATGGAGGGAGAACTATTTGAGAAGCATATATGGGGCATACTGTTTGGACAAATTTGATGCCCACCTCCACCTAAATTTAGAGGGACACGTTTTTGTGGCACCTCCGCATCTACAGTTGGTAGAACAGCTGCCACCATCACCGAGGATAAAGATGAGGAAGGAGAGGAGATTGTCATGGAAGGAGAAAAGGGAGGAGTTCCAACTCAAGTGACACCATTGCCGAAGGCGATACCGATAGCAGCACCGCCAACAGAAGCGACAAGGGTTCAGACCGAAAGATCGGAGTATGAAAAGTGGAACTACAAAGACAAGGTTGCTAAGCTCTTAATTCTTAAAAGTGTAGCAAAGGGCATTTCCATTCCTCTTATGCATATCAAATCTTCATCTCAGATTTGGATATCACTAGTGAACTTATATAAGAGTGGATCATTGCAGCAACAACGGTTGGCGGAAAAAAAAATTGCAGCTAATACTTATAATGGAGGAAGTATGAATAATTATTGCAATGATTTAGAAGCATTATTTGGAGAGCTAGGGAGTGTAGGTAACTCATGGTCTGAGAGACAAAGAGTGAACACATTAATGATGAAACTACCTGAAGAGTATGAGAATATCATTAACCGATTGCAAGACAGAGGAGATAGCAATTGGAATTGGGATGACACAGTGGGAATGATTTTAGTGAAAGAAAGCACCATAGAGCTTAAGAGAGGGAGTCTAAGTGTTCAAGCATTTTTTGCAAGAGCTGATTGGCGGAAGAGTGATGAGGAGAGAGGGAAAGATCCCTATCAAAACTTTGGTTGAAGAGGACGAGGAGGTGGCAGATTTGATAGAAAGGTGAGAGGAGCTTCTCGAGGAGGATTATGTCACTTATGTAAGAAACCATGACAATATATGGCAAATTGTGTCAAACTTGCAGATCTTCGGCTGAAAGATGGTCAAGGAACCTCAAGGGATGGAGGAAAGAAAAAGGCTTTCTTGACTCAAGTTCATGATGAGGAAGTGCAAGAAAAAACTAAACCAGAAAAAGGAGCTTGAGGAGCTTTTCTTAATCCGAAAAACACTGAAAAGCATGTCGATATTCCACGGAGACAAAAGTGTGCTTTCGGAGGTAAGAGGGATCAACCCGAGGATGGGTGGATCATAGACTCAGGGGCTTCAATGCATATGTGCAAAGATAAACGGTGGTTCACTAAACTGAGAAAGATCCCAACAGTTGCGATAGTGTACGGTGATGGTAGAGAAAAAACCACAAGTCTTGTTGGAATTGTTGACTTGAAGGTTCTAATTGATGGAAAGGCCTCAATTGTAACACTCTCAAACGTTTTTTACATTCCAAAGCTTAGTATCAACTTGGTATCAACAGTTGTCCTAGATAAAAAGGAATTTGAAACAAGAATTAGGAAAGGAATCTTCACAACAAGCTTTGATAATGAGGTTTATTTCATAGTTGAAAAGCGCAGTCATGGAATGTTTAAAATTGTTCTTTGCAATGAAAAGAGTGTTCTCTACTCGTGTGCAAGTGAGATGATGCTTTGGCATAAAAGGTTGGGGCATGTGCATCTAGATAGATTAAAGAAAATGAAGAAAAAATTGATAGTGGAGGGTATTACTTTTGAGGATGATGAGACATTTGATGATTCTAGTGGATGTGCCCAAAGGAAGTTTCATAGACTTCCATTTCCAAAGGCAACCAAATTTAGGAGAGAGAAAGTATAAGATCTACTTCACACTGATGTATGGGGACCTGCTAGGTATGCTTCACATGGGGGGAAGAGATGGATGTTAACTATCACAAATGATTGGTCTAGACACACGAAGGTATACTTTCTCAGACATAAGTAAGAGGTATTAAGATGTTTCAAAGAGTATAAAGTATGGAGTGAAAAGCTACATGAAACCTCAATAAAAGAGATAAGAAGTGACAGTGGGAAAGAATACACCTCAAGAGAATTTGAAGAATATCTTAAAGAAGAAGGAATTCATTATGAGAAAACTGTTCCATATAATCCGGAACAAAATGGAGTAGCAGAAAGAGTGAATAGAACTTTACGAGATATATCCACAAGTATGTTAAGTGACAACAAGATAAGGTTGCACTTTTGGGCTGAGTCTATGAACTATGCTAATTTCATCAAAAATAGAGTCTTAACTTCAGCAAATAAGGAGGAAACTCCGTATGAGAGGTGGACAAGAAGAAAGCCTGATTTGTCTGGTTTGAGAGTGTTCGGAAGTCAAGTTTATAGTTTGGATTCCGATAAGACTAAATGGAAGTTTGAGGGAACAGGGAAACCAGGATATCTTGTAGGATGTGATGAGAGCACAAATAGATACCCGGTGTATGACTTGAAAAAGAAAGATATAATTTTGGTAAAACACATAGTGGTGATGAATGAAGTGAAGTCCATTGATCCATTCAAATATAATAAGGAAGTCAAAATCAGATTTGAAACGGATCAGTTTTCTGACTTTGACTTTAAAAATGAAGAGAAGGAAGATGGAGAAAAAGGAAAATCTGCAGATCTTCCAAAGGAGGAGGAAAGGACAACATCCGAGGCAACGCCACAATACGAAGTGGAAACCGATGAGGATTTTGATGAGACACCGGAATTGGAAGATAGGGGAGATGAAAATCTTCCTAAACAAAACCCAAGGATGCTTTCCATACTGGCTTCCGAATTTGAAGGGGGAAGAAAAATAGTAAATGACTTCAAGAAAGACAAGTGAATGACCAACTCACAAAGATGTCTCACCCGAATGAACCTTAGACATACTTAGAGGCCATAAACACCCCAGAAAGTAGCCTGTAGATCACAACTATAAATGAAGAAATGAACTCTATCATGGAAGCCAATACATGGGAGTTGGTAGATTGTCCACCGGACCGAAAACCGATCGGATGTAAGTGGGTTTTTAAACTTAAATTAAACCCCGATAATACCATTGAGAGGTACAAAGCTAGGTTAGTTGCAAAAGGTTATACTCAAAAAGAGGGGATAGACTACAAAGAAACCTTTGCACCTGTAGTCACATTTCTTTCTGTTTGAATCCTTTTAAGTATAGCCGCAGCGGAGGATATGGAAATACACTAGATGGATATTAAATCGACCTTTTTGCACGGAGAGTTCGAAGAAGAAATTTACATGAGGCAACCGGAAGGATTCGTGGAAAGTGGGGAAGAAAGTAAGATTTGTAAACTGATAAAATCACTATATGGGCTTAAGCAAGCCCCACGACAATGGAATATAAAGTTAGACGAAATTTTGACCGGTTTGGGGTATATCAGAATTAGTTCAGATCACTCTATATATTTATTTGAGGATGAGAATGGAGTGATATTTATAGCTATTTATGTGGATGATTTGTAGGTCTTAAGCATGTTGTTAGATAAAATTAACAAACTAAAACAGGATCTTAAAAGCAATTTTGATATGAAAGATCTCGGCAAAGCATAGTATATTTTGGGAATTCAGATGGAGAGAGATAGAGGGATAGAATTATAAGACTCACTCAAAAAGAAGCAATCGGTAATATGCTAGAAAAAATTCAGATGGAAAACGCAAACGGATGTACTACTCCTATGGATTTGAAGAAAGTGTGTAAATGGAGTAAAGAGACAAGAATATTGATCATTAATGATGAGATGGATAAGATAGAAAGAAAATTTATGGAAAATATCCCTTATCGGCGGATTGTAGGCAATTTAATTTATTTTATAAACTCTACTCGTCCGGATATAGCTGCAGCTGTAAGTGTCATTAGTAAAAGTCTAAATGAACAAAAATAGAGAGACTGGAAGGCTGCCATCAGGGTGATGAGGTATCTGGTGGGGAAAAGGGAATTATGGTTGCGTTAGGGAGGGGAGCACAGTGACATCACCACCTGGAGTGATGCCAGTTATGGAGATGTGCCTTTAAGGCGGTGTACGACTGGATATGTGTTGCAAATTAGTTCTGGTGCATGTTGTTGGAGTAGCAAGCAACAAAAAGTAGTTACTCAGTCCACTATGGAGGCTGAATACATGGCTTCATGTGCTGCCACCAAAGAATTAATGTGGGTAAAATCTCTTCTTGAAAAACTTGGGTTCATGAAGTCTGGAACTCAAAATGATTTTTGTGATAATCAAGCTGCTATCTCTATTGCAGCTAATCCGAAATATCACTTCAAAGATAAGCATATGGATATTAGTCTAAGATTTGTCTGAGAGAAGGTTGAAAATCAAATCATTAAACCGGTTCATAAAATTGATAAAGAAATGATTGCAGACATGATGACAAAACCAATGCCTTCCCCTAAATTGATTTTTTGCAAAAAAAACTTTGGATTAAAATTAAAAAGTGACTAGGAATTAAAAGGAGTGTTGAAAAGAGGTAATTAATAGTTCACTTCTCTATTTTAGTTTTACTTTAAAGAAAAAGAGTGAGGATCAAAGGCACTCCATGGCTGCCGACATATTTAGAAAGTGGAAGATTTTGAAGTAGACAATATTTTACTAAAATGTTGCCTAAGTCCTGATTTGAACTTGGGTCTGTGAATTAGTATATAGACGAATGCCTTATCCACTAGGGCGTTGTCAAAACGATACACGCGATGGGTTTAAAAGATATATAAACATTAACGCAACAGCTAATTAACAGCAGACTAACCAAAAGGAGCAATTCATACATGTACGTGAATCTGAACCGTGTAAAATATGCTTTGATCGAACGACCGACATTATAGCCGCCACGCGAAGTGAGCTTTTGGCGACCTTTGGAGATAGCGTCACGCGGTGCCACGTGGCGCCACATTATTTGATACCAGAGAAGATGGGAGGAGGAACCATGGCTCCAAATTTGACAGGTGTCACCTTGTAGACCATATCGTACAATGGCTGTACAATAAGTACATCTCCTATTGTACCTTCTTTACTATATAGTGTTCCTATTGAACTAGGGTTTGGTAATAGGTAGTCGTGAGTAGGCAGATCAAGACTTAGTGATATTTAGGTACCTCTCTCTAAGAGAGCTTGTAACTATAAAGGTCATCTTTGACCAGCCATAACTTACTGCTCAAAGGGGCAAATTCAGTGATTTTTTTTGTGTTTGACTCAAGGGTGTCTTGTCCTCATAGGGATGAGGGTGGTCGGAAGATTTGTGTGCCTGGGCGGCACTTATTCAGTGGGAAAGTGGAAGGGGCAAATATTATCCTAGAGGCTTTACATAGGGTGCTTATTCTGTGGGTCAATGGAGACCACAAAATATCAGTACAGATCGTTCTCCATGCACTCCAAGCCGCGGGCTTCAAATGTCACCCGGGCAAAGGTATTTTAAGGGCACAAAAAATCCTTTACCTCGGACATGAGGTGACTCCCGAGATTGTGGGTCCCCACATGGTTAATGTGGCAGCCCTTGACGCTCTTCCCCCACCGCAGGACATCTCAACCCTTCGCATCTTTCTAGGTCTGACCAACTACTATCGGCGGTTTATTCCCGAGTTCAGTAGTAACGTTCAGCCCCTTAACCTGCTATTGCGGAAGGACCTATTGTGGCTGTGGGTCGAGGAACAACAGATATCCTTCCAGTTCATGAAGGATGCTCTGAAGCAGCACCCCGTGCTCTGGATGCCTGATCACCAAAGGCCTTTCTTCCTTTGTACTAATTGGAGCGGGTTTGGATTGGGAGCAGTTTTGGCTCAATTCGATGACGCTACAGCTGAATATGTGGTGGCCTACGCCAGCCGGAGCAACAACAGAGTAGAGGGGAATTATAGCTGTTACCATGGAGAGTTACTCGTAGTAGTTTGGGCCATCCAGCATTTCCGGCCTTATTTGTACGAAGTCCATTTCACCTTGATTACGGTTTACCAACCCCTGAAATGAATAATGGAAAATAGTAAGTTAACTAGCAAACTCTCCAGATGGGTTCTTATCCTACAAGAATATGATTTTGACATTGTTTATAGGGCAGTGAAAATCCATGGGAATGCCGACGGACTTAGCCGAAAATCTTGATCCCTCCACCATAGATTCTACTAGGGCTTCGCATGATGGGGACCCTGAGATCATTCTAGGTCTATTCGAGTATCCTCTGCTTTCATCTGGTTTCCCCAATCTAGGGGGGAAGTGTCAACTTTCTCGGCCGATGTGGATAGGCTGGCGCCCAAAGGGGCCGGACGGGAGGACATATAGAACGACCCCGATGCTCTCCAATCTATCCAGCTGAGGTCGCCTCTTCCACACTTGATTGGAATTTAATTATCGCGAGTACAGATCCGGATGGCTACGTATGATTGGGACAAAGGGATTCTCCTTTAGAAATGGTCAGACGACACAAGGAAAGTGGTTCCTCCCCACTCTGATCGAGAAACTCTGATTTCCAATCTCCATCAGCAATGTGAACACTTCGGGCAAAAGCAGACCACTTCCCTGGGTATGAGCTCTTATTAGTGGCATGGGTTGCGGACCCAAGTCAACCGAATTGTGCAGACTTATTCTCATGCAATCGAGTCAAGGCAACTTTTGACAAAAAAGGCGGGACTGAGCTTCATTCACTTCCTATTCGAGGGATTTTTTATCGGTGGCGTTCGATCTTTGGGGACCACTTCCAACCACCACTCGTGGAAACGGCTTTTTGTTGGTCATGATAGAACATTTTTCCAAGTGGATCGAGTTGGTGGTTTTGCCGCGGAAGGAGTCTAAGGCTATTGCAGATGCCTTTTTGCAGATGGTTTTAGCCCAATTCGGGGCGCGTGCGGAAGTTCTAACCAACCAAGGCTCCGAATTTATGGGAGAATTTTCCAACCTCCTGGAAAAATGCCTAGTCAACCATCGATTGACCAACGGTGACCGCCCTCAAGCCGACGGTTTGGACGAAAGGTGCGTACAGAAAGTGAAGCGGTCACTACGAAAATATGCAGTTGAAGAGGATTTGGGGGAGTGGGACAGAAAAGTGCGTTGGATTGTTATAGGTTACAAATTCAGTATGCAGGCTTCTCTCGACTCTAATAGCCCTTATATCATTCTATTTGGACAGCATCCCATCTTGCTCAGGGCTGCATCTGCCCAAGCGGTGGTCCTCCCAGAGATGGATGCCGAGGAGACAGTCAAAAAATTGATCGGTGATACAGCCAAGATATTCCACCGAGAGATGCCTCTCGCCATGGGAAATTTGCATACGCCTCGACAACGATATCAATTGTGGTATTCTAAACGTCGGAGGGGGATTTATATTCTTCGGCAGCGACGATTCATGCTAGAGGACTTTGTATATCGGATGCAACAAAAAGAGGACACGTTGGATATTTCTGCCAAGAGAGTAATTGTGAAAGTGGTTCAAGTTTCCAACAAAAGGGCTCGTACCTTGGAGGGAAAAGATGGTTGACGAATTAAAAAGAATCACATCAATGTGCCCCCCTGCCATCTTCGGGATTGGAAGACGAACCCACTTTCCACTTAACTTACTTTGTCGATCCCCTTTCCTGTTCATCCGCTTGCACCCAGTCCTCCCAGCTACACGACATATTGGTATGCAATCAATTTGGTCACACTTGGCATTCAGCCTTTCTCCCCTCCTCTTGGGAGCCAGAACCTCTACCCTCGTACACCTGGTTCTGTGGGAACTGCGAAAGGAGCGAGTAATTATTTTTAAATCTCAGTCACGGTTGACTAAGAGGGGGGGGAGTTGGGATATCAGCACAAATACCGAGACCCAAATCCTTTCTAAGGCTAGGGGGGGGGAACCAAGGGGGAGGGGATAACTTTCAACTTCCCCTTGCGCTCATCCCTATTCCCTGTCCAAGCATCTCTCCTATTTTGCATGCATATCTATGGAAGGGATGTGGGCAGCAGTGGGAACGATCATCATTTTGGGGAGCATTCGCATTCGGGGTTTATTTACATGACTCCAATGCCGACGACTTTGGGTTGTGGGCCCTTCCCTCACAATAATGAGGCATGCTCGACACTATCAAGCTTCTGTGCTTTTCAGGCATACCTTTATACCATCAAGGATTTCCAGGCCCTTTTTACCCTGTACGGTCTTCAAAGTACGATGGAGGGAGTGCACTAAGCCGGACAAGATCCTTCTATTTCCTGAATTGAGCGGAACGCACTTTGTTTCGCATGTAACGGAGGCGGAATGACCAAGTTCTACCGTTTCAAATATTGCATTATGTTACATAAGACCAGTTTTCTGACAGCCTCCGTGGGGGGTACATTGTGGATTGCCATGTAACTTTCCGGATTTGCATCTAGATTATACTGTTAGCCGTCAGTAGGAAGTTAGCTCAAGCTCAGCTGACTTTTGGTCCATTAATTACGTTAGGTCAAATTCTGGCAAGTTAGTTTCCTTTTCAAGAATTTGTCTTATAATATTGGACCAAATAATTACTTCCGGCCGCTAATCTAGCCGCAGTCCAAAGTTGAACTTTTTGGCCCGAGTGTAATACGGATTATTTTGTTTTATGTCAGTTCCATTCCACTTGTTGGACGCTCATTGGTTAATAGCGTAGCTTTGACTTTTGGACCTGCAATTTGACAAACTTTGATGTATAAGGCACTTGGGGTCAAAGGAGACAGGTACATTTTCAGTACTCTCTCCTGAAAAAACCCTCTGAAATTCCAACAAACCTTCTTTTGGAGAATCTTTGTGTTATATCGACTTTATTGCCATCTTGGTTTTGGATCTGTCTTTTGTGGGAATCAGAGTCGGGGCGGGTAGTTGGCACTATCTTCCTTTTGGGTGATTTTGGACTTTTTGTTGTTTGGAACCGAGAAGAGTCTTGTCGGTTCGGGGCTGCGGACACCGAAGGTTGCAGGAGTACCATACCTTTTTACAATATTATCGGGAGAGGGGTCGCCTTTTTCAAATTGTCATTGTTGATTGCAAGGGTATGTTAAGTTTGCTTCACTACATTTCAGATTTTCTATCTTTTATTCTCTTTTCTAGGGCTAGGTGATATTGTTTAATCTGGAAAGCCAATCATATTTATTTATATATATACCTACGTGGTAGTGTATTTGTGTCTTCATCTGGAGTTCTCTTTGCTTTGGAGTTATTGTTCCAGAGTAAACTGAAACCCCGTAGATCAAGACAATGGGTTTTGAGGGAATAAGTGCGATAGACTTCCTGTAGACAAAGCTAAATTGGGATATCTGCCCGATTACCGAGACCCCAATCCCTTTCCTTGGCCAAAGGGGGGAAAAAAAAGGGGGACGGGATAACTTTCGCCTTCCCCCTACGCTCATCCGTATTCCCTGTCCAAGCATCTCTCCTATTTTGCATGCATATCTATGGAAGGGATGTGGGCAGCAGTGGGCATGATTATCATTTTGGGGAGCATTCACATTCCGTGTTTATTTGCAGGACTCCAATGCCGACAACTTCGGGCTGTGGGCCCTTCCTTCACGATAATCAAGCACGCTCGATATTGGTCAACCTGTTTGACGCCTCTGTTTTTGTTTTTTTTGCGGCCTGAATGGTACAGGATTATTCATTTCCTCATCTCATTCGTCATCCATTTCTAGTGTGAATCATGTACGGAAAATCTAGTCGCGAGGCGATTTTCGATGAAGTTTTTTGACAAGCTAGATTCTCTTTCTTTGGGGGTTGAAAAAAGGAAAACGCCAAAATGGGTTCACATGACGACAAACCTGAAGTACATTCAAAGCATAGTTCTTGAAAACGCATTTTACGCACCATTCAAACACGAGTACAATACGTAGAAACCGAAGAAGTTGATTTGAAAAAATCGTAAAAATCGTTAATGAATATTTGTCTATACAATTCGGTACATGTAAAAAAATAAAAATGAATATGTACCACAATTGGCACGTTTTACGTACAATTTCCGTCTATTTTCGTAATAGTCCGTACATTTTTGGTACAATTCCGTACATATCCAGTACAATTTTTGTTCAGTTTACCAGACTTAAAGTACTACGAAGTGCAACTTATCTTTTCATCAACATCAGTACATTCTTCATACAAAATCGTACAATTACAGTAAAATACTGTACATTTTTCGTAAATTGTCCGTTTAGTTTACCAGACAGAAAGAACATCGCGTTTTTTTGTGATTTTTTCATAAGTCACGTAAAATACGTAGAAATTGGAAAAAATGAAAAAATCGCGCAATTTGAACAACTAGGATTCAAAGTATCTACTTGATGTTCGTTGTACTTTTGAAAAATTGATTTTTTTGTATGGCTAAAGCTTTACTCGTACGGAACTGCGTTTTGGGGAAAAACGTCAAGAAAAAGTCGATACTCTAATTCATGCGGACATACCCTTAATTATTCACTGATTCCTTCTGTTAATAACTACATGGTTCTCCTCGCCTCCTAACTTAACCTTGCTTCTGATTGCATAATGTACATTAATCTAGTAACACACAATCAGTAGAGAATCTTTTAGAATTCTCTCACCGACACATTGCCTTCGGTCGTGTCATATACGTTTCAAATTTAGATCGGCTACATGTAATGTCAGTCATCCTATCCGTATAATTTGGGGCCCAAATGATGAAGTACCACAAAGTGGTCTTTTCCTCCAGACTCAATAGCCACGGCTTTCTTATCGTGGCCGATTCGGCAAGATTCGGAAGCAGCTCTCAATGTTCGATCTATCTACGAAACTACATAAGTTGTCCGGTTTACATCTTCGTACGGTAAGCAGCCGTCAAGAATAAGTCGAGGGATACTCTCCGATCTCCATATCGCCATGTGGCCATCAACATTTATTACCCCAATTGCTTTTCTGAGCCGATCCTCCTAGTATAGTACACCGTGCATCGCTATTAGTGTTAATGTTTTTTTTGCCACATAAAACATCTTTTCTCTGTACATAATTGTCGGATTGTAGATCTGGCGGTTGCGACTGAAAGCTAAGACTCTCACCTTCCGATTGGCGTTCTCAAATTGAAAATTAGACATGTTTGTACGCAGAAAAGATGTTTTAAGTGGCGAAAAAAATATTTACACTGATAGCGATACACGAAGCACAACACAGTACTGCACCCCACCTCCTCACCCTACGCATGGATTAATCTTCCGCCTTGTTTTTTTTCAACATAAGCAGAAAACACGAGAATCTTAGAATAACGTAAAATCAAAACGAGAACCCTTCTCTTCAAGAAAATTTTGTTTTATCTGCCGATATGATTTCGAATCAAACTAAAAATCCTTAGCGCTAAGTACGATGGGCAGTGTACTCTACACTGTACAGTTCAAGACACAAGACATCTGTAGCGTTATAATTGTTAATGTCTTTTTTGCCACATAAAACATGTTTTCTCCGTACATACTTCTCAGGTTGTGGATTTGACGGTTGCGATTAAAATGCCAAATTCTTTGCTTCCGATTGGGTTTTTTAAATTGAAAATTCGACAAATGTGTACTTAAAAAAGATGTTTTAAGTGGCTTAAAAATGATCAACACTAATAGCGATGTACTGTGTTCAGAACATTACACCGCGAATCATAAATAGAGTAAAGAAATAACTAGAGTAAAAAATCGATAAAAAATAACTAGAGTTATAAACTCTATTTTAGGTTATCAACCCTCTTAAAAAAAAATTACTTTAGTTTATCAATAACTCTAATTTGGGCGTAAATTTGGGCGTAAATTTGGGCGTAAATTTGGGCGCTGAATAAATCTACTCTAAATTAGGTATACGTACTGAATCTGACAAAACATACAATTTCATGTCATTATGACATTTGCACTACATGGTTTGTTAAAACGTAGTTACATGATAACATGCTCTATTAAATCATTATTTGTACTTTATTACTTCACAAAGTACAATTTTACATGGTCAAATATCGACCGTACGCCACACTATTGAAAACGGCATTGTATTAGAGTTATTAACGCTTATTCAAAAAATACCTTAAATAGTGTAAAGAATAATTTACAATACTGTACTCTATTTATGGTGATAGAGTCAATATTTGGGGTGACGGAATTAGCGTACACAACTCTAATTACGATTCGCGCTGTACTACGTAGTTGCAATGATTCTTTGTAAATTCGTTCCAATCGTAGGTAAACACCTAACGCTACGGCCCCATGTACTTGTAACTTAGCGAACCTTCTTTGTTGTGTAGCACGGATGCGGCAGACCCGGATTTTAGGTGACTTTATGTGTTTACTTGAAATTGCTACATAACTATGTGAAGATTGTATACGTCGACTATGCACGTGACGGCTGTCAACCTGTATAGTCTTTCTTGCCACACCGTATTTTTCGAAAGTTTTTGAAGCGTTGCAAAACACGTAGTAATTTTTGAAACGTTTTGGCATGTTGCAATTCATTGCGTGACATCCTAAACGTACAGCATTACAACATTTACAACATGCCTTTGCGTAAACCTTTCCTGTCCCGCCGCCATGACTTCGCATCGCAGATTTTTCAACTTTACCCTAAATGACACAGCACCGTCGAGACACCTTAAAAAAAAAATCGTATAAAACAAAAACAAAGAGCCATGAACTATTTTCAGCCGTCAAAAACTTCTCAAAAAATTTCACACGTGGGGATATGTTTTTCTATTTGTGTAAACGATTCTACTTTGTTTTAAACACATTGTCGATGTGGTTTATGATAAGTTTGAAGATGACGTGACAATGGGTCGAAAAAACTCAGGACGACAAATTTTTGTACTTCGTAAGCTCGACGATGACGCAAATTTTACTCTACAAATTTGTGATTTCTTTTTACGGTCGCAAATACGCAGTACGGAGCTAAGTTTTAAAGTAAAAGGACCGAAAATAACCCTTACTAAGCCACATGGGCCGTGCCCTAAGTGCCTAACTATCTAACTGTAGGTAACTCTTGCCCTTATTATATATTCCTACGTCTACTGTACTGTACGGTCTTGTACTTTGCAACTGAATGTACATAAAAATTGTACAAAACCGACATCGTATGGTTAGAAGATCTCTAACAATTTTTTTTGCATTAGTTACAGCAAATCTCCGTCGATGTTTCCCCATTCAAATGGGTTTATGGTGACAAATGAGTCTTACGGTATGTCCCAATGTACTAGTAACTTAGGAAACTTACTTTGTATTTTAGCGCAGATCCGGCAGACCCGAATTTCTAGTGTCCCTAAATGTTACAAACAAAGTTGTCATTTTAGGGTGTGACGATTATATACGTCGACAATGCCCATGATGGCTGTCAAGCCTAAAAAAATTGTCATGACGCACCAAATTGTGGAAAATTGCTTTGGACATAGCATAACCTTGCGTGACATTTGTAGACGTCCAACCTTCCAACACTCTACTACCTATAGAGAATGTCCATAGCTGAAGATGTAAAAGTAATAGTGGATCCAACTTGTTTGTAAATGGGTATTTAAGTGATATGAATATAGAGTAATGAATTTGGTAGAAGTCTAGCAAAAAATTGCACGACTTAGAGTTGTATTTTTAAAAGATATAACCATTGGTGTATTTAGGCGACAGCTCAAGGTCAAAATAGCGAATGGTGTTTATTGTAACGGGTTAAGGGTCAAACTAGCCGCAAAATTTCAGGCGCACGTTTATAAAATACCAAATAAATCAATTTTTCGTTTGGTACGCAAGATGGTTTGTTTCGTACAATTTTTAGTACAAAACACCACTTTCGCTTAATGAAATTTCGTCGGCACTTTCGCGCGTGAAATTTGTGAGGCGTGTTTATGTAAAGTCGCGTTTCGATTCGTGCACACTTTTGAACTTAAATGTTACGTAGTGAAAAGTAGTGTTCGATTGGTCACAATTGCTACATAGTTAGTGAGAGATTTCGCATGTTTTTCCATTGGTCAGTTTGGGTCCTAGCTGATCAATGATTGGCCCATATAAAACATGTTCAACGGAGCGTTGACTTTGGCTTAGCTAGTGGAGGGCGATGATGGATAAATAGTGAAGTCTAAGTGAAGAGTAAGCATCTTTTCCTTTGGAAATGTTTGTGAAAATTTTGACTAATTTTGGTCTTGAGCGCATAATACCAAATTTGAGCAATGGCATTTTGCACGGAAATCGCTAAGTAGTGTTTTAGTAGTTATGAGATAGAATTATTTAAGAGTGGAGGGCAGTGGAAAATACTTTTAAAGAATGGTTGATCCAAAAGGACAAGAGACCAAGCTGAATGTCTCGTGGAGTGAAGCTTCTTCTAATTAAAAGTTGATCCTTATGTGAGTGTTAGATGACATAAATTGTACTCTACAAATTTGCAATTTTTTTGTACGGTTGCAACTTAGGCAGTACGACGCTAAATTTTACAAGAAAACAACAAAAACACCCTTACTTATGCATATGGGGACATACCCTTACGTGGTACCTATCATACCGTACCTTTCCGTACACTATAGTACACTACAGTACACCGCGAATCATAATTAGAGTAAAGAAATAATTAGGGTAAAAAAACGAAAAAAAATAATTAGAGTTATTAACTCTATTTTGGGTAATCAACCCTTTTCAAAAAATAAATTTACTCTAATTTACCAATGACTCTAATTTGGGCACAAATTTGGGCACTGAATATATCTTGTGTAAATTAAGTACACGTACAGAATCTGACAAAACGTACAGTTTCACGTCATTATGATGTATGCACTACGTAGTTGTCATCATGACGTATGCACGACGCAGTTTGTTAAAACGCAGTTACATGATAACGGCATGTATTAAATCGTTATTTGTAGTTTTTTACTTAATAAAGTTCAATTTTGCACGGTCAGACTCTGACTTTACGCCACACTAGTTAAAACGATACTGTATTAGAGTTATTAACCCTCATTCAAAAAATACCTTAAATAACGTAAATAATAATTTAGAATAATGTATTATATTTATAGTGATAGAGTGAAAATTTGGGGTGACTGAATTAGCGTAGATAACTTTAATTACGATTCGCGGTGTATTGTACGCCTAAATTAGAGTTATCAATAAATTAAAGTAAATATTTATTTTTCGAAAAGGGTTGATTACCCAAAATATAGTTTATAACTCCAATTATTTTTTTTCGTTTTTTTACTCTAATTACAATTCGCGGTGTACTATTGTTTACCAAAAATTTCGGGGAGGAGCTCTTGAGTTCACGAGAAACACAAACATAGATGTCCTATTTGTACGGATTTGGACTTTTTTCCGAAAACTATACAGTATTCGCTTGTTTCGTAAATCTTATAAATTTTGTGCGGTTCACATTTTACGGAAAACTGTACGGACATTAAAAAAAATACGTTGCTTCATTTGAGCACGTTTATTTTCATTTGTCCCCCCACTCCGTTTTCAGAAGGAAGCTGCCGTTGGAGACGCCGTAAATTCCGCAGCTCGCCGCTAATTTGTTATACTTTTCAGTTTTTCAATTTTGCTTCATTTGAGCGCGCGTGTTTCATATGTCCTCCACTCCGTTTTCAGAAGGAAGCCGCCGTTGGAGACGCCGTAAATTCCGCCGCTCGCCGCTTCACCGCGAATCGTTATTAGTGTCAAAGTTTAAATAGAGTAAAAATTTATTAGTGTTATTGATTCTAATTTAGTTCGAGAGACGTGGCAGATTATGGTCCACGTCCTTAAATAGCGTTGCTTATTTATTTTCGAAAACCATGTATACTAATTACTGAAAAAAAATAAAATTTTAAGAACCCAAATTAGTGACTTTGACACTAATAACGATTCGCGGTGTTGTTCGTTATACTTTTCAGTTTTGTAGGGTATTGAATATTTAAAAAATTTGAAATTTGAAAGTCAATAAAAAGTACGAATTTTACGACGAATTTTATAAAATTTGAAATTGTTTTATGCGCACTCTACGTAGTACTCGTTACTGTACTGTAATTTACTCCGTGCGTTTTATGCGCATAGGACATCTATGAACACAAAGTACACGAAAAACAAGACACGACAAAAGTACAGGACACAACAAACTTTGAAATAACGCTTAAGATCATAGTTTGTTCAATTCGCATATTACGCACGAATACTACGTAAAAATAGAAAATTGAATCATCCGTACGATCCACATCCGTACGAATTGAACAACTATATGCTTCAAATTGAGAACGAGAACGAACGAGATACCGTACCTTCCTTGGAAGAAGATATTGCGTGACCTGACTCCGAAATTCAAGCTAAAATCAAGCTAAAAAGTATCTAAAAAAAGTTAAGTAAAAAAATAAAGGCTAAGTAGATGTCGCCTCAACCACATTTCATAGTCGCCACAAACATCGAGCGCCAAATTTTTTAATTTAATTTTACTTTTTTTTGAATTATTGACCAAACATTCACCAAAACGTCAATCAAAAGACGACAAAAAAGCAGTTTAACCACCGGAAATTGTGCTTGGTAGTTATTTCCATAACATCATTCATAGAATCGGAGAATCGGGAAATCGCGGTAGCGAATGGCTGGTTGGGCAGCGTTTCTAGTATTGCTAGTCATAGCGGCAAGAAGCTGCCACGTGGCCGAGTCGTATGACGATCGTACGGTGGACTCGCGCGGTTTCGCAAGGAAAAGTGTCGTATGCTGGGACGGGCCTGGACTGTACTTAAGGAACATAATTCAGGAGGCGGGAAGCAGCAGGACTTGGGAGGAATACGGCATTCGTATCTCAGGTATTTAATATGTCATATCGTATTATATAATATATCGTATGTATAATATATCGTATGTATAATATATCGTATGTATAACATATCGTATGGACAATATATCGTATCTCCGGTATTCATTGTTTCACAAACCATGTTGTTCGAGGATGATTTTTTTAAATAGTGTGTGTGGAGCATTTATAACCTTCGTAATCCAATGTTGGTTAGGAATGTACGGATTTAGCTTAAATATGTGGACATAGTTTTTTCATTCAATCTTTGGCAAATTTGTAATGCTTTGTTAAAACGTACTTCTTCGTTTAGGTTTGTTAGTCGCACTATTTTTTGTGATCGTTTTTACTTTAAATGTCTTGAAATGAGCCTTGAGCATGGACCAAGTATGGGGGATGGACGACAAAACCCTAAATTTCATACAAGGAGGAGCGTCCTCCAATTAAATGTAGCTTCCAGCGAGATCTATCCTACTTTATTGGAAAATCGCCGATTTGTTTCGTCATTTCTGTTCAAATTGCGGACGATTTTTTCATTTTCTAGAGAGTAAAAGTTCAATGCGTGGAAATCCAATGGTCTACTACACCGATTATCTATGTTGGAGTTAATGCGTTATTATGGTTTACAATTTACTAGAATTAACCACACTATATTATGTTCCGCCAACGTGGATCCATTATGGGCCACTTAACAAAATAGAATTGTCAATGGTAATGTGTGATTTTGGGTCTAAAAAAATCCTCACACGAATTAATGTAATGAACTCTAATTGTACCATGTCATTGTGTAAACGTTAACAATGCTTTCTATCCATTATATTGTATATTATATTATATTATATTATATATTGTAATGAACTCTAAACGTACCATGTCACATTGCAAATGTTAGAAATAACTCTCTCCACTAAACTCCTTAACACAAGTAAAGAAAAGGTCAAGGTTCTCATTGTTTGCATGTCCATGTTTGCCTACAACTGGCACCGTGACACTGGAAAGTTTACTTGTCGAAAATTTTCACTCGAATTGTCCACTTGTCAACAACATTCGTAGGTCAAAATTGTTCTTTTGTCAAAAATATCAATTTGTCGAAAAATGTTGTTTTGTCAAAAAATGCTAAACATTTCTCAAAAGTTTTCGTTTCCCATAAAATGTTTATTGCTCAAAAACATACATTTGTCGAAAACGTCGTCAAAAATATTCATGTCACGAATGTTGATGTGTCAAAAATATTCATTTGTCACGAATGTTGATGTGTCAAAAATGTTAATTTGTCAACTATATTGATTTTTTAAAATGTTCCTTTGTCACAAGTGTTCATCTGCCAAAAACGTCATTCGTCAAAAATGTTGTCAAAAATCTTCTTTTGAGAAGAATGTTTTTTGTCGAAACTTTGATTTGTCTCATTTGCGAGAAATGTCCATTTGTGAAACATATTACTAGCATTAGTCATGACAATAGGGCAAGGAGAAAATAATAATCCAGCAAGGGTGGAAAAAACCAGAAACAGATACAAGATGCAGCAAAGGATTGTGACAATCTTAAAATAAATGGATGTTACAAAAGGATGAAGAAAAAATTGCGCCAGCACATTACGTATCTCAATGTAGGCTAGAATCTTATCACCCTGAACTGAGGTAGACATAGGACATGAGAAGTCATTAAGATTTCTAAACCAATCATTGCTCTTTGTATGGTGATGGCTGGCCTCACTGTACGGATCACGTGTCATTGAGTGTACCTGAAAACATTGTGTACCAGAAATCCGGATTTTGGGCAGTTGTATCATGTATTGCATTTATAGAAGTTGAGGACAAACAAAGCCAGCAAAATCATACGGAGTCATAGTATGGAGATTTGGCGATGGATTCACATTCATTTGAACAACGCCGTTGGCATCCACTGTGCCACCACATTTCTGAATTTAAGTGGAGTGAGTGGAGCGCAAGCGCTCTCCCTCTCTCCTCCCTCCTCCTCTCTCCCTCCCTCGCGTTTGACCACGATACGCACACCCAAAATACCTTAACCTGCGTGAAGAGTTGTTGTTACACGGACTTTCCTTCATGTGGAATTCGACTCCTACTTTCTTACCTAGAAGGCCACTCCCTTAGTGTTGTCTGCAATATTTTGTGACTTTTGGCCAGAAAAAATTGTGACTGAATACACTCATGGCGATGGGCAGAGTACTTTAATGCATATGGAACGACTACTGGATATCGGATCATTTTTATTCATAATGAGGTTCCCTATGAACATTTTTTATAAATGTAAATACAAACGTGCAACATGCTTGAATTAAGAAGGTGCACTTGCATTGGACTCCATACATAAAATAAATGTGGATTTCAGAATGTGTCAGTCATTTTGTTGCTAATGTTTAAGAAATGCAATCATTAGGCTTGGCTCGTGAATTCTAGCCTCTTCTTCCTCTATTACCCACACTCGTTTTGCTTTCTATGTCTTTTTCTGACTTCCTGTTGTAAAAATTTTGGTGATTCAGGTGAAGGCTGCGAGAAATGCACCGCAGGAAGCTTGTGCAAATTTGAACTCCGTTTTGCTTCTGATGTTTATTTCGATAAATGGTTTCCGGGGACACGGGAGTTTATTATTATACTTACCGGTGAGTGTTACACCGTGAGGCAACACTCCTGAAACCTAAACTTTGGATATAGTTGAATTCGAGGCAGTATTCTGGCCAAGTTATAGATTGTCAGTCAGCTCTGAAGTAGCTTCAAACATGTGCTTCATTTTAACTTTTCCTTGAATTTCAACGAGGTGTTTGGCGCAAAATCTTTTGAAGAAAGGTTTTGATCTCTATTTTCCATTTCTCTCCTCTTTGAAATTTAACCGATTTCTATCAGGTATAAAGAAAAATGCAACGAAACATAAATTAACATTGAATTTGAACTTTCAAATTCCAAGCCACTTTGTTTGTTTGTATTGGTAAGTGGCATGACATTTTTATTTTATGTCTTGTTTTATCAGTCAAATGCTAACTAATGTTGTAATGACACGTTGAAGTCCCATGCTAAATAGATTTTTTTATGGCTTTTTAGGGTTTTTTAGCATAATGAATGTTAAATTCCATCATATTAACATGTCCAACATTGAACTTCTGAATATTCAGTGATCAATGGTGAAATTGAACATCCGTTGAAATGCTGAATTTAAAATGTCAGAGATTTCCGGAGGACAAACCTGAAATTGCAAAGGTACACTGATTAATGCTGGAAATGATTGCTTGAACTCCATGTTGACAAGGACAATTTGTCAAGGTCTATGGAGTTTCAATGTTTCATAATTTTAACCTTATCTAGTAAATAAAAGAATCAATAAGGTCATAAAGACATACATTAAATTGCCAACAAGATATTTCGAATTTTGCACAAGTTTTGAAGGTTGACATAGTTTGAACAGTCGATCTACAAGGTTTAAACGTTTTAACAAATGTTTAAACGATTGCATGTCAAGGTATTATCGCTTAAATTCAGCGCTAAGCACATGTCTAAATTTTTGAGGTCCTTCTGATCCTTGCACCTCTCGTGGTGATCAATGATCACCTGTCTAAGTCATCCGTTCTGGAACTTTCCAGTTTATGCTTCGAACATTAATGTTGTTACCGACGCTATTGCATGGTAGTCACGAGAAACATGTGGAAGTATGTCTAATCTGACGACGATTCGTTGTAATTATAGTTTTTCACCCTCTTGTTATCATTTGGATAATAACTTATCATTTTTTTTTTGTCCAGGACCGGTCCTTGTGCATGGTTCAGCATCTAGTTCATTGAATTTCAGAGGAAAAGGGTCTTCTTTTGATGTCAGCTATCAAACATGGGATGCTGGCAAATATATTCTCACCATCGACGGCGACTGCTCCCCGTAAGTCTTGAAGTCAAGAGGAGGAAAAACGAGGAGTGAGATAATCAGCATCTCTTCTTTTGGCGTTTCCATGTGATGCTTTATGTCAAGGGTCTGTGTTGTCTGAAAGCCTGATTACATTATAAAATTTGACTTACTTTTTGTCAATCAAGTATCCATTTGCACGATTAGTCAAAATGTTGTGTGAAAATTGCCAGTACTCAGGTATTAATCACAAGATGTGAGTAATTTCCCATTAAGTAACCTAGCTGTGAGAGACACATTCAGGGTTTTCTTAAGTTCTTTTGCATGTGTCTAAAAACTTAGCCTAGGACGCCAGGTTCATATAGTACATTACTTAACCGGGGATCCATTGGTGATGTCTCCTTCGCAGGGACAATGGGCATACCATGTCACACCCTAGTAACCCTAGAAAAACATTAATACCCCTGCAAACTCCTAAAAATGTAATACACCTAAAAATGTCCTGAAGTGAACCTTGGAAAAATGTGTACATGACTTAACCGGGGATCCATTATTGATGTCTTCTTCTCCGAGGCGGTGAGCATGCAATGTCACACCCTAGTAACACTAGAAAAACTCCTAAAAGTGTCCTGAAGTGAACCTTGGAAATAAATTCTTAGGAAAAACCCTTATAACCCTAGATAGCAGACGTGCTGATGCTTCGTTGCTTTTCAAGTTGTCAGGGAAGACGTGACTGGCGGCACGACCTCTCGACGTTTGGTTATGTTGGAGGTGGAGGTAGAGGAGCCTGAGGATTGGGAGGAGTCAGTTCCGACCCCATGCGAGACAGGACACGTGGGACGCTGGGTGGACACACGGGACGTGACTAAAAAATCTACTAGGATCTTAAATCAGGATGCTCTGTTAGGACGACATCTCCTTGGTTACGATCTTAGAACTAAATATAGGGCCGTAGGAATTCCTCCACCTCCTGTGCGACCTTACCTTAAGTTCCAGCCCTATGCATGTGTAGGGGAGCTGCAATCATTGGACAATTTTGCAGGTGTTTTAATTAGAAGAGGCATCCGAGAGATATCTATTGTGGGGGACTCGCATCAACGAGCTCTTTTTACACATCTTCAAATGCTAGTTCATGGTGAGCCCTTCTGATTCGGAAATATGGTCAATTTTTTATAAATAAAACGATTCTACACCTCAAGGACTAAAACAAACATTAAAGTGGCATGGAAAAATGTTTGGTCTATGTTTGAGTTTAACATGACCAAAAAAAAGAGCTTCTTTTAAAGATGTCAAGTTAACATTACAACGCAACAAATGAAATTTTGATTTAAACAAATGTCAATCTCTAATCCCAAAGTTGTTTTGATCTTAGGACATTGATGTGAATTGTACGATGACGGATAGAAAACAAGCTGTACGTGACGGATTGAAAATGATACTAATCGAGTGACATTATTTTAGATCGTCAACCTGAATGTAACCTGAATGCAAATGCACATAGTGACCATTTGTTTGGTGGCTATTGTTGAGCTATGTATCGACACATTCTGGTGTACACCGTGAATCGCTATTAGAGTTAATGTTTTTTTCGTCTGTTAAAACATCTTTTCTCCGTACCCACATGGCGGATTGTGGATCTGACGGCTGCGATTGAGAAGTAACATTCTCAGCTTCCGATTGGCAGTTTCAAATTGAAAATCCGACAATTGTGTACGGAGAAAAAATGTTTTAAGTGGCGAAAACATTATTAGCAGCAATAGCAATACATGGTGTAGAGATGAGGTTGCTACGCAATGAGGAGCACACAAATTTTCTTACGAAGATACATTACGTATCATTGCAAAGATAGAATAAGCATACGAATTGTTCTACAGCGAGACAACAATACGTAAGTCGGGTCGATTGGGAGTACACCGTGAATCGCTATTAGTGTTAATGTTTTTTCCGCCACTTAAAACATCTTTTCTCCGTACACACTTGTCCGATTTTCACAAGGAGACCGCCAATCGGAAGCTGCGAATCTTGGCTTTCAATCGCAACCGTTAGTTCTATAATCTGACAAGTGTGTACGGAGAAAAGATGTTTTAAGTCACAAAAAAAACATTAACACTAATAGCGATACAAGGTGTAGTGATGCGTATCGCATCGGATAAAATAATATCCGATGTGCCGATGCAAAACGTTAATTGATGCATACGATTAAGCTGACTTTTCGAATTTTATTTGATGTGATGTGCCGATGTGATGATTCGGCACGAAAACAATATATCGCCGATATCGGGTTCGTCGATGCAATACTGATACACAGATAGAAAGGATTAGGAGAGAGGGAGAAGGGAAGGGAGGGACGGAAGGAGGCAAGGAGTGAGGGAGGGAGGGAGGGAGGGAGGGACAAGGGAGGGAGAGATGGAAGGACGAATGGAGGGAGGGAAGTAGGAGAAAAGAGGGTAAAAGGAAGGGAGGGAGGCAGGAGGTGAGAGGGAGAGAGGGAGGGAGGGACGGAGGGAAGTGGGATGGAGGGAGAGAGGGAGAGAGCTAGCCATTCTCTCTCTCCCATCCTCTCCCCATCTCGCCCCCTCTCCCTCCCTCTCTCCCCTTCTCTCCCCAACAATTTCTCCTCAACCCTAAACCGATACCCCAAATCTAAATATTTAAACCCTAAACCCGAGGGGGAGGGAGGACAGAGGGAGAAGGGAGGAAAGGAGGGAGGGAGAGGGGAGGGGGGAAAGGGGGGAGGGAGAGAAGGAGAAGAGGAGGTCGTTGCTTTCTCTTTCCCTCTCTATTCCTCGCCCTCTCCTTTCCTTTCACCCTCCCCCTTTTTCTTCCTCTGTCCCTTTTTCTTCCTCCCTCTCCCTCCTCCCCCATGGGTTTAGGTTTTCAAACTTTAGGAGGGTTTCAAACTTTAGTTTTAAGTGATGGTTTTTAGTTTTTAGGGTTTTGGGTTTTAGGGTTTCGCTTAATCCGTATGCATCGGATTGATCGCCTGATGTACATCAGATTCCAGATTAGCACATCGGAATCGTATCGGCTCATCATATCGATATCACGCATTGCTTCGGGCAAATAAAAAATATCGTATCGCTACATCACTTCGGTACACCGCGAATCGCTATTAGCGTTAATCACGCTAATTCGGCGCCCATAACTTTTTACCCAAATTCTTAAATAGAGTGATTCAAAAAACCCTAAAAAACAAATTAGAGTGACTGATTTCCTTGAAAATCCCAAAATTCCCAATTAGCGTTAATCACACTAATTGTTCTTAACACTAAGTATTTGTTAACGCTAATAGCGATTCGCGGTGTAGCTTCGGAGACGTTGGTTGGTCGCATTGGGTGCCCGATTATTTGGGTGCCGATCTAATGCAATACACATCTCTTATTGTGGGTTTTTTGCGAGCTTGAAGATTAACGGGCGGCCCGAATGATTACATGAAGGACCAAAAGTGTAATATCCAAAAGTGTGTGTGAAAAGTATCGTCACTTTCTTGAATGATGTGAATCCTTATCATGGTGATTTGTCATTTTACGTAGAGCTTGTATGATGTAAAATTAGTATGTTTGTTTTTATGGTCTTGAGGACCACGATCCTCGATCTACGTAACCATACAAAAAGAGCTCCAAGTACTATTACGTTGGAAAGTGCATAGTAATCTTAGTGTGCTTTTCAAACGGACAGCTACATGCATCTTTTTAAGCGATGTGAGCCTTTCCTAGAGGTGGTCGTGGAAAAAAGGAAGCACGTGAATCATTCCCTAAAAGAAGCTTTGAGCGGGGTTCAATTTTTTGGGAGGAAAGCATTATGTTGAAGTAGGCAAGATAGTTCGCATAACTGAACCATTAGTATAGTACATACTAATTAAAGTACTTTTGCTTTGAACCTCAACAACTCATGTGGGTCATGTTAATTATGAACTTTCAAACAGGTGACTTTAATATAATGTGGACCACTCTAAATTGAAATTTTATTCGAATTTAGACTTGGAGCAGTGTATTATTAGCCCCTAGACAATTTCATATTTTTTCCTAGGGGAGTTTGTACAACTTTTGCAAAAAACCAAACGTCTGAGTTTATTGTTTTAGTCCTAAATCAGATTATTCCATTATTTTATGTAGAAATACAAAAAGAGCTTGGTTCTTTACTTTCATGGCCGCACAAGAACTGTCCTTAGGTGGGTTGGTTCAACAGAATATCAAGAATAATGGCTTTTCAGTATATGCAATATCAACTAGCATGGCCCATCTCAGCTCGCAAAAGTCTGTTGTTATGATCCTCTAAAATGGAGTATGCAGGAATTGAAATCAGGACTTAACAGATTCTGTGAATAGAATGTAACGAAAACATCCCGCATCAAAATTGTTTGATTGTTTGATTTTTTTTTAATCTGACTTCTTCTACTATCGTTGATCATTGCAGGAAGTTTCACTGGAAAGTTTCATGGAAACCGACAGTTTTCTGTGTTCGAGCCACAAAGTGGAACTAGTCTGAAAGTAAAATTCTACTGGATGGAAGGCATTTTCATAGATGGCGAATATGGCTGTTCACGCGCATCTGGGAAGGGCGATCCTGATTGGCCGGTTTTCTCGAACACATCGGATATTGTGGTGCTCGGCACAGCTGCGTGGACATTCCGGGTGGGTTTTTTTTTTTGTGCTTCACATCATTCTTGGAGTCGTCCAGATCAAGATTTGAGCTTTACATTTTGTGTTTGAATACATGTTTCTCACTTCAGGAGTAACCTTTGCTTCATAAAGCTGTTTTGTGTCAAACAGCAGAACCTTGTGAAAGTTACCAAATGTTTAACCAAAATACCAAATTTTTTAATGTTTAATGTGTATATCAAGCTACACCGCCAATCGCTATTAGCGTTGTGTACGCTAATTCCGTCCCGCTTTTTTTTTATTTTATTCTCCATTAGCGTAGTTCATTCTATTTTTTTCTTTACTCTATTTAGGGTTTATTTTTTAGTACCGTACAAAATGGAAGTACGCCATCTGTTAACTAGTGTGGTGTACGAACAGTGTCAGATCGTACAAAACTGTACCTTTTAAAGTGAAAAAGTATAATTAATGAGTTTTAGTAGCCGCGGACGCATGAGAATGTGCGCTCTAAAAAGTGGGTCTAATCGGGCTGTCAAATATCACGTTCGCACATATTTGTCCAGCAACCACGTTTCGACTCTGTGAACGTACGATTAGTGTACGATTTGTAAGATTTTGTACGAATACCTATATTAGTGTAAGCATGTTTGCGACCGACATTTATTTTTTTCAAAGATCCAAATTAGAATTATTAAACAATTAGAATGTATGTTTTTTTTCAAAATTTTCAAATTCTTAATTAGCGTAAACCACGGTAATTTTTCATGTACGCTAAAGAAACTTCTACGCTAATAGCGATTGGCGGTGTAGCGTTCGACAAAATTTGGCACTTCTAACGGAAAAGAATATTAGTTTTTCGACCGAGGCAAAATTCTCTCCTCGCCTGACAGCTCCTACTGTCTCTATAAATGTCGGATCGTTGTTGTGCAGTTTTGTTCTAATCCAATTGGGTCGTATTCACATTACCTTCCCCAATTCATGAAGTGGATTGTGAATTTGCCTCATAAGCCGACCACGCGCTTTTTTTGGCGGACGGCTCCCCCTTTCCCAAATAGGTGGTTCGGTTGCAGTGGATTTGTTGGCCATCGACGAAGCTCCCTTTTTGCAGAAGCTAATAGGATTGCAAGGTGAGACTCCATTAACCTCAAATCTGCAATTATATAAGACTGGTGGAGGTGTTAGTTGTCGACTTTTTAGGGATTCTAGTGTTTAAAGCATTTGGAGGTCTGTAGTAACATTGTTAGGCTGAGTAATCTTGGAAAAGAGCCGTTGAGCCTATTACAATGTGAAGAAGCACTTGAAGGTGTGACTGAGAAAGAAGAAGGACGAAGCCGGATAACAAGGAACTCTAAAAGGGAGTTATGGACATGAGAGAGTTGGAAGGAGCCTGTGAAGAAGTATTTATGTAAGTTAGTGAGTAGATGGAACCCATCAAATGGGTCATCGCTGAAAAAGAGCACATTATGACCCAAAACAAGCGTTTTATGGGCCAATGGAGCCCGGTCCTTCGAGGAGTCGGTGCCATCGGATTTATGGGTTTCGATACAAGAGTTTTCCGGTACATTGATGCGTCAAAATGTGTACATATGGAATTTAAATTCCTGACTGTTGACTCTAATCAATCTGGAATTTTTTTCATTGACTTTATTCATGTGTCCTTTATCCATCTGTCCTTTGTCCATCTGTCCTTTATCCATCTTTATTCCAAGGTCTGTCCTTAAGGCTTAATCTTTTTAATCTTTATTTCCAGTGTTGAAGGTTAATGTTTTTTTCAAGGTGTGGGTGTGGTTCGAAAACAGATTATACGCCCCTTCCTATGGAATCAACTTTATGGACTTTTGGCCCATTGAGGCGCCAAGATATGGTGACGCATGTCTACGAGAATTTGCCCCAGGTACTTGGTGGAAGGACAGTCATTATTCTTGTCTTTATGCGAATAATACGGCAGTTCATGGAGTGGTAGGGGAATATGTGACACGTGTCTTTGTCCACCTGCTCGTGAACTATGACAAGTTTGCGTTCCCTCTTTGACATGTCCATGGAGGTTGCGGGCAACACAAATTTGAGAATACATTATGGCACCATGACGCTGTCACCTGTTTTCTAGTTAGCAAGTGTCTTAAGTGGTCCATTGCCTGTCCTTAAATTGATGATTCTTTCATAAGAAGTACTGTCAGCCATTTATACACCCATCAACCATTTACAGCCATATTCCAGTCTTATGCATATTACTGGAACTTCATGACTCTTATTCAGAGGACAATACATTAGCAAAACATTTTTGACGTGATTTAGCCTTTTCTAACAGTCTCATTTCGGCAAATTCACAACCATGTTTAAGATTCAACAGTTTGAGCGCTTCATTACTTAGTTTCAAAGTAAGGCGCTTTTCGATATGGGTCTTTAGGGTCTTTAAATTAAAAATTTGTAAAAGTGCCCATATTATATGCATATTGTATGTGTTTCCATTACACGCCCGTAACGTAATAATAAGTCAATTGTGAGACAAACGATTAGACATTTTGGTTGAGCCTTTGTCCAACCAACTTAATCGCCCATATACTTTTGAAATTGGTACGACGCTTAAAATTATGTGTATTTTGAAAGTTTTGACAATCTATAGTGTGTGTTGTTGATGACAATAGGATTTGGGTATCTGATTTTTTTGAAGTTTTGTCCCCAGCACTACAACAGATTTTCTCTCAAGCTTTCTTTTATCTAACTCTCTGACGAACAACAGTAACTATGAATGGTGTATTTGTTCTACAAATGTCATGTACGAACTGTTTGAGACTGTTATAGTGATAAGGCACGTTTGGTTATTTGCCACAATGCTTTGGTTCGTTATGTAAATTTGTTAGAGAATTTCCCGTTATTGTTACTGGTTATGGATGATGGAGTACCGCATTGTATATTGCCTAACGTACTAGTTTGCCTTACATACTACACCGCCCATCGTTGTTAGTGTTAATAGCACTACTTCTGTCGCGACTTTTTTTGGCCAAAAATCACAAAATAGAGTTAACAACATTATTTAAGGAAGTGGACCAAAATCCGCCTCGTCACCTTGCACTAAATTAGTATTATTAATTTTAATTTCGCATTTACACTAATTTTTCTTTAACACTAATCACCATGGGCGATGTAGTTTGATCGTATCTATGTCTAGTACGTTTGGTCTTATGGAGTGGCTTAATTGACCACGGGTGATGCGCAGTCTGGACTGGAGTTCCGTATTTTCGTCCTACAAAGTACAAGCTGGATTGTGATAAGTGACATGATATACTATAGTGTGTATATTGACAAGATCGATAACATTAGAATAACACAACCCACCACAAGAAAAGCTAAAGCATTCACCAGAATAGAAAACAAGAATCGACCAAAAGAAATTGTATTTAAATCGACGTTTTTTCCCCACTACATAATTCTCTCTTTTAATTGTGAAACTGTTATATTCCGAAAGAAAATCTAAGAATACATTTTTGCTAACCTTCAGGTTCTTAAATAGCCTCTCTTCAACACAACAAAGTAGGCTTATGTAACTCTTAGATGTAAGGATCAAAAGCCAACAAGCATGAAACAATGAGCACAGTGGAAGCATACCAACTGAAGAAAGAATCGGCAAAAGTCTTACGTTTCACCGAAGGATTTTTTTCCTTCAAATTCAATTTGATCACTACATTGGATTACTTTCCCAACCCTACTCACTCAATATACCCACTACCATAACAAAGAAAGAATACGACTGAAAACGATACAAAGCAAACTTCACCTAAACATAACGACCAGATGCACGTCGAACTGCGCCGACCATGGCCTGTCATCCTAAGCTAGCGTTAATAACGCTAATTCGGCGCCCCCAAGTTTTAACCATCAAACCTAAAATACACTTAATAACTCTATTTTTTTTTTTACGTTATAATAGGTACTGTTCAATTGGCGTTAATAACTCTAATTTGGACAATTTTAAATAGTGTCGTGTACGATATGTGTCAGTTTGAAACTAAAACTCTCATTATTTTCATTATTTCGTACAAGCGTACAAAATAAGTGTAAGATAAAGGCGTCGACGCGAGAAATTGAGTGCATCGCCCCTGAAAAGCGCACTCAAAATTGATTCTGAGTGATAAAGACGAGGAAAATCCAAACAAACCTGTTCTCACATGTTCAAATGTCTGAAATGTGAACACAAGTTATACCGGCTACACTAGGAGAAAAGAGTACCCAAATTAACACTAGTGAAGAATTTAGAGTAGAAAAAAAATTGGCGAAGGGCCTTGAACCCAAATTAAATTTAATAACACTAATTTTGTTTTTACACTAATTATTTGTTAACGCTAATAGCGATTCACGGTGTACATTGAGCTACAGTACATTACACCGTGCATCGCAATTAGTGTTAATAAATTTTTTCGCCACTTAAAACATCTTTTCTCCGTAAATATATGTCGGGTTATGGATCTGACGGTTGCGATTGAAAGGTAAGATTCTCAACATCCAATTGGCGGTCTCAAATTGAAAATTGCACAAGCGTGTACGGAGAAAAGATGTTTTATGTGGCAGAAAAAACTAGTGTTGTGTATCGGTAAAAAAATTATCGCGATAACACCGATACCGATAGTTATCGGTTATCGAACGGTCAGCGGTCCCGATAAATTTGTACCTTCTGTACTTTCTGTCCGGAGTGCTTTCTGTCCGGTAAACTGAACGGTAAATTTACGAGAAATGTACGGTTTTTTACGGGAAATGTACGGAATTTGACGAAAAAATACGTTGCACTTTGTAGTACTTCAAATTTTTCTGCGGGCACGAAACCGCATCGCGCTTTGGCTAGAGGTCGCAATCGGGTACCCGAATCCTTACCCGATCCATACCGGACCGGTCGCGTCGGATCCGGAACAGATTCGGATGCCAAATTTTGGGGGCCGGTCAATTCGGCCGAGTGATTCAAAAAACAATTTATAGGGTACCGCCGATTAAAGCAAAAAACGAAAAAAAATGAAGGTTTCGTAAGCATGTACAACTACACTACTATAGTGTTCATACTATATTACTATCCAACATAGTTGTTTTTTGAACCACTAATTCTGTACTTTTTTGGGAACGAGTAGTCTCTAGAAATCGAGTTTCGATTAACTTTTTTCTTCGCAAACAGGTGTTAAGTACCGTGTAACGATTTAACAGCGTGGCATAACGCGGCCAGATTTCGCGTGTTCAGATTTTGAAAAAAAAAAGTCAGATTGGGGTATCTTAAATTTTGACTTTTGCGACCTCTGGCTTTGGCGAACAAACATTTTACCCGAATCGTTAAACGCGCGATTCGTACAATATTTATACAAATTATAGACCCTTAGTCATCCGTTTGAAAACCTTTAAATAGGCAATCTTTTTGTCAGTCTACACCCGTAAACGGCGTCTCCCTCGACCGACGTCAACAAACGAGTAACGTTGCCCCTCAACCCACGTAGTAGCGTTGTCCTTTGGACTACGTCGGCAAACGGGTAGCTTTGTCTCTCTGCTAACGTCAACAAACGTGTAACTATCAAAGTACTCCCTCGGCAATCGTTCTTGACCATCAAATCTAGGCTGCTCGATCTTGTGAATGAATAAAGATGAAAGCCGACACGAGCACTAAAGAGTCTTAAGCCGTCATTCATTCGTTTGTGACTGTCCGATAATAGGATGTTGGTAGTTCAGAAGCTAGCCGTCCTTTTCAACAAGTACAATTTCGTGTCGTGAATTATTTGCTCGATTTTTCGTCAATTGTTGAGTTAATTTGGGTCGCGTCTACAAAATTTTGTACGGACAACTTGAATTGTACAATATTACTAAGACGTTTTGAGAAACAGGACACGGTCCATGCGAGTGTAACGGCCATGTTAAACGGGCATGATAAAGGGGCATGTGTAACTTTGTGACCTCCATTGACCCACATAATATTTAGCTTATATGAAGCCTCTAGGATAAAATTTGCCCTTCCGGCTTTTAGATCAAATAAAAGCCACACCGTCAGACAAGAGTTTTAACAAACCTCACCCCTGTGAGGGCACCACTAGTCAGACACAAAAAGAATCACTGAATTTGCTCTCTTGAGTAGTAAGTTATGAGTGGCCAAAGATGGCCTATTTATACAAAAGGTCACCAAGAGAGAGGCTCTTGAAAAACACTAACTCCCTAAACCTCTACTCACAGCTACCTACTACTAAACCCTCGACGAATTAGAGGACTCCACAGTATAAGAAGGTACAATGGCCAATGTAATTCTTGTACGACCATTGGAAGACATGGCTTTCTAGTTGACGCCAGTATGCTTTTCAGGTGGCCAATGATGTGCTGCCACGTGGCATTGCTTGACATTGTCCTCGATAGCCGCCATAAGTTGTTCCAAGTTGGCGGCTGAAATGACAACCATCCGATTGCGTTAATTTAAAGGGTCAAATTCACGTTTGTACATTTCATCAATTTATATGTACAACTTTGTCCGTTCGTTCAGTTAAATAAACTAAACGCCGTGGTACTGTTTAAATAACTATCAAGCCCTATGTATGTAACAATTCTTCTACGATTTGGCGGGTAAGGTGGATGGCTACTTTGACTTGCGGTGATTGTGTAGGACTAGGATCAAATCCTGGTCTAGTCACATTTCTTTTTGTCAGAGGTCTGTCTGCTATCTGTCTCCTCGGCTACCTGAAGGCAACCATGGCTGCCTAAGTCTTACTGACAACAACAAGTATATAGACTTAGAGAGGAGGTTAGGACAAAGAAATTAGGAAATACATTTCAACACTCCCTTTATTTTCTAGTCCTGCTTTTCTTTTAGCCCACATTTCTTTCTGCAAAATATATGTTTTGGGGATGGGACAAGTTTTGTCATCATAGCTGCAACCATATCTCCATCTGGTATATATTCCAATTTTATTATTTTACATTCAACCTTTTCCGTAACAAAGCTCAATTCGACATCCATATGTTTTGCCTTAAAATGATATTTGGGATTGGCTGCAATGGCAATTGGAGCCTGATTATCACAGAACACACTCAACACACCGATTCTCATAAATCTAAGCTCTTGGAGCATGGATTTCACCCACATTAATTCCTCTATAGGAGAGCAAGAGGCCATATACTCAGCCTCCATTGTGGACTGAGCAACAATCTTTTGTTGCTGCTACTACAAAAACAAGCCTTATTCCCAACATACAACACCTACCCAGATGTACACCTTCTCATTGAAGCATCCCCATAACTGGCATCACTCTAAGTGATGATGTCAGTATTGTCCCCTCCGAAATGGAACCATAAATATCTCGTTCCAATCAAGTACCTTATTACCCTCTTGATTGTTTCCCAATCTCTTTTCCTAGGATCATTGAAACCCCTACTCAATATTCCTACAGTTGCCGCTATATCGGACTGGGTATAGTTCATAAAGCAGATCAAACTATTAATAACCTATATGTAGGCAATGTTTTTCATAAATGCTCTTTCCTTCGTTCTTAACTCATTATCAAGAATTACAAGTCCCATTTTTGAACTCCCCTCATTTCCTTTCTTTAAATCCATTGGAGTAGGAAAACTATTTGCCTTATCCATTTGGAATTTTTCAAGCCTATTTTTGATTGCCTCCTTTTGAGTTAGTCTGATTATTTTTTCCTATCTATCCCTCTCCATTTTAATTCTCAATATATATTTGCTTCCCCAAAATCCTTTATCTCAAATATACTCTTTAGATCCTTTTTCATTTTATAACATTTTTCCATTGATTTACTTGAAACAAACAAATCATCAATATAAATTGCAATGAAACTTATACCTTCTTCATCCTCAAATAGATAAATGGAATGATCTTAGCTGATTTGGACATATCCCAGTTTTGTCAAAAGTGTAATTTTGTGACCGTCATTGGCTTACCAAATGTCTAGCTTATATGAAGCCCCGTGGATAGTCATTTGCCTCTTTGAATTTTAGACTAAATAAAAGCAACCTCGTTACACAAAAGACTAGACCAACCTCACCTTTGTGAGGGCGCGACTCCTTTGAGTCAGGAGCAAAACGAATTTATGTATTTGCTCCAATGTGCAATAAGTTATTGTTGACCAAAGATAGCCTATAAATGCAAAAGGTCTCTCAAAGGTTGGCGCCTCAACAATTGTCTAAGTCCTAAATATCTCTCCGAACCCCCAACTACTACTTTTCCTAACCAATCACAAGACTATAGAATACAAAAAGGTGCAGATGCCCCCTGTAGTTCTTGTACGGCCATGGTACGGCATGGCCGTTGCGGTGACTCCTATCACTTTCTTAGCTATGGTCGCTTTCTTAGCCATGGTCGCTTTCCTCGTAATGTCCGTTGTCCACTCATGTTGTAACACAGGTCATCCGCCGACGTTAGCTCATAAACCGCCAAACGACCACTTTGGTGCATCGGCTTCACTAGGAGCCATCCGATCTGAAGTTGACATTTGATTTTATCCATTGAAATTAAATGTCGTTTTGTGTATTTTGTGTGGTTCGGTTCATTTTAGTGTTTGTTCCATTCTGCAGTCCGTTAAATGGAATATGTTTAGAAGTACATCTTTAAACATAAATCACACCCTATATACGTAACGCTTCATCAAGACCAGATGGATAAGAGCAACGGCTACACTGTACGGCGGTCACCTTGTAGGACCTAGAATGAAATCCTAGTCTGACCGCCTATATTTTGCAAGAGGTTGTGCCTCCTGCTCCCTTAGTCTGTCTTCTTGTCTGCCTAAGGCAGCTATGGCTGTCTTTCATTACTCAGTGACTATGACAAGTATGAGGACCTTATTAACACCACATACTAACAGATAGATATAATTATTTAATACCTTTTTCAACACTCTCCTTCTTTTCTAATCTATCTTTTGCTTTAGTCCACACTTTTCCCTACAAAACACCAATTTAGGAGAAGGCACTGGTTTGGTCATCATATCTGCTACCACCTCGCGATCTGGTCTATATTCCAAAATTGATAATTTTATTCTCAACCTTTTCTCTAACAAAGCTCAATGTGATATCCATGTGCTTTGTTTTAAAGTGATATTTTAGGTTTGCTGCAATTGCAAATGTAGCTTGATTATCACAAAAAAAATATGCACTCCATTTTTCATATAACCAAGTTCTTGAAGCAATGATTTCACCCACATTATTTCTTTTAATGCCGCACAAAAGGCTATATACTAAGCCTTCATGGTGGACTGAGCAATCACCTTTTGTTGTTTGCTACTCCAGCAGTAAGCTCCATTCCCAACATACAACACATACCCAGATGTACACCTCCTCATCGGAGCATCCCCATAACTGGCATCACTCCAAGTGGTGATGTCAGTATTGTCCCCTCCCATATGCAACCACAGATCACTTGTTCCTATCAAGTACCGCATGACCCTCTTGGTCGCTTCCCAATTCTTTTTCCTAGGTTCATTTAAACTCCTACGTAATATTCCTACATCCGTCGCTATATCTGGACGGGTAGAGTTCATAAAATAGATTAAGCTCTTGAAAACTTGTCTGTTTGGAATATTTTGCATAAACTCTCTCTCCTCCGCTCACAACTCATCATCCAAGACCACAACTCCCCCTTCTGAACTTCCCACATTTCCTTTTATTTAAATCAATTGGGGCCGTACAACTATTTGCCATATCGATTTGAAATTTTTGAAGCATGTTTCAGATTGCCTTTTTTTGAGTTAGTCTAATTATTTTCTTCTCTCTATCCCTCTCCATCTAAAATCCCAAAATATATTTTGCTTCCCCTAAGTCCTTTATTATAAATCTACTCTTTAGATCTGTTTTCAGTCCATTAATTTTCTCCATTGATTTACTTATAACAAGCAAATCATCAACATAGATTGCAATGAAAATTATACCTTCCTCATCGTCAAAGAGATAGATGGAATGATCCGTGGTGATTCGGATATATCCCAAACTTTTCAAAAACTCTTCCAACTTTTTGTTCCATTGGCATGAAGCGTGTTGTAGTCCATTAAGTGACTTTATCAATCTCCACACTTTGCTTTCTTCCCCTTTCTCCACAAAACCTTCTGGCTGTTGCAAAAAGATCTCTTATTCTAATTCTCTGTAGAACAAACTTGTTTTGAATTCCATCTGGTGCACTTGCCTATCTTCCCCTACCGCTAAACTAAGTATAATGCGGACTGAGGGAAATATAACAACCGGAGCGAAGGACTATTCATAATTAATCCCTTCCTTCTGTGTGAACCATTTGGCCACTAATCTTGCCATGTATCGCTCGATAGTGTTATCTGGGTTGAGTTTAAACTTAAATACTTTATTACAATCAATTGATTTTTTGTCCGGAAGAGAGTCCACCAGCTCCTACATGTTAGCTCCCATAATGGAAGCCGTTTCATCAATAATAGTTGTCATCCATCTACTCCTTTCCGGACTAGTAATTGCTTCCAAATAAGTTTGGGGTTCACTCAAATGTGACAACTTAGTAACTTTATTATTCATTTATCTTTCTTGAAGTCTCTTGATGCTTCTCCTCATTCTTTCAAAATTTGATGCCGGAATGGAGGGTAATCTCGGATTTCTTTGAATGACTTAATCTTCTCCCCTATCCGTGGAATCTATCTTCGGTCGTTCATCCTCCCTTTCCGGTCTTTCCTTGTCCTCTTCCTCTGTTTTAACCGGAAACTATGGCTCCAAAAGAGAGTCATTATAGGTTAGACATTTCCCTTCATCAGCAAAGGCCGGTTGAACCGAAATTATGTTAAATGAATCAGAATCTAACTCACTTTCGGATTCAATTCTAATTTTGACTAGTTTAGTATATTTAAAGGGATCTTATGAGTTTCCTTCATCTATAACTACCAAGTGTTTCACTAGGATAATATCTTTTTTTACGAGATCATAAACTCTATATCACTTTATATTTTCATCATATCCAAGTTAGTACCCCGACTTCCCCCTTGCATCTAATTTCTAATCAGAATTTTCTACACTTAGACTAAATACTTGACTTCCAAACACCTTTTAGTGTGAGATATCCGATTTTCTCCCAGTCCATCTTTCATAGGGTGTTTCACCTTTCACCACTGAGGTGAGGACTCTATTATTAAGATAATTAGCAGAGTTCATAGCTTCTCCCCTGAAGCGTTTTCTTATCTTTTTATCCGATAGCACGTTACGGGCACTATCACTTAATGTCCAATTTAAGACATCCATTTTTTTCCGGATTCTTTGGGACATTCTTTTGGTTTTCTTTTGGTTTTGAACACCTTGAAGTTTGAGAAAATTCTTAAACTTATTAGAAGTGCACTGAAGCGTTTTCTTATCTTTTTATCCGATAGCACGTTACGGGCACTATCACTTAATGTCCAATTTAAGACATCCGTTTTTTTCCGGATTCTTTGGGACATTCTTTTGGTTTTCTTTTGGTTTTGAACACCTTCAAGTTTGAGAAAATTCTTAAACTTATTAGAAGTGCATTTCCCCCCATTATCACTCCTCACTCTCTTTATAGTTGTCTCATGGAGCTTCTCACTCCATGTTTTATACTCAAGTAAATTGGTGCTTCAGATTTATTTTTCAAGAAATAGAATCTAGAATATCTAGACTAGTTATCAAGAATAGTAAACATAAATCTCTTCCCTCTAACTGATGGCACTTTGGCCGGTCCCCATTGTTGAGTTTGATAGCTGTAGTCCTCATTAGATGAGGTTGTGAGGGGAGTTTTTAGGACTTAAAATATTTTTGGTCTAAGTCCTTGTAATACTTACCTTAATTGGTAGTCCTCATTAGATGAGGTTGTGAGGGGAGTTTTTAGGACTTAAAATATTTTTGGTCTAAGTCTTTGTAATACTTACCTTAATTAGTCTGAAAGTTGCCTCAGTACAGATGAGTGTAGAGGACCTTAGTTAGACACGCGACGTCACTTCATGATACGCAGGTACTCTGGAAATATTACCGATGAACAGTAACACGCGTTGCATGATGGACGGACAGATGTGGAGGATCTAACAAACGAGATAAATAGAGGCTATCTTGGAATGGTCCTGTACCCAACAAAGATTACGCACTTGATACGAATCGATTCAATAGACGCCATTCAAAATAAGAATACATTGGGATAATGTTATTGGACAAGTGTCGTCTACCGCGAAGAATTATTTTACATCTTACGACGATCCGCGAATTCGGAGTTGTCTTACACGGACCCTTACAGTCACTTGGACGGATTTGTCAATTCCTGACTAAGCAAGTGGCACAATTTATGTACGGCCCCTATTTGAAAATATCCGAAACAAATTTAATGTGTGTGTAGTGAATTAATTTTAGTGCTACAATATTGAAATAGGATAAAAGTTATAATTAGGGTTTGGGCGTACTTCCGCTATAGTAGACGTACTGTTGACGTAGACGTACCGTTGACGTACAGTGTCTTTATTCGTGTACAATACTTAGTTACACGTGTAGTTATTTGATTAGTGTATGGTTCAGTAGATAACTATGTGAGTATAAATTGTAGGACTTAGTTTATTTCAGTATCACAGTTGAGTTTATCAAAGTAATGGCAAGTTGTTTTTTCACAACTTTGACCTGTTAGTGTGATCACTCTCGTTGATATCTTGATGTGAAAATTTGTGAAGATATTATATGATCTAGAAAATATATGTGTGTGTCGTTTCAATCTGTTCTGTTATCTTTGTAGAATTATGTGAGAAGTATACCTGGTTAGTTTGAAAAGTTGTCAACTGTTTTTGGGAAACTCCGGAGCTCATATCTTTTAGATCCCTTGGTGGATTTGGCTGTAATTTTGGAAGGCTACATTTTCTAGGATATATTGCATTCTTGTGCAGTTTGAGTAGTTTTTTTCTTTTTGAGCAATCTGTGCCGTCTGAAACATAACTATTTTGGGGATAGTCTGTGGTGCTTCCGAGAGTAATCCATGGCTGAAATAGGCTATGGAGATCACCCATATATCAGTATGAACTAAATCTATGACTTTTTCTCCTTTATAGGTTGTAGTTTTTAGGAAAGGTAATCTGTGGGCCTTACCTTGAGCACATCCACTACAGTCATCCCATTTCTCATTTTCCCCAAACTAAATTCTCTCAACAACTCCTTTTTTTTTCATTTCTTTTAGTCTATCTAGATGCGCATGCCCCAATCGTTTATGCCAGATCATTAAGTCATTTACTCCGGCATAGTAAACTCCCGTCTTTCTATTACTCAAATTCCGCATAAACATTCTTTCGCTACCTTTATCAACTGTGAAGTATACTTTATCCTCATATTAGCAGTAAAGACTCAAATCTTAGTGCTAGTCTCAAAATCTTTATCATCTAAAATTGATGTAGAGATAAGGTTTTTATTCAGCTGTGGAATAAAAAGGACATAAAAAAAAGTGATTATTGATGTCTTACCTTCAACTAAGACTTTCAGATCCACAGATCCCACTAAGTTAGTGGCTCATCTCTCCCATCCCCATACTCTATCTCTACAATAGGGATCTTTCTTATTTTAGTAAACATTTGTTTCTCTCTACACAAATACATAGAGGCAATAAAATCCACAATCCAACCTTTTTCGCGAGCCTGTTTCACTCCGTCAAAAGCACCCTTCTGCTTCTTTGGAATCTCCAACTCGGCTTTCATCTCCAACTCCTCATTGAGGAGAATTTCTCTTTCATCCTCATCAAAATCCTCTCCCGTGACTTGTGTTGTCACAAGTGCCTTCTTCTTTCTTCCGGTTGATCCACTAATCTGCCCCTTCTTAATTCTCAACTTCGTCACTCTAGTACACTTCGCCATGTAATGTCCTACTTTCTTGCAAAAGTGACAAAGCCCCATTGAAGACGTAGATCCCGATCCATTAGATTGGTTTCCTCTCCCTCCTCCACCAAAGTTTCTGTAAGGTTTCTTGGAATCCTTATTCCCTCTTGGAATCTCAATTCGGTTTTCCCGAACCAAATTCATCCCAACAACCAAATTCCCGATTCCTTGATGATCGAGCAAATCCTTAACCCTGTGAACGATGTTCTCCTAACTATCCGACAGTTTCATTTGCAAACTATTCATCTTTTCTTTCTTAGTCTCTTGTTTTCTAGCACTCTCCAAATCTATAAATAATCAGGACAAATCAATGCAAATTTCAATCATCTTTCCTCCTTTGTAAACATATGCTTGCACCTTTTGATCAGCTTGCTTCTACAAGTGAATCATACCACTCTTGTAAATATTATAAAAAAGCCTCCCACAGATTGGCCGCCTAGTTCACATGTAGATGAGGGGTAGCAATTGCTTGAGTAAGACGCCCGAGAATAAAATGAGTTGCCATTGTGATATTGAAATTCCAAATTTTATTATCATTTGCCTTGGTATTTGGAACAATTATAAGCGATATAAATCGAGTAGCTATCGGTGTGAGATTTTTCTTCCCCTTCTCTTTACCTTTGTCCAACACGATGCTCTCTCCGTCATCATCTATCTCCTATGCCTCCACAGATCCTTCTGAGAATCTAGCTCCTCGAAAACCTGGTGGAACTCCTTGATTTGCAGATGGCCACCGCACATTACCACTCACAATGCCCCATAGACGCTTTTCAAAAACAACACCTTTTATCATAGTTTGCGATTGTATGAACCGCCTTCCATTGAAAATGGGCACCTTAGAGGGTGGGCCTATATCATGTAACTTTGTGACCTCCATTGGCCCACAAAATATCTTGCTTATATGGAGCCGCTAGGATAAAATTTATCCTTCCAAATTTTAGATCAAATAAAAGTCACACTATCAAACAAGACTTCTCACCAATCTTACCCTTATGAGAGCCCTTCTCCCTTGTTTCAGACGCAAAAAGAATCACTCAATTTGCTCCTCTGAGCAGTAGGTTATGAGTGGCCAAAGCTTGCCTATTTACACAAAAGGTCACTTGGGGAGAGGCATCTCAAAAACACTAAGTCCCTAAACCTCTACTCACACCTACCTACTACTATACCCTCGACCAATGTAAGGACTGTACAGTAGAAGAAGGTATAGTGGCTGATGTACTTCTTGCACGGTCATTGTAAGACATGTCCTTCTAGGTGACGCATGTCAGCTAGGGAGCCATAGTTCCTCCTCTCGTCTTTTCAGGTGGCCAATGATATGTTGCCACGTGGCATTGCGTGACATTATCCGCGATAGCCACCAAAAGTTCAGTAGGGGTTGGGGGGTGAAATGACGACCGTTCGATCATGTTAATTTAAAGGGTCAGCTTTGCGTTCGTGCATTTCATTAATTTATACATACAACTTCGGTTGTTTGTTCCGTTAAATGAATTAACCGCCACGGTGCTGTTTAAATAACTATCACGCCGCACGTATGTAATGATTTTTCTACGAATTGGCGGGTTAGGCGGATGGCTACTTTGACTAGCGGTAACTGTGTAGGACTATGATCAAATCCTAGTCTATTCACATATCATTTTGTCACAGGTTTGTCTACTGTTTGTCTCCTCAGCAGCTTGAAGGCAGCCATGGCTGCCTAAGTCTCAGTGACTACAACAAGTATATAGACTTAGAGTGGCGGCTAGGACAAGCAACTAGGAAATACATTTCAACAATACGATAAAACAAGACATTGTCCCTGCCTGTGTATCTAGCGTTGATTTACAAGTTTAAATAAATAAGCACTAAACCTACCAAATCAAAAGTACACTATAGGCAAACAAACACTAAATAAAAATACCAACGAAACAATATGACTGAAATGAAATCGTTTCCGCATAGAATCACACAATCACAAAACCTAACGTTAGACGTTGAAATTATGTGGTCTCCATTAACCCAAAGAATGAGCAGCCTATATAAAGCCTCTAGGATAATATTTGACCCTTTCACTATCCCACTGAATAAGTGCCGCCCAGGCACACAAATATTCTGACCACCCTCACCCTCGTGAGGACAAGACTTCTTTGAGTCAAACCTAAAAAGAATCACTAAATTTGCTCACCTGAGCAGTAAGTTATGGCTAGCCAAAGATAGCCTATAAATAAAAAAGGTCACTTGGAGAGAGGCGCCTGAAACAGGCTAAGTCCCTTAACTCCTACTCACAACTACTTACTACTCTACCCTCGGCAAATCAAAAGGATGTCTAGTACAAGAAGGTACAGTGGCCGATTGTACTTCTTGTACGGCCATTGTACAACATGGCCTTCTTGTTGATACTTGTCAACATGGGAGTCATCGTTCCTCCTCCCATCCTTTCCGACGTCTAATGATGTGACGCCACGTGGCACAGCGCGCCGCTATATTCGAAATCCGCCAATGATTCATTCGGGTTTGGCGGGGGCGACGATGTCCGTCCGATCATGTATTTTCCACGGTTAGATTCGCGTCCGCGATCGCCGTTTGACTATATATGTTGTTTTGTCAATTTTGGTATGTTTTGATGAAAGTGACGTTTTGCGTAACACTTTATATACATAGCAAACTGAATACGTGTATCGTTTTGTTAACGCATTAATGGTTATGGCGTACGTTTATGCAATTTTATGCAGACCCAGGTTCGAATCTCATTTAGAGCAACATTTTGGCAATCTATTAATCTGTCTACATGTGTGCCTGTTTCTTTCTGACTAAGGCGGCAGCCATGGTGACTCTCTCTCTCTCTCTCTTCACTCTAGAGTCTAAATTAAGAAGTGAATATGAATTACTTCTTTCAACACTCCCCTTAATTCTTAGTCAACATTTAATTTGAGTCCACAATTTTCTCTGCATAATTTTAACTTAGGAGAAGGTACCGAGTTTTGTCATCATGTCTGCAACCATCTCTTTATCACTTTTATAAACCAGTTTAATTATTTTATTCTCAACCTTCTCTTTGACAAAGCTTAGTCTTATATCCATATGTTTAGCTTTGAAATGGTTTTTTAGATTAGCTGCGATAGAGATAGCAACTTGATTATCACAAAAGACATTCTGAGTCCTAGATTTCATGAACCCAAGATCTTCGAGTAGAGATTTTACCCACATTAATTTTTTAGTGGCAACATATGAAGCCATGTATTCAACCTCCATAGTGGACTGAGCAACTACTTTTTGTTGTTTGCTACTCCAACAGCATGCACCTGACCCAATTTGTAACACATATCTAGTTGTACATTGTCTTAAAGGCACATCCCCATAACTGGCATAACTCCATGTGGTGATTTCAGTGTGCTCCCCTCCCAAATGCAACCATATTTCCGTAGTTCTCACCAAATACCTCATCACTCTTTTGGCTGCTTCCCAATCTCATTTCCTAGGTTCATTTAGACTTCTACTGAGAACACCTACAACCTCAGCTATGTCTGGAAGTGTACATTTCATAAAGAAAATTAAAGTGCCTACAATTTGCCTATAAGAAATTTCTTCCATAAACCTCTTTTCTTCCTCATCCATCTTATCATTCAAAATGAACATCCCTCCCTCTTCACTCCCCTCCGATGCTTTCTTTAGATCCATGGGAGTGGTACACCCATTTGCTTTCTCCATCTGAAACTTTTCTAGCATATTGCCAATATCATTTTTTTGAGTGAGTCTTTTAATTCTATTCCCTCTATCCCTCTCCATTTGAATCCCCAAAATGTCTTTTGCTTCGCTGAGATCTTTCATGTCAAACCGACTTCTCAGATCCTGTTTGAGTTTGCTAATTTTATCTAAGGACTTGCTTAAGACTAACAAACCGTCAACATAAATACCAATAAATATCACTTTATTTTCATCCTCAAATATATATGGAGTGATTTGAACTTATTCTAATGTATCCAAAACCTGTCAAACATTTGTCCAATTTTATGTTCCATTGCCGCGAGGCTTGCTTAAGGCCATTAAGTGATTTTATCAGTTTGCACACCTTGCTTTCTTCTCCACTTTCCACGAATCCTTCCAGTTGCCTCATGTAGATTTCTTCTTCCAACTCTATGTGTAAGAAGGCGGCCTTAATATCCATCTGGTGTATTTCCATATCCTCTGTTGCGGCTAAACTTAAGAGGATTCTGAAAGAAGTGAATCTGACTACGGGTGCAAAGGTTTCTTCATAGTCTATTCCTTCTTTCTGAGTATAACCTTTAGCTACCAACCTAGCCTTATATCTTTCAATGGTATTATCTGGGTTTTGTTTAAGCTTAAAAACCCACTTATATCCAATCGGTTTTCTGTCCGATGGACAATCTACCAACTCCCATGTGTTCGATTCCATGATAGAGACCATTTTTTTAGTGATGGCAATGATCCACCGGCTACTTTCTGGGGAATTTATGGCCTCAAAGTATGTCTGGGGGTCTTCTGGGTGAGACATCTTTGTGTGTTTGTTATTTACATGTCTTTCTTGAAGCCGTTTACTACTTATTTTTCTTCCTTCAAAATCTGACGCCAGTATGGAAGGCATATTTGGGTTTCATTTAGGAATATTTTCATCTCTTTTATCTTCCAATTTTGGTGTTTGATGAAGTTCCTCATCAGTTTCCATTTGGTATTGTGGTGTTACCCCAGATGTTGTTTTTTCGTCCTTCTCTTTTGGTACATCTGCAGATTTTTCCTTCTCCTCGTCTTCCTTCTGTTCAATTCCCAAGTCAAATTCAGAAAACTGACATGATTCAAATTTGATTTTGACTTCTTTGTTATATTTGAATGGATCAATAGACTTTACTTCATTCATCACCACTTTGATTTTTACCAAAATGATATCTCATTTTTTCAAGTCATTCACTCGATATCGTTTTGTGCTCTCATCATATCCTACAAGATATCCTAGTTTCCCTCTTCCCTCTAACTTCCATTTAGTCTTATCGGAATCCAAACTGTAGACTTGACTTCCCAAAACTCTCAAACTAGAAAAATCTGGTTTTCATCCCGTCCACCTTTCATACGGAGTTTCCGCCTTATTTGCCGAAGTTAGCACTCTATTTTTGATGAAGTTAACATAGTTCATAGACTCTGGCCAAAACTGCAATCATATTCTTTTATCACTTAGCATACTTTTGGACATATCTTCTAAAGTTGTATTCACTCTTTTTGCTACTCCATTTTGTTCCGGATTACAAGAAACAGTTTTCTCATGATGGATTCCATCTTCTTTAAGAAATTCTTCAAATTCATTTGAGGTGTATTCTTTCCCACTATCATTTCTTATCTCTTTTATTGAGGTTTCATGTAATTTATCACTCCATACTTTGTATTCTTTGAAACATCTTAGTACATCTGACTTATGTCTAAGAAAATATACCTTAGTGTATCTAGACAAATCATCTGTAATGGTTGGCATCCATCTTTTCCCCCCATGTGAAACATACCTAGCTGGTCCCCAAACATCAGTGTGAACTAGATCTAATAATTTCTCTCTTCTAAATGTGGATGACTTTGGAAATGGAAGTCTATGAATCTTCCCTTGGGCACATCTAGTACAATCATCTGAAGTCTCATCATCTCCGAACTCAATTCCATCCACTATTCCCTTTTTCTTCATTTTTTTTAATCTATCTAGATTCACATGCCCCAACTTCTTGTGCCAAAGCATCATATCACTTCCACACGAGTAGAGAACACCCTTTTTTTTGCAAAGTACATTTTGAACAGTAATTGAATACCCTTTTCAGCTATGAAATAAATCTCATTATCAAACTAGCTGTGAAGATTCCTTACTTAGTTCCTGTTTCGAACTCTTTTTCATCTAGAACAGCTGTAAAGACTAGATTCTTGCTAAGCTATGGAATGTTAAAAACATCTAAAAGTGTTACAATTGAAGCCTTTCCATCAACTAGGAATTTTAAATGAACCGATCCAACAAAACTTGTGGTTTCTACTCTACCATCTCGATACTCTATCTCAACTGTTGGATTTTTTCTTAATTTAGTGAACCACCTCTTATCTTTGCACATATGCATTGAGGCCCCTAAGTCTATGATCCACCCATCCTCAGGTGGATCCCTGTTACCTCCGAAATCACACTTTTGTCTCCGTAGAATGTCTGCATGCTTCTCCATGTTTGGTTTAAGAAGAAGCTCCTCAAGCTCCTCTTCCAGTTCGGTTTCGTCATCTTCTGCCTCATCATGAACTTGAGTGAGAAAAGTTTTTTTCTTTCCTCCATCTTTTGAGGAACATTGTCCATCTTTCAGTCAGAGATCTGCAAGCATGACACAATCTGCCATATAATGTCCCGGTTTCTTGCAGAAGTGACATAATCCACCTCGAGGAGCTCCTCTCCCTTGTAGATCAAATCTGCCACCTCTTTGTCCTTTTCTTCCAAAGTTTTGATAGGGATCCTTTCCCTTTTCCTCATCACACTTTTGCCAATCAAATCCTGCAGCCAATGCTTTAGCTCCCGGACTTCCTCTCCTAAGTTCTATGGTACTCTGTTTCACTAAAATCATCCCCACTGTATCATCCAAATTCCAATTCCTATCACCTAGATCTTGCAACCGATTAATGATATTCTCATACTCTTCAGTTTGTTATATTATCAATGTATTTACTCTTTGTCTCTCAGACCATGAGTTACCTGAGCACAGTAGTTCTCCAACTGATGCTTTTAAGTCATTGCAATAATCATTTATATTTCCTCCTTTGTAAGTATAAGCTGAAATCTTATTTTCTGCCAGCTTTTGCTGCTGCAATGACCCAGTCTTATATTTTTTTACTAGAGGTACTAAAATCTGAGAGGAAGATCTAACATGCATAAGGGGAATGGCAATACCCTTCACTACACTTTTGAGAATTAAGAGCTTAGGCACCTTGTCCTTATAGTTCCTATTTTCATTTTTTGACCGTTCAGTCTGACTCCCTGTCACCATTGCTGGTGGTGGTGTTGCCGGTATCGTCCTTGACAATAGAGTCCCTCGAGAAGCAACTCCTCCCATTTCTCCTTCCATGATTATTTCCTCCCCTTCCTCGTCATCGTTCGCGATGGTGGCTGATGATCTAATAGCTGTTGTGACAAAGGTGCCAGAAAAACATGTTCCTCGAAACCTAGGTGGAGGTGGGCATCGAATTTGCTCGGACCATGGTAGGTGTTTCCAATTCTCCTTCATCGTTTTAATAAAGAGTCGATCCATTAAATATAAGCCCAAACAGAAGCGTGCTTGAAATTCGTGGTCTACGATATCCCGCGGAATAGGCATTATCTTAAAGCCTCAGGATAATGTTACCATTTCACTCCCATGAATAAGTCACCCAGGCACACAAATATTTTGACCTTTTCACCCGTGAGGACAATCCCGAGTCAAGCAAAAGAGTCACTGGTTTTTCCTCGGCAGTAAGTTATGAAACAAAGATGGCATATAAATCAAAAGGTCGCTGGAAGAGTCGCCCGAGCCTGTCACTTAACAATACTCTTGATCTACTACCTATATCGGCAATCAGGGTGTATAGTACAAGAAGGTACAGGGGCCGATTGTACTTCATGGCCTTCTGGTTGACACTTGTCAACATGGGAGCCATCGTTCCTCCTCCCATCCTTTTCGGCCTCCAATGATGTGACGCCACGTGGCATAGCGCGCCGCTATGTTCGAAAGCCGCCAATGATTCAGTCGGGTTTGGTGGGGGCGACGACGTCCGTCCGATCATGTATTTTACACGGTTAGATTCGCGTCCGCGAGCGCCGTTTGACTATAGATGCCGTTTCATCAATTTTGGTATGTTTTGATGAAAGTGACGTTTTGCGTAACACTTTATATACATAGAAAACTAAATACGCGTATCGTTTCGTTAACGCCTTAATGGTTAAGGCACACATCTATGCAATTCTATGAGGTTCAAACTTGTTTAGAGTAACATTTTGGCAATCTATTAATCTGTCTGCCTGTTTCTTCTGTCTGCCTGTTTCTTTCCGACTATGCCTTCCGACTATGCCTGTTTCTTTCTGACTATGGTGGCATCCATGGTGACTCTCTCTCTCTCTCTTCACTCTAGAGTCTAAGTTAAGAAGTGAATATTAATTACTTCTTTTTAGCAGACGTTAGCCAACTTTGTCTCCCTTACCTTGACTAGATTATTGAAGATGCGCAAAAAAGGAAGTACACCACAAATCTCTATTAATGCTAATGTTTTTTTTGTCACTTCAAACATCTTTTCTCTATTTCGTACATGGAAAAATAAATGAATTTTACATATGCTGCAGTTTGTAAGTTTGAAACCCAACATTAGACGTTAGCCAAATTTGTCTCCCTTACCTTGACTGGTTAATGAAGATGCGCAAAATATACAATACACCACAAATCGCTATTAGTGTTTATGTTTTTTTTGTCACTTAAAACATCTTTTCTCTTTTTGTACAAGGAAAAATATATCAATTTTACATATACCGCAGTTTGTAAGTTTTTTGGTTTAATGAGCGCTAAACAATTTCAATTATTTAAATATGCATCACACTCTCTGAGTGTATCGGAATTTCCTCATCGACTAGTAGCGGAAAATTGTAAATTAGGCTACTCTGAAATGTTGAAGTTTCCGGTTCAAATCTCGGCCAATGCAAAAAAAAATTCAAAGTTCGTCTTTACTATCTGAAAGGCAACCATGGTCGCCTTCTCTCTCAATCTCTTTGACAACATTCGAATGCTTTCTTTCTCCATCTCTCAAACAGCATACGACTTCAAAAAAATAAAGTACCAACCATGTACAAATGACATTTTTCACATTCAGCAGAGCATGACATAAAAAAATAAGTGGCCGTCGGATCAAAACCGGCTTTAATTCTTGCCGTTGAAACAAATGTGTGATATATTTGTTTCGTGTTGTACCCAAATCCGTTCTATACATAACCGCTTCTATGTGCTATGAATTCGTTCATTCCGTTAAATAAATTTCACAACCTGTTTATATTTAAGTAATTATCAAACCCTATATATCTCAACACTGGTCTTGGTCTATAGGACAAAGCTAACTCTTCTTTGACAGACAACAGGTACAAATATCAAATCCTGGGTCCCTCAAAACTTTTGGTAAATCTACCAAGATTTTGCTACATGAGTCTCTAGACAGCTCAGGGAGCCATGGCTCTAGCTCCCTCTCTAGCCTTCAGTGACTACGTTAAGTGTGGGGGTTGGAGAGAGGAGTAAGGGGCAAACTGCCTCTGCTTCTTTTTGTCACAGTCTAAACCTAGAATATATCCAAAGAAAACATTATTTTCTACACTCCCGTTATTTTCTAGTCACCTTTTAATTTAAGACCACACTTCACCTTTTAGTCCTATTTATTTCTTGCACTAATAAATGTTGTGTCATGTTGTGCATTAGTATGTAAATAAGTATCCTTCAGAGATTTCCAATTTTTTTATGCCTTTTTAATTTGAATATGGGCCATGTGAAGCCCTTTGGAGATCATTAATTTTATAAGTTGAAGAGCTTGGTGATTCTTTCAGCATCCGATTCAACCATAGTGCCACTTACTACATCTAAAAGTTTTACTTGAATAAAGTGGGACGTTACCAAATTAACCCAATACAAATACTCTTGAACATTAAAAAACCAATATCCGTGAGGCTGGGCCCGTGACTTGTTTTCTCTGACTATAGGAGTGGGAGAAGATGATACAGTTGTCATCACAAAAGGAAACAAGCAAAAAGCTCTAACAGAAAACCGATTCAACCAACAACTTCAATAAGCAACAGAGCACAAAATAGACGCACACAAGGTCTATAAATTTATCACAATGTATATCTGACAACAAAGAACTCACATGCAAATTTACACAAAAATAATGCATCAGTTGTGCGAGCAATCCTCAGTCAAAGTGATAAAAAACAATGCATACAGTTTTTGATACAAAAATGTTCCTAACTACAAAAAGACGAAGTCACTATTCATGCATTCAGTACGGTCATACCATTGACGCTAATTTACAAGTACCGCATTTAATGTCAAAGATAAATTAGATTCAATCATTGTATTTCGTGTATCAATGTCAAAATTTCGGGGTGCCGAAATAGCGTACAATACGCTAATAACGATTCACGGTGTACCTAAACAAATGTGGGCATACCCGAAATTACTCAAGATATGTCAGAAATGTATCATTCTACACTAATCAACTAATTAGCAAAAAGACAAATCTCTGTTCTAACAAAACATATAAACCCGGCATGCTTAGTCAATCAAACTTGACTGTGGTCCTCCTTCGTCAACATTTGTCGGCGGTCTATGTTCGCCGTCCCTATAGCTAATTTGGCATTGTAGATGAAATGCCGCGTGTCATCTCAGTCCTTAGGTGTATTCGTGCTGAACAGACAGATACTCGGGAACGTCTCCTTCCTCATGACAACGCGTGTCTTGGGAATGTATGCATCAGTGTACTCCCCACTTTGTCACTGTAACACTAAATCTGGTTCATACTGAACCAGACTAACCGGAAATATTCTAAGTCCTGACCACCTCTCTCTCCTCACACCCGAGGCATAAAGAGGACTAAAGCTTTCAAAACAAGATTTAGTACCATGGAAAAATTAATATCACTTCTAGAGTGTCTGTATTTTTCTCTTTTTGACCACAAAATAGCATCGATAATACTAATTGAGTTTTTCGTAACACTCATTCTTTAGAGGGTTGAAAAATTAGCCACGCCATTTGATGATGAACGATAATTTTAATAACATAAGTATAAACTCCATACTAATAATTTTTGAATTAAGTTTCACATCATTGACATAAACTCCACGATAATTTTTTTTTCTCTAATAGCGATTTACGGCATAGTATACCGGTGTGTGGCGTTAACTTTTCTGGAAACATATAAAGAAAAGATTAAAAGTAGCTCACTGAATTCTGTCTAAAACTATGTGGCACTTTAAATAACTTTCAGGGTTTTTTAGTGAATTTTTATTTATTTATTTCCCGGATGATTCCAAACCGCAACTCACTTATATTCCACACTTGCATTTCCACCTTAAGGGCATTGCAAATATTAAAATAACAGTTCATGTTTTCCAATAACAGTTAAAAAAAATTCAATAACGGTTAGAATTTTTCATCAACAATTCATGTTTTTCAATAACAATTCATATTTTCAAATGACACTTGACATTTTTCAATAACAACTCATACGTTTCAATGAGAAATCATATTTTTTAATGATAATTCCACTTTTTAAATGGATTTCCATATTTGAAATTTCACTGCAGTTCACTTTGTCTATCTTTTTTTTTCCCCCTCCCCTACCCCCCACCCCCGCCCGCCTCTTTTTTTTACTTTTCCTTATCCCCTTTGTTCGCCAAAAAAGACTGTCCTTACAGACTCCATCATCAGTGTAAGTATTTATTTTTTCTATTTCCTTTTTTGACGAGAAGGACATCCTAACCTTTTCCTTTCCCTTTTCCATTTCATTTTTCTTTTCCCTTTCCTTTTCCGTTTCCTTTTCCTCTTTCCTTTTTTTTTGTTTCAGAAAGGAAATGGAGTCCATAAACGCTTTAGAGAAAATAGCCTGTGAGGGCTCCTGGGCTCTCTCTCGTCTCACTTCCTCTCCCTCTCTCTCTCAAATTGAGAGGAGGTGGGGCACAAACTCAAGTCAGACTGACAGCAGAGATAGACTTCACAGAGACTTCACAGAATAGCTCAGATGCACAGGGAGGAGTAGGTTCTCTCCCTCTCCCTCTCCCTCTCCCTCTCCCTCTCCCTCTCTCATTGTTACGGTATGTTTCTTTCTTTTTCATTATGTGTAAGTGTCAAAAAGTCCATCATTGCTACTCAAGCTCAAAAGTGCTAATTCTCAACTTATTTCTAAAAAAAAAAAAAAAAAAATTGGAGGTGGTCTTACAATAATTCTTTATTGTGTTCAGCTTCTATTTTTGTTAACAATCCAACCATCGCTAGTCTTATCCTTGATTGTCTAATGGCCTCAACTCTCGAATAATGTCGTACTCTTTCACCCCTGTGACCACTCAATTCTCTAAAAGGAACAATTATCATATTTTTCTTATACTTGTATGCAATGTTGTTAACTCGTTTTTGCTCCCAAGGAAACAAATTGTAGTATGTTGGGTCTGGTTCATTAAACCATTCGTCCAAAAACTGTTAATCACAAATAACCAAATGGTTTATAATCAGAAGTCATCACCATTTTCTATAAAGACATACCTAAATCTCCATTTGCTAATTTTTGTTATGAGTCATTCCATGCATGTTATAAGACATACCAAATTATTCAAATACATATAAATTGTCACAACCATCCTTTCCATACTGAATTCTGTACTACATCGTGTACCACTATTAGCTTTAATGTCTCCTTTGGCCTTTAGGCTCATTTTTCTCCGTGCACTCTTGTCGATTGTGATAGAAAGGTAAAGTTCTAACTTCTCCAAAAGAAAATCGGACACTAGTGCACGTAAAAATGTTGATTTCAGTGGCGAAAAAATATTAACATTAATAGCGATACACGGCTTACTTTCCTTCAAACAAATGATAATATTCTCACCTGATGTGTTAAAGTCGAGTTTCGTAACATGAACTGCCCCGCATTTATAAAACCGAAAAAACATTTTATTTTATCTTCAGGTTTGTAAAAAAAAACATCCGGCTGGGAAGGAATTCTCCCTCCACATGCACAATCTGTATTATCTCCGTTTCTTGGAAATAAAGCGATTAAACCATCTTCAACTTCTGGCAATTCTAAAAGGTTTTTGGGCAACTGCGGAAACCAGATTTGTGTTGTCATATTGACATTTAAGTGTTTAAGATAATCAAAATAAGTGGGTTCAGTAATTCGATGTAACCAGGATTCGATCGACAAATTGTGGCCGTTCATTGCGAAATAAGCATCAGAATCAATAAAAAAAACCCATTGACAACAGCAATGGAGTTGAGCTTTCGCGAAGAGGATCTACAAAAAGAGAAAAAATAACAATGTGAATAAGAGCAAGAATGAAAGTTGCATTCGATTTGATATTTTTTAACTCAGGGTAATTTAGAACCCAAACTTTTGTTCACCAGGTGAAGCAATTCATATTGGTAATGTTAGGAATTATCAATATCTGTATACGAAAGCTTGATACTTGATGTTTTCTTGCATACGGAAGAATTTAATTACGAATATTAGCATGTATTATACAACATGTTGTTGCATACAAAAACATTTAGGCACTTATTATCCAATATGTTATTGAAAGGAAGATTTTAGCTACTTGACACTCAAATTCTCTATATGAACCTTATAAGACCTGACAGCCAAAAGTTTTGCAATTCTCGTTAAGAAACGGAAAGGAAAGGACACAAAAAAAAGAAAGGTTGGGGCAAGAAAAGGAAAAGGAAAGGAAAAGGAGAAGGAGAAGGAAAAGGAAAAAGAGAAGGAAAATGAGAAGGAAAAAGAAAAAGAAAAGGAAAAGGGAAAGGAAAAGGAAAAGGAAAAAGGAAAATGGAAAGGAAAAGGAAAAGGAAAAGGAAACGGAAAAGGAAAAGGAAATGGAAAAGGAAAGGGAAAATGGAAAGAAAAAGAAGATGAAAAAAAAGAAAGAGAAGACAGTAAACCATAACAAGAAAAAGAACAAGAACAAGAACAAAAGAAAAAACAACAACAAAAACAAAAACAAATGCAAAAGCGGAAAAAAGGGAGGAAAAAGGAAAAATGGACAAGAATGAGAGAAAAAAGAAACGGGAAACGGGAAAAGTAGAAATATAACCCTAAAAACACTAAAATACAGATACAAGGAAACGAACCTTATACCAAGAAGCTGCACGTAACGGTTCTGTCACGTAGTCCTTCAAATTCCCTAAAATGAACCGATATCCGTAACGGTCGGCATAGGCCCTGCATTTTTAGTAACAATAAAACGCCAATTTAAGCAATAAAAACTATAAAAAGAGGGAGGGAGAGGGAAAGGGAGAGGGAGAGGGGGAGAGAGAGAGAGGGTTAAAAATGAACTGATATCTGTGCCGATCCGTATATGCCCTGCATTTTCATGTAGCATAACTCCAATTTCAAGCAATACAAACTATAAGAAAAAGAGAGAAAGAGAGAGAGGTAGATAGAGGGGGGGAGAGGGAGGGAGGAGGGTCGGGGGAGAGGGAGAGCGGAGGGAGGGGGGGAGGTAGGGAAGGAATGGAGGGAAATCGGTTTCTAGAATCGACATTACCATCGTAAATTGACGACATTGACGATACGATTTCTTAATTTTCAAAACATTTTGGGATCGGCAATTTTGTTTTTAAAATTCCAAATAGTTTCGACATCGACAATGGATTTCCAAAATTTCTAAAAGTATCGGCGTAGATAATAAAATTATCGAAGTTGACAATAATTTCTACCATCTCATAAAAAACTCCTCGGAACCTTTTCCATTGTACATAAAAAAGGAGGAAAAAAACCAAAATGGAAGAAGAAAAAAAAAGAGGGAATAAGGAACAAAACTAAAAAAGGCAAAAAACGAACAAAGAAAAAAAAAAAAAAATAAGGAAGAAAGAAAAAAGGCGGGAGAGGGTAAAAAAAAAAGAAAACAAAAGAAAAACAAAAGAGGGAAGAATTTTTTAATCACCTATTTATGACTCTAGAAAATAACCAAAATGGGGCGTCCTCTCCCCATTTTTCCAAATCGTTATATTCTGGGTTAAATTGACGATCATCCATAAATAAAATACACCCCGGCGCTCGTTTTTCCTCCTGCAACCAAATAATCACTTCTTAATTGTTTCGTGTTTATACGATTTTTTTTTTTTTTTTTATCAAAAAACCAGATCTCTCCATTAATGTTAATCAGATCTCTACACTAATCCCGTACCATTCCATTCGGTGCAAATCCCCTGTTCCGTACCATTCTCATGTCCGTACCTTTCCCATATCCGTACCATTCTCATGTCCGTACCTTTCCCATATCCGTACCATTCTCATGTCCGTACCTTTCCCATATCCGTACCATTCTCATGTCCGTACCTTTCCCATATCCGTACCATTCTCATGTCCGTACCTTTCCCATATCCGTACCATTCTCATGTCCGTACCTTTCCCATATCCGTACCATTCCCATGTCCGTACCTTTCCCATATCCCGTACCTTTTTTGATCCGTACAATTCAGCCAAACCCTTCAGCCTGTCCCGCGCTTCCCATCCCCGTCCGTTCCGATCCGTACCATTCCGTACCGCATCCCGTGACGTGACGTACCGTCTCGCCCGGCCGACGCGTCAGCTCGTGGAGGTCCGACACCCAGCGATGCGAGGAAGCTTCCGCGAAGTTTCCGGCACTAGCCGACAAAAGCAGCAGCCCGGCCAGCGCCAGCCGCGGCAGTGTGACGTGGGCGGCCATGAGGGGGGGGGAGAGGGAGAGGGAGAGGGAGAGGGCGAGGGAGAGGAGCGCGAGAGGACGAGTCGGAGGGTGACGTGGAAGGCGCAGAAGGACAGCGAGAGAAGCGGACGAAGGATTCGGGACTGTAGCGCGAACTCGCGTTCCGTGTAATGCCTCTCCTCCGTTGGGCGTCGCCAGGAATCGTACGGAATCGTGTACGGACAGTCTCTCTGCATCCGCGCGTGCCAGCGAGTCGACTATCGCGCGCGTGCTTTGTTTCATAGTTCAAAAGTAGGTCAAAGTATATATATACAATATGATACAATATGACCTGAATACAATTTAATACGATATGACCTTAAGACACATATTGTATTAAACGCCTACTTTTGAACTATGCTTTGTTTCCATTGGACGGTGAAGTCGACGGAAATTGTGAAGTCGACGGCAATTGTGAAGTCGACGGCAATTGTGAAGTCGACGGCAATTGTGAAGTTGACGGAAATTGTGATGTACGGTGAAGTATAGTAACGTACGGTAATGTACGGTAATAAACTGAACTGTTTAATACGATTATGTACGGTACCGTATGAAACTGTACTGTATGGTACTGTACGGTATTGTACTGTAGAAAATGTACGGTACTGTATTGAACTGTGCTGTATGGTACTGTACTGTACGGTACTGTATTGAACTGTGTTGTACGGTAATGTACAGTACACCGTCAATCGCTATTAGAGTATATAACGCCAATTCGGTGCCCTTTTTTCATAAAAAAAAACCCGAAATACAATCCATAATTCTATTTTTTCCATTACTCTAATTAGGTTTTTTTTTCAATTAGCGTTAATAAAGAAAGTACACTGCGATGGAAATAGTATGGCGTACGAACAAGGTATATCCGTACGAAATGGTACTTTTTGAATTACAAAGGCATAAAAAGACACTTAACATTATTGCACACACATGTGAATGTGCACAGGAAGAAAGAGACGCAAACTCGTCGACAAAAATCACGTTCTCATATGTTTGTCCGTCGACCGTGTGAACAGCACGATGGCGTAAGAATTGTCAGATTTTGTACAGGTACAAAGATTACTGTAGACATCGAAAGGGCGGGAATTTATTATTCAGGACAACCCAAATTACAGATAGAGATTAATTAGTATATATATTTTTTAAAAAAAAAACAAAATTCCCGATTAGTGTTAATAACACTAATTTTTTTTTTACGCTATTTATTCCTTTACTCTAATAGCGATTGACGGTGTAGTGTACTGAACTCTAATGTACCGAATCATGCAGGAAAGGGGCCACACCTCGTTTTCTCCGCGCGACCGTATGTTTAGGGTTATTTTATTGCTGTCTTGTTTTTTGTTTTATTATAAAAAACGCAAAACAAACCATAGTTCAAAAGTAGGTGAAAGTAGGCCCATACAATATGCCTATTGTTTGCAAAAACATACAATATGACCTTAAGACCCATATTGTATTCGGACATATTCGGACCAATAAAAACATTCGGACCAAAAATTGGACCAATTAAAACATTCAGAACAAATATTTTTATTTACACCGTCAGATTTGGACGATCGAACGGTCGCTGATAAAAGTAGCGATCTAAGAAGATCACATGAAAAGCCCATAACACAACTTACGACAAAGGCGCCGACTTAGGGTACTTTCGCATGTAACTTAAACTTAGTCTTGTTACTTTGTTCTTTAGTGAATATTCTCCGTACAAATTTCAGAGCATTCGTATGTAAAGAAAATGAAATCGGAACTTTAGATTGTGACGGATGTAGACGTAGGTGCAATTTGTGACGATTGTAGACGCGTACAAAAATCGCGACAATTGATGACGTTTACTGATAGAGACGATTGTAGACATCTAACTACTTGTGCCATTTTGTGACATTTTGACGTCACGCGTACTTACGATAGCGTCAACGTCACAAATTCCAAAACATTTCGCCATGGTTTTCCAATTTTGTTTTTTTGTCCGTTTTCACTCTATTTGCCACCAAAATAAGTTAAAAGACAACCAAAAGAAATATTTTTTATAGATCTTTCATTTGATACCTTTCTTGCATTTTTTTATTGCAAGAATTGTGCAATAGACCCGTTAGTGGGAGAGGGAGAGAGAGAGAGAGAGAGGCGCTTTCACATACTTCCCTTTTGCAAAATGGCGTCCGTTGGTCGAAACCCCCTCCACGGCCCCTGTACGGAAAAAAACGCAAGGAAAGAAGTCACGCACAGGTTGGAAAAGTGCGGTGGGTTTTTTTTTTGGTACTTCGAGCTCAAAAATTGTAAAAAACTTCTGGCACTTGCGACAGCATCTACCTATTCGTTTACCTCATGGAACTCTATTTAAATCACCTCGCGAGATGATTTTATATAAAGTTTGAAGATGAGCTGGAAGGATGCGAAATTGGGTCGAAATGCGTTAGACGACAAACTGCTTCGCACTAGACGACAAATTGCAACACACTTAAAGTTGTAAGGTAACGCAACTTGTACAGTGTTAATTTCATTTTTTTGGTACGGCTGCGGATTTTTTCGTTTTTTTCTGAGTTATGGAGGAAAACGACAAAAAATAACTGTAACTTTAGCACATGCGGAAGTACCCGAAAGGCCTACCATAAAAACGCCTACTTTTGAACTATGCTTGGTTTCCATTGGACGGTGAAGTCAACGAAAATTGTGAAGTCGACGGAAATTGTGAAGTTGACGGAAAAAGTTAGAGTTAGAGATTTTCAAAATATTGTTACAACTGGCTAAAGTTTTGCCGCACTTGCGAACGTCGACCGTCATAATAAATTGAGGGAATTGATCATGGCAGTCACTGTTTTGGTTGTGCACAGTTACTTAAGTCATTTTGTCAAAGATGGTACGTTTGAAGTACACATTGGTACAAGTAAAATACCGACGAGTCTAAATTTGACGGTCAATTTGTTGGATAGCTTTGACTTTCAAAATATTGTCTCAACCGCTTAAACTTTTGCCGCGCTTGCGAACGTCGACCGTCATAATAAAATTAGCAATTCACACGGCCGGCCAATGTTTACGGTAACAAAATTGCGGTAACCACATGTACATAAAAGTGAAACAAAATTTCGGTGTCAATGCAAAAATGTTGATTCGTAGGTAGTGTGGCTCGAATGTTGATTCGTAGATAGTGTGGCTCGATTTCGTTGCGCGTGATGACGCGCATTTTTTTCATTTAATTTCAATTGAAATTTTTACGCCGGTTCGTTTTCTTATAGTGTACAAAGTTTATTTCGTTTCGTGCATTCAAATATTTCCGTACAAGACTTACACTACTTTAGTTTAAAGATGCTTATTTCGTTTCGTGCGATTTAATATATCCGTACAAGACTTACGATACTTGAGTTTAAAGTTGTTTCGTTTCAATTTGCGTCTAAGTTCAATGTAACGCCTAAACGACTAAAATTCAATTTTGCGGCTAAGTTAATATCCAACATGCTCTCACCGTGGAACTCACGTAACGACAAAAAGTGACGGTTTGCAACACTTTTATTTACATGTGGTTGCCGCAGTTTTGTTACCGTAAACGTTCGCCGATTGTGTGAATAGGTGATTTTATTAAAACGGTCGACATTCGTAAGCGCGGCAAAAGTTTAAGCGGTTGACACAATATTTTGAAATTCAAAGCTATTAACCGATTGACCGTCAAATTTAGACTCAACGGTACTTTACTTGTACCTATGTGTACTTCAAACGTACAATTTTTGACAAAATGACGTAAGTGACTGTGTGCAACCAAAATAGTCACTACCATGATCAATTCCCTAAAATTAGCATTTCACACCGCCGGCGAAGGTTTACGGTAACAAAACTGTGGTAACCACATGTAAATAAAAGTGTTGTGAACAGTCATTTTTTGTCGTTAGTTGAGCTCTACGGTGAGAGCATATGTTCGAATTTTACTTAGCCGCAAAATTGAAATTTAATCGTCTAAGCGTTACATTAAACTTAGCCTCAAATTGAAACAAAACTTTTGTAATTATGTGACCTCCATTGGTACACAAAATGTCTAGCTTATATGAAACCTCTAGAATAATATTTGCACTTTTGACTTTGGGAATGAATAAGTGCCACATTGGCACACAAAAATTCTCACCAACTACACCTTTGTGTAGCCTAGACTCCCCAGAGTCCGCAACAAAATGAATCGCTGAATTTGCTCACCTGAGCATTGAGTTATGGCTGTTCAAAGACAACAAATTTATACAGATGGCCTCTGGAGAGAGGGCTTTCTAAAAAAAATTCTCAGTCCTAATGTAAAAGGGTTACAAAGTTGAGTACTTAAGGGCTAGAGACCATACTGTTATAGTTGCGGTTGCAGAGCAGCGCTGCTGCGATTCCAGTCCAACGCAACATAGCAGCATAACAACTAAGTAGAATAGCGTAGCGCAGCATATGCAATTCTGTGTCCTCCATTAGGGTGCATTATAACGAATTTTTATATAATTAATGTGTATAATTACAATTTTTAATTTTTAATATACTTAGTGTGAACTGTTTTAGATTTAGCTTACGATAGTTACCGTGCACTATTTCAATTTTAAATTTTTAGTCTAATTAGTGTGCACCATTTTAGTTTTTAGTATAATTAGTGTACCCAATGGGAGTTTTCAGGTTTTAGTACCAATGGTGTGGATTATAACAATTTTCAATTTTCACATCGTGAGAAGTATTTGGGGGTGTCCCCGTGTAAGCAATACTTTGAAGAAGTACTTTAAATTTTAGAGAAGATTCTCCGTACTACTTTGAAGAGAGTTACAATGTGCAAAAATGATAACGTAACTTTGAAATGTGAAGATTTTAGACGTGGGTACGACTTGTGACCATTGGAGAGGACGAGAAAACGATCAACAATTGGTAATGTCTACAAAAACAGAGACGATTCAAGACATCTAGTTTTTTGAGATATTGTAGATGTTTAGGGTTTTGCGCCATTGTAACGTCATGTTCACTTGAGACAACATCGGCGTCACGGATTCATAAACTTTCCGCCATGATTTTTGTAGAAATTAAAGTTTCTTTTATTATTTTCTAGGTTTTGTGAAAGATAAAATGCAAAAAAGAAACAGAGACAATCTGCCTCTAACTCCTCTCTTCAGCCCCCACAATTGTCGTAGTCATTAAAAGGTGGAGAGGAAGCTAGAGCCATGGCTGCCTATGCTATCCAGAGGGCTATCTAGAGGGAGAGAGGTAGTAATTTGGTAGATTTACTAAAAAGGTACTTGACGCACCTAGGATTTGATCCTGGTACCTGCCATTCGTCAAAGTTGGCGATAGCCAGTAGTTTTATCCTATTAGTCAAGGACCAGTGCTAAGTGATGTATGGTTTGATAAGTATATAAAAGTTAACACATATAGTAATTCATTTAACTTTCGAATAGATTCCTAGTTCATAAAAAAAGTTCAAGTACAGTATGGTTGTATGTATTTTATGAAACAATTACCGCGCATTTGTTTCGACTGTGAAACAAATACCCCGCGTCTATTTTCAACAGCTAGAATTATAGCCGGATTTTATTAGACGGCCACGATAGGCGCCGCAATCGCGGAATATGTACTTTTGGCGTTTTACAGTCATCGCCATGTCTAGTGACACGTGGCGCCACAACATTGAATTGCGGCAACTCCGGAGATTTCGAGAAAATATCCGAATATGACATGTGTCGACATTTTGGCCATGTCGTACGATGGTCGTACACAAAGTACACCGACACCTATACTTTTCTGTACAACACAATATTTTGATTGGTGCCGGTCGTCAGTAGATAGAGTTTCAGAGAGATATATGACTAAGAAAATTTAGTAGGTAGCCATTGCTCTCCGAGAGAGCTCTTGTACAAAAGGTCATCTTTGACCACTAATAATTTACTGCTTAGAGGAGCAAATTCAAAGATTCTATATGCTATCGACTCAATGAAGTCTTCCCTTCAGAGAGGTGAAGGTGGTCAAAGTTTTTGTCTGCTAAGGTGGCAGTTATACTTGCTGAAACACAAAAGGATCAGGGTTATCTAAGAAGCTTCGTGTGAGCTGCACATTCTAAGGACCTATAGAGGTCTTGGAATTGCAAGTTATGAGCCCACCTTCTAGGGTGCCCATCTTCAATGGAACTTGCTTCAAATATTGGGAAAGTAAGATGACAGAAGCTCTATGTGAGAAAAGGCTTTGAGGAATAATGAGTGGATGGGTGAGGCATCCAGCTACTCTTCGCATCCCTCTAGGGGTTGGAGGAAACAAATTCACCAGAGATGCAGATCCATCGCCAACAGAGGAGACAAAGGAAGGGGAGGTGGTGGACAAAGGAAAGGAGAAGGAGATGGTCACACTAATAGCAACCGGTTCACCATTCATGCCACCTATTCCGAGGAACGAGGAGAATGATACCGATACCTAGGACTACAACAATATGGCGGCAAAGCATTTCATTTGTCAGCCATCTTACTAAAGGGCTTTCATCTCCTCATTTGCACGTAGAGAGGGCATCCGATCTTTGGGTGGCTCTCATAGAGATGTACTAAAGTGGTACAATTATGCAACAACAAATGGCTAATCACAAAATTGACGCATATGTATACAAGGGGGGAAATATGTTCAATTTTTGTAATAAGCTCGGAACACTTTTCATGGAGTTAGAGAGTGCTAGACAGGTTGAAACTGAAAATTTGGAAGTTATTAGCTTGCTCGTGAAGTTACCAGATGAGTTCAAGAACATGATCAACCGTGCGCAGGAATTGCCAGACTCAAGGTGGATATGGAATTTAGTGGTAGGGATGATTCTCGTTGGGGAGAATACGATTAAGATCCGAAGGGGAGGAAAGAGTGGCCAAGCCTTGGTAGTTAGGACTATTGTTTTTAAAATCTTTAGGTCTCAACAAATTTATAGGACGGCGGAAAATATATCTATAAGGACACACGTCGTCACTTGAAACACATTGCAAGTTTGAATGATACCGACACCAGTATTTGAACAACGCAGCTGCGACACAGATGGAACAAGCACAGCTGCGGATATTTTTGGTATTGTCTATACGGACGAACGCACCCTGCAGGCAACATGACAAATGCAACTGCAGATATTTTGGTACATCACAAAGTAGTTGCTACGCAACAAGACAAACGCAGCTGCGGCTAACTTTTGTATGTGACAAAGCAACTGCTACGAAGCTGCGGGTATTTGAATGTAATCAGGAATTAGACTGCGCTGCTGCGGTTGGTAGATAGGAAAAAGGTTTTGGGCCGAAGCAATGATTTGTGCTAAAAACCTTAAAAATAGAGTTATTACTTCAGCGGTAAAAGGCTAAACACCTTATGAATGATGGACCGACGGGAAACCAGACATATCTCAATTAATGGTTTTCGGCAGTCTAGTGTTTAGTCTAGATACAGATTAGTCTTATTCAAAAGTAGATCCACAAGAAAAATCGGGTTACTTATTAGGATATGATGAGGATGTCAAAGGATACATAGGTTATGATCTAAAAAATGAAGATATAATCTTAATAAAGCACCTAGTAGTTATGGATGACAGAAAGTCTGTGGATCCTTTCAAGTATACAAAGTCAGTAAAAATCTGATTTGAGTTAAAAAATTCCAATGACTTTTAGCTTCCTATTATCCAGGTTTCAAAGAAGATGACATTCTTGTAGGTACAAATCAGACCGAGAAGGACTTGTTCGCGGAAACTCTAGTGAAAACTCTACCCAAAGCGGAAGACTTGGCGGAAATTGATCTGGAATTAAGGGACAATGGAGAAGCCGAGATTGTTTGAAAGAACCCACCTGGAACTATCTATTTTGGCAACAAATTTTGAAGGAGAAAGGAGAAGTTCCAAAAGGTTGTAAAAAAAACAAGTTAATAACAAGGTAATAAAACTATCTCATTCGGATGAACCTCACACTTATAGAAAGGCAATGAACTGTCCAAAAAAAAACCGGTGGAAGACAACCATTAATGAGGAGATGGCCTCAATTATGGCAACCGATACATGGGAATTGGTGGATTGTCCTGCTGACAGAAAGCCAATTGGGTGTAAGTGGGTGCTACAATTGAAAATCAACCCGGATAACACCATTGAGCGCTACAAGGCTCAGTTAGTGGCGAAAGGATTTACCTAGAAAGAAGGAATTAACTATGATAAAACTTTTGCTCCGGTCGTCATGTTTCCTTCCGTTCGGATACTTCCCTCGGTTCGGATACTTCTTAGTATGGCGACAGCAGAAGACATAGAAGTACATCACATGGACATCAGGACGACCTTCCTACATGTAGAGTTGGAAAAGAAGATTTTTATGCCACACCACATGACTTGTGGAGCAAGAAAGGAGAGCAAGGTATGCCGATTGATCAAATCTTTTTATGGGCTGAAACACGCCCCTTGCTAATGGAATAAGAAGCAGGATGAGTTTCTTACGAGTTTGGGTTATATTCAGATCAGCTCAAATCACTCAATTAACTTATTTGAAGATGAGGAAGGAATTTTTTTCATTGCAATTTATGTTGATGATTTTCTTATTTTAAGTAAATCTATGGATAAAATAAATATGTTGAAAAATGATTTAAAATAAAGATTTGAGATGAAGGATATAGGAGAAGCAAGGTATACTTTGGGAATTCATGTAGAGAGAGACAGAGATAGAAAGATAAAAAAATTAACTAAAAAAGAGGCTATTGGAAACTTGTTAGAAAGATTCCAAATGGACAAGGCTTATAGTTGTACAACTCTAATGGAACTAAAAAAAAGAAGTGAGGGGAGTGTGGAATAGGGAGTAATAATCTTGGATGTGTTGTTCTACAACCACCGTTGCAGGAGGAGGACCAGTAGTAGTAGTGGAAGTAGACATGAAAAACAACAGAAACTATCAAAGTACCTACTCAACAGCCAACTTTGAACAGACACAAAATATGACTCACAAAGCCAATATGTCTCAAATTTGCCACAGTGATACAAAATACAGTAAACTGATAATTCCCAAAATTGCAGCTTAAATGACCAAGTAAACCATAAGAATTGATGTTTGGAAGTTTTCGAAAAATTGCCTTCATAAAATCATATTCCCAAAACTAGATACTACAAAATTGGCTAAGTCCTAAGTTATATGCTCACAGTGTGTATCTAGTGATCTACACTAATTTGGGTTATCGTTACTATGGTTATTATCTTGAATAATGACAAAGCATCTTACCTGTACATCACTGTATCTTAAAACCCTAATTATTATTTTCTAAAAACCTAATTAATGGAACACTATATTTTATTTCACTAAACTACAAACCAATGTTATTCAGATATTTATAGATATTGAACCGTACACAAAGTTTTCCAACCGTACACAAAACGTTCCAAACGTACACAAAACGTTCGAAATGCTTAGTTAGCGGTAATCGCTATAGTCCAGCCGAATGTCCTTGTGTAGTACGAAGCACCTGAGTGCTTCGTCACTTGTGGTCCCGCGCCAATCACGCTTGTGGTCCCTCGTGAATCACGTTTGTGGTCCCGGGTGAATCACGTCCGTTGGAGCAAATTCGATCGATGATGGTACCGATTAACTGTACCATATGTTTCCCGAATACCCAAATCAGATCCCGTTCGTCCGATCATGTGAATCAAATCGTCAACTGTTTGACACGTATGGCTAACTGTCGGCGCCACTCCAAAAAACTTGCATACGTTATTTCGCCGACACATGTCCCTGTAATAGTACGATACACTCTACTGTACTATTTGCTAGAGTAACGTTAATAATGGTAAGTACTACTAGTATCCTAAGTTATTTTTACCCCTATTTACCGAAATAAAGATTTATAAATTACAACACTCCCCTAAATCTTTAGACTCATTTACTCACTTAGTCCAATAACATCTCTGCAAAACTGTAACTTGGGAGCAGGAAGGGCTTTTGTTAACATGTCACCCACCATCTTCTCATCTGGTAAATAACACAGTTTAACAACTTTTGCAAGTACTTTTTCTCTAACAAAGTGAAGTCTAACATCCATGTGTGTGCTCTTAAAGTGATGGCTGGGGTTAGAGGCAATTACAATAACTGCCTGGTTGTCACACCTGATAGCTTGAGGACCAGTTTGCATAAACCGAAGTTCCTGTAAAATTGACTTGACCCATAAGAGCACCTTGAGGGCGGAAGCTGCTGCCATATATTCTAACTCCATTGTGGTTTGAGCTGTAACCTTTTGTAATTTGCTACTCTAGCAGCAAGTTTCATCTCCAATTTTCAAAACGAAGCCGGTCGTAGATTTTTGGCTTAGCATGTCTCCATAGCTAGCATCGCTTCATGTCTGTATTTTCACCTGTCCTCCTGAGAGTACAAGCTTGAGATTTTGAGTACCTGGAAGATATCTCAACACCCTTTTTTGTTGCTTCCCAATCTACCTTTTTAGGATTTTGCAGACTTCTACTCATGACTCCCACAACTTTTGCAATGTTGGGTCTCGTATAATTCATAAAGTTTATAAGAATTCCAACTACCTGTCTATTTGGATTTGAAGCCAAAAACTCTTCCTCCCCTGTCTAGATTCTCACAAACCATTATGCCTGAGTCTGACTCAATTCCTTTCAATTTTTGCCTAAATTCCATGGGTGTTATAGATCCTTTCACATATTTCATTTCAAATATTTCCAGCATGTTACCTATTGCTTCTTTCTGAGTCAACATAATCAACCTTTTGTTTCTGTCTCTTTCTACCTGTGTACCTAAGACATACTTGGCCTCTCCGAGGTCCTTCATCTCAAACCTAGACCTTAAAGCCGCTTTAATGCAGTTTATTTCATCCATTGACTTACTTATTAATAATAGATCATCCACATATACAGCAATGTAAATTATCCCATCCTCCCCTTGTAGAATATATATATAGAATGATCAAAGCTAATTCTCTTAAAACCTAGCCCAATTAAAAACTCATCTAACTTCAAATTCCATTGTCTGGGGGCTTATTTCAGCCTATACAAAGATTTCATCAGTTTGCACACCAATTCCTCCTTTCCTTTTTCTACATACATTTTAGGTTGTTTCATGTAGATGGCCTTATCTAATTCTCCATGCAAGAAAGCAGTTTTAATATCCATTTGTTGTATTTCCATAATTTCTATAGCTGCTAGACTTAGCAAGATTTTGACATTAGGAAATCTAACAACAAGAGAGAAGGTTACTTCAAAATCAATACCTTCTTTTTTATTATACTTTTGGCCACTAGTTTGGCCTTGTACCTTTCAATGGTGTTGTCCGGGTTCAACTTCACCTTGAATACCCATTTGCTGCCGATGGCTTTTCTGCCTGGGGGAAGATCCACTTGCTCCCACGTCTGTGCCTCTATAATAGATTTCATTTCATCGTTCACCGCCTCGATCCAATGATTTCTCTCAGGTGATGAAAAAGCCCCCTGAATTGTTAAAGGCTCCTCTGTAGGTGCAGACAAAGCAAAGTGAGAGCTTCCTTGCAGCCGTCTGCTAGATCTCTTTCCCCCCAGAAATTTTGAGGCTGAAATTGTCGGCAGTCTCCGATTTGACTACCTTTGCTGATGTGCGACGTGTGGTGTAACAGTTTGTTCCGCCAGAGCTGGAACTTGTTGTGAAGCCTCTTGTGAAGTCACTAAGGGAACTGAAGGAAGAGTGGTCCCATTTGGCTGTGGAAAGTAAACACGCTGCGTGTAGTGAAAAATGACATATTCTTGGTTTACCTTTGTCGGTTTGTCTGGCACTTGAAAAGAGTCAACCGAATCCATCTCATCTTTAATCTAGATATTTCTAGAGATAACTACTTTATGTTTCTCAAATTAAAAACTTTATAACCTTTTGCAATATCATCATACCCCATGAAAATTCCTTGTAAGCCCTTGATATCCATTTTCCATCTATCCTATGAAGTATCTAGAATAAAACACTTGCTGCCAAAGATCTTAACGTGACTAACATCAGTTTTTTCTCCTGTCCAAAGCTGAAAAGGTGTAGTTCTAATAGATCTAAAAGCAATTCTATTCTTAATGTAAACAGCGCAGTTAAGTGCTTCAACCCAGAATTTCAAATCTAGACCTTTATATGCAAGCATGGACCGAGCACTTTCTGTCACTGTCCTATTTAATCTCTCAGAAACACCATTCTGTTCCGGTGTATATGGAACTGTAAGATACACCATTTTGTTCTGGTGTATATGGAACTGTAAAATTGTGACTGTTACCTTCTTGAAGGAGACACTCTTCGAATTCTTTTGATGTATATTCTCCCCTATTAGACGATCTCAGCGCCAAGATTGGAACTCCATGAAACTTTTCCGCCCACGCTTTGTAGTGTTTCAAGTGTGTAAACACTTCACTTTTATGTCGCATGCAGTAAACTTTGGTATATCTTGAGTATTCATCTCTAAATGTAACCAAATTTTGGACGCCTCTAGCCACAGCCACTTGTGAAGGACCGAGAACATCAGAATGTATTAGCTGCAGAACTTTCTCAGATTTGTGGTCTGTTTCTAGTGGAAATGGCAATTTGTGGATCTTGCCAAGTGAACAACCATCACATGATTTTATTAGATGGGAACTGATAGAAACACCCTCATCTTTCTCGAATTCACCGATATCTTAAGGATATCATAATTCATATGTCCTAATCTTTATGCCACAACTCATTATCCGATCAGACACTTGAGTAGAGAACATCATTTTCTTTATATTCAGCCTTGTCCATCCGGTAAATTTTGTTAGCATCTCTAGTTCTTGTTACTGCTACTTTCCCTTTCTTGCTAACAACTTGTCTACCTCTATTTAGAATTACTTCAAAGCCTTTGCTCTCCACTAATGATGTAGAGAATTTCCACGGGTAGGATTCCCAAAGAAGCCTTTGTGATATTGGCTTTGCTGCAAACCTGGCCTATATAAACGTGTCTCATTAGCCTTTTTCAGCTTAGGACAGTACCTGTATCCATGACCCTTCTCAAAACAATAAAAGCAAGTAGTAGAAGATGGCCTATTCTGCCTCTGATTATACTGAGTAAACTGAGTCTGATTCTGGTTCACATGACCCTTGTTCTGATTAATATGATTTCTTTTGTCAAAGTCTGTGGAAAAAGATTCAACCTTTCCTTCTTCTTCAAGGAGTTTAGTATAAGTCTCTTCCTCCAATATAAGATTATATGCTACCTGAAATGAACAGCTAGCTGTAATAGGGACAATAATTGTAAGCACCCCAATCCACCACGATGCACAGCGGAAAGCTCCAAGGATCTTCGCGTAGCAACAACAGACGCACACAGCAGTAACAGACAAGGTTGTGCTTTATTACTCAAAAGAGGATTACAATATTCAGCACTCACTGCGAAAGTCTACTCAAAGAGTCTGTCTCGTACTACGCCTGTCTCACTATTTAAACTAACTAACTGCTAGTCACCCAATAGTGTACAAATGTACACGTGGACCTTCCCGGTCGACCGAGATCTCTCCAATGTATCCTTCCGGAACTATACGGTAAAATCTACATTTTGCGGCGTTGCTATATTGCTACGCTGCGTTGCTATGCTGCGCTACGCTATGCTACTAAGTTGCTATGTTGCTATGTTGCGCTAATCTGGAATCGCAGTTGCGCTGCTCTGCAACCGCAACTATATCAACCAAGTTTCCAGTCACTAAGTTCCCAACCTTGTAACCTTGTTACACTAGCTTTATCATGACTTTTTAACTGAATAGACCCACCCTTCATGCTAATAGGGAGACCTCTAATAAGCAAAGCTGCCTGTTGAAACTCACAAAATGACCCCCCAGCAGAAGAGTGGGCATCATTGAGTGCACGAAAATTGTCACAATACTCGACCATTGTACCCCTCGAGTATTTGTATCCCCAAATTTTTCCAGCCACCAAGAGCTCCTCCTGAACATTCGCTTTCTCAAAAGCGGATTTCAGTGATGTCCAAATCTCGCTCGCCTTCTTCATTTTCAATCATGACAAGACCAATTTTTTTGAAATAAAAAGAATTAGATTGTGTCTTGCCATTGAATTCTTTTTCGCCCAAGTTGGAATTGTTTCATCAAGGGAGCCATCTAATACACCCAATAAGTCAGCAGTTTCAAACGACGATTCAACCATCGCTGCCCAGTAAGCATACTTTTGGCCATTGAAGATAGGAATTCTTGACGAAAGGCCCATAAACTGTTGTTCTACAACCACCGTTGCAGGAGGAAGACTAAGAGTAGTAGTGGAAGTTGACAGGAAAAACAACAAAAACTTTCAAAGTACCTACTCAACATCCAACTTTGAACTGACATAGAATATGACTCGAAAATCCAATATGCCTCAAATTTGCGAGAGTGATACAAAATTCACTAAACTGACAATTCCCAAAATTGCAGTCCAAACAACCCAATAAATCATAAGATATGATGTTTGGAGGTTTCCCATAAACTGCCCTCATAAAATCATATTCCCAAAACTGGATACTACAAAATTGGCTAAGTCCTAAGTTATATACTCACAGTGTGTATCTATTGATCTACACTAATTTGGGAAACCGTTGCTAAAATTATTATCCTGAATAATGACAAAGCATCTTACCTGTACATCACTGTACCTTAAAACCCTAATTATTATTTTTCTAAAAACTTGATTAATGGAACACTATTTTTTATTACACTAAACTACAAACCAATGTTATTCAGATATATACAGATATTGAACCGTACACAAAACGTTCCAAATGCTTAGTTAGCGGTAATCGCTAAAATCCAGCCGAATGTCGTCGTGTAGTACGAAGCACCTGAGTGCTTCGTCACTTGTGGTCCCGCGCCAATCACGCTTGTGGTCCCTCGTGAATCACGCCTATGGTCCTAGGTGAATCACGTCCGTTGGAGAAAATTTGATCGATGATGGTACCGTCAAACTGTACCATATGTTTCCCGAATACCCGAGTTAGATGTCGTTCGTCTGATCATGTGAATCGAATCGTCAACTGTTTGACACGTATGGCTGATTGTCGGCGGCATTCTGAAAAATCTACATACGTTCTTTCGTCGACACATGTCCCTGCAAAAGTACGATACACTCTATTATACTATTTGCTACTGTAACGCTATTAAAGGTAAGTATTACTAGGAAAATATCCTAAGTTATTTTTACCCCTATTTACTGAAACAAACATTTATAAATTAAAACATGATGATGAGTTAGGCCTAGCACAGAACAGATTTATGCAGACAATCCTTTATAGACAAGTAGTGGGCAGCCTAATATACTTTATGAATTGTACCCGGCCAAACATAGCCACATCTGTAGGAGTACTAAATAGGAGTCAGAATGCTCCCACTAAAAAAGATTTGTAGGCAGCTAAGAGAGTCCTTAGATATCTCATAGGGACTAGAGATTTATGGTTGCATTTTGGTGGGAAAAATATTGACATCACCACTTGGAGTGATGCTAGCTATAGGGATGCTCGTATGAGGCGATGCACATCAGGGTATGTATTGTATGTTGGCGATGGGGCTTGCTGCAAGAGCAACAAGCAACAAAATGTCATTGCTCAGTCCACCTTGGAGGTTGAGTAAATGGCCTCTTGCTCTGCTGTTAAAGATATAATGTGGGTCAAGTCCTTACTTGATCAACATGTTCATCTTAAGAGTGGTGTCCAGAAAGTTTTTTGTGATAATCAGGTAGCCATTGCCATTTTTTCCAATACTAAACACCACTTTAAAGCAAAACATATGGACAATAGACTTAGCTCCGTTAGGGAGAAGGTAGAAAACAAGATAATCAGTTTAGAATAGAGACTAAATAGTGAAATGGTAGCAGATTTGATGACCAAACCTGTACCTTCCCCTAAACTAATTTTATGCAGGAAGAAGTGTAGTCTTAAATTGAAGAGTGACTAGAAAATAAGACCAGTGTAGAAATTATAAGTTCTTTTAGTATTTTCTAGGTTTTGTAAAAGATAAAATGCACTAAAGAAGCAGAGGTAGTCTGCCTCTTACTCCTCTCTTCAACTCCCACACTTGTCGCAGTCACTAAAAGGTGGAGAGGGAGCTAGAGCCATGGCTAACTATGCTATCCAGAGGGAGAGAGACAGTAGTTTGGTAGATCTACTAAAAAGGTACTTGACGCACCCATGATTTGATTATAGTACCTGTCGTTTGTCAAAGTTGCCGGTAGCCGTTAGCTTTATAGTATTAGTCTATGAATAGTGCTGAGTGATATATAGTTTGATAAGTATATAAATGTTAAAATGTAGAGTAATTCATTTAACTGTCGAATAGATTCCTATGTCTTAGAAATAGTTCAAGTACAATACGGTTGTATGTATTTTATTAAATAGATCCCGCGCATTTGTTTCGAACGCCAAACAAATACCACGCGTCTATTTTCAACGGCTAGAATTATAGCCAGTTTTTATCGGATGGCCAAGATAGGCGCCGCGATCGCGGAATAGGTACTTTTGGCGTTTTACAATCATCGCCACGTCAAGTGACACGTGGCGCCACAACATTGGATTGTGGCAACTCCGGAGATTACGGGAACAAATCCAGATGTCGCATTTGTCATCTTTTTGGCCATGTTGTACGATGGCCGTAAAGAAAGTACACTAGCATGTGTACTTTTCTGTACAACATAGCATTGTGATTGGTGCTGTACGTTAGTAGATAGAGTTTTAGAGAGAGATAGGACTAAGAAAATTTAGTCGGTAGCCACCTCTCTCCGAGAGAGCTCTTATACAAAAGGTCATCTTTGACCACTCATAACTTACTGCTTAGGGGAGCAAATTCATAGATTTCTTTTTGCTATCGACTCAGGGGAATCTTGCCTTCATAGTAGTGAAGGTGGTTATGTTTTAGTCTACCAGGGTGGCAGTTATTCTTGCTTAAACACAAAGGGGTCAGGGTTATCCTTGATTTTTCATGTGAGTTGCCTTTTCTAATGACCTATAAAGTCTAAGAATTGCACTTTTCAACTTTCTTCGCTCATTATGCCATAAAAAAATGCTTAAAGGTAGTCAAAAGGTTTTTTTTTCAAATATCTTTCATTTCATACCAGTATTGTTCTGTCTCATTCTAAAAAGTGTGAGATAAAAACGATGGTGTGACAAGGAGAGGGGATAGGCAATGAAGGTGTATAATTTTGCAAAGGACCCATGAATGAAAATAGAGGTTTCGAGACCCCTGCAAATTTTTTCTGTACCTGCTCGTGACGGGTAAAGAGAAAAATAACGAGTAATCTTTCTCGTATTAAACTTGCGTGGAACGTTTATCATCCGTTGTTTGGGTGATTATTTAGCTTAAATCACCTCGCGAGGTGATTTTTGATAAAGTTTTTGGACGAGTTGGATTCTCTTACCTAAGGGTTGAAAAAAAAAAAAACGCCAAAATGAGTGCAAAAGACGACAAACATGGAGTATATTCAAATTATTGTATTGACGTTCATTGAATTATGGTAAACGTAATGTGGTAAAAGTGATTTTTTGTACGATAAAAAAATTTATCTTTGGGAACTAAATTTTTGGGGAAAACAAAAGTACAAAGTCGATACTTTAATTTATGGTGACACCCCCTTAGTGAATTGCATGCGTGAGTAAAATAGGAACAACCATGCCGTACACGAAAAATATATTAATATTTAGCAAAAGTCAAAAAATTATAAAAAATAACGCATTTAGTAAAATAGTCGAAATTCGTACGACTGGTACCTCTATGATCGACAATGTTAACATGGTTACATGAGCTACACTATGGGAATGTCCAAATAAATTAATGTTATCTAGTGTTGTGTGTCAAATGCCTTTTGCTAATAATCGATATATACTTTATTTTTGGTACTCGATTATCGCTATATTGGATCAAGAAATTGAGAAGCTCAAAATCGCGATATTTAAGCGATATATTGGCCGATAATTCAATAAATTTTTATCAAGGTATATCAAAGTGACGTAAATTCAAAGAAATTTTCAAAAGCAGCCCCCCTCTCCCCGTGGCACACACTTAGTGGGTGGCGGGGGAGAGAGGATTCACCTTACGATTTGTTATGTTATGTACCGTACGGTTTACAGTACTAAATATGTCCAAACGTCCACTTTTTACCAAATATATCAAGATATTTTTTTTGTTCCCAGAGCGATATATTAAGCCATTTGACCAATCGATATTGAATATATCGAATATCTTATTTATAACGTAAAATTTTTACCCAATACAAAATATTAGTGTTATATGTGTTAATTGGCGTTAATGTTTTGTTTGCTTTGGCTCTTCGAATCTAAGGAGGTCAAAGAGGGAAGAAAACACTAATTTTTCTTTACAAAATTAAAATTGGGAATTGCTAATCGCAGGGACAATTTTTGCTGCGCGTAGGTAGTCGGGTCAACTTTTCAAAAAATGTACATTTCTAAGTACAACTTAGTACAAGTTACGTACCTTTGAGTTTATGCTTGACTGTCAATCCATCGAACAGCTTTGACTTGCAAAATATTGTAACGACCGGTTAAAAAAGTGTCGCACTTGCAAACGACGACCGTCATAAAAAAAAAAAAAATCACACGGCCGACCAAGTTCTACTATAACAAAATTGCGGCAACCACGTTTACAATAAATTGTTGCTCGGAGGTACTTTCTCACTCGAATTGAGCTTCAATTGAAACGAGGTAAACTTCGTACAAGATAAGAAAATGTACACACGTAGAAATATTTATGAAACTAAATGATAAAAACAGACGAATATTATCCTTTAAGTACATCATTTATTTTGCCTTTACGTTTGCATTATGCTATTTTTGTGTGCTTTTACCTTGAGCGGCAAAGTCGCTAACTGGGGATCTCAAATCGTAGGCGCAAGCTCAGCCATACATCTCCGTGTGCGTTTAGTACGGATTGACACGAGCAAAAATGGCGCACAAAAGTTCGCAAAGCGAATAACACAAAGCGTTTGCAATAAATAATATGGAAACGTTTGTCCCCATTCCTAACCTAGTGCATCCACAACAATATAGATGCACCGACATCAACCGAAGAGCACAACTTTTTCCATACACTGGCCAAACGTAACAGTATTGATATTTGAGTATTTTCTAGGTCTTTATTAGGATAGGAAAAAGAGCAGAGGCACTTTGCCTCTAACTCCCTTCTCTAAGCCCCCACACTTGTTATAGTCACTGAAGGCTGGAAAGGGAGCTAGAGCCATGGCTGCCTAAGCTCTCCAAAGAGAATAGAGTACATCGTGGTAACTTTTATTAAAAAGGATCTTGACGGGTCTATGATTTAATCCAGGTACCCGGCGTCCGTGAAACTAGACGTTAGCTTTATCCGTTAAGTCTAAGACTAGTGTTAAATGATATAGGGTTTGATAATTATATATAGACTTACAAGTAGACTTATTTATTCAACTAAAAATTTATTTAGGATGCATAGATCCAGTTATGTAGAGTATGGAGAAGAAATGGATACCGCACGTTTTGTTTCGCTAGCGAAACAAATACCGCGCAAGTACTTATGACGGCTACGATTGAAATCTAGTTTTAATCGGACGGTCAAAAAAAATGCCGAGATCTTGGAAGAGAATCTCGACGGTTTGCGATTGTTGCCAAATAGGATGACACGTGGCACAATGATATTAGATCGCGGCAACTTCGGAGATTATGGGAACAAATCCGGATATGACATGTGTCGACATTTTGGCCATGTCGTACCATGGTCGTACAAAAAGTACACCGACACCTGTACTTTTCTATACGACACAGTAATTTGATAGGTGCCGTACGTCAGTAGATAGAGTTTTAGAGAGGGAATAGGACTTAAAATATTTCTAGTAGGTAGTCGCCTCTATGAGAGAGCACCTTGTATAAAAGGCTAACTTTGGGCAGCCCCATTTTCAGTGATTCTTTTTGCTGCAGACTCAGGGGAGTCTAACCTACACAAGGGTGTAGTCGGTCAGATTTTTTGTATGCCAGGGTGGCTGCATTTCAAAGGGAAAGTCAAAGTGGGTGAATGTGTCCAAAACTCATATTCTTACTTTGTATTCGGTGGTGGAACTGAGCACACAAAAAGTCTTATATAACAGGGGTGAAGCCTTTGTAGAAACTAATGGTTTTATTAGTATTTTCTAGGTCTGAAAAGAAATATAGAAGTCGAGGCAGTCTATCTCTAACTTCTCTCTCCAACTCTCAAACTTGTCGCAGTCACTGAGAAATTGGAGAGGAAGCTAGAGCCATGGCTACCTTGGCTATCCTGAGGTTTACGGGAATTTTATATTAGGGTTTATATATTTAATTAAAATGTATGTGCCGGCGGCAGGATTTGATCCTTGTACCTGCCGGCCGGCAGACACAATGTAGCCGGTAGCCTTAGCCGTTTCATCTAGCGGTAGTGTTACCTAGCATATAGTTTGATAATTATTTATATATGTATACAAGCGATAAACCATTTAACTAGAATTAATTACGGGATACATAGATCCAGTAATATGTAATGTACGACTTACGGTACGGACATAAATCAGTACCGCGCATTTGTTTCGTAAATGAAACAAATACCGCGCATGTATTTATTACGGCTACGATTAAAGCCGAATTTAATCGGACGGCCGGGATTAGCGCCGAGATCGCGGAGGAAGATTTCGGCGGTTTGTGGCCATCGCCACATCGGATGACGCGTGGCAAAATTCCGTTGGATTGTGGAAACTCCGGAGATTATGGCACCGAATCCGGATTTGACATGTGTCGACATTTTGGCCATGTCGTACAATGTCTAAACATAAAGTACACCGGCAGCTGTACTTTTGCGTACGGAACTCAATTCTGATTGGTTCCGTACATCAGTAGATAGAGTCTGTGAGAGAGATAGGACTTAGAAAAATTAGAAGATAGGACCCTCTCTCCCAGAGAGCTTCTGTACAAAAGGTCAACTTTGACCCTCCATAACTTACTGCTCAGTGGAGCAAATTCAGAGATTCTTTTTGCTATCGACTCAGGGGAGTCTTGTCTTCACAGGGGTGAAGTTGGTCAGAGTTTTTGTCTGCCAGGGTGGCAGTTATTTTTGCTTAAACACAAAGGGGTCAGGATTATCCTAGAGGCTTCTTGGAAGCTGTCCACTCTGAGGACTTATGGAGGTCTCAGAGTTTCAGGTTATGGGCCCACCCTCTAGGGTGCCAATATTTAATGGAACTGGCTTCATATACTGGGAAAGTATGATGATAGGAGCTCTATGCGAAAAAAGGTTTTGGGGGATAGTGAGTGGACGATTGGGGCGTCCACCAAGTCTTGGAATTCCTCCAGGGTTTAAAGGAAGCAGATTCACCAGGAAAGAGGATTCACCTTCAACGGAGGAAACAAAGGAAGGAGAGGTGGTGGACAAAGGAAAGGAGAAGGAGGCAACCACACCAATAGCAACTGGTTTAGCATTCATGTCACCTATTCCGAGGAACGAGGAGAATGATACTGAAACCTGGGACTTCAACAATATGGCGGCAAAGCACTTCATCCTACGCCATCTCACTCAAGGACTTGCATGTCCTCATTTGCAGGTAGAGAGGGCATCCGATCTTTGGATGGCTCTCATAGAGATGTACCGAAGTGGTACGATTCAGCAACAACAGTTGGCTGATCAGAAAGTTAAGGAGTATGTATACAAAGGGGGAAATATGTTGGATTTTTGCAATGAGCTTGCTACACTCTTCATGGAGCTAGAGAGTGCGGGTAAAGTTTTTAGTGAAAAAGAAAAAGTTAACTGTTTACTAATGAAGTTACCTGATGAGTTCGAGAACATAGTCAACCGTGTGCAGGACTTGCCGGACTCAAGGTGGATATGGAACTCAGTGGTAGGGATGATTCTCGTTCGAGAGAATACGATTGAGATCCGAAGGGGAGGAAAGAGTGGCCAAGCCTTGGCAACAGCGACCGATTGGAGGAACAAGGATTCCCGGAAACCAGTCAGAAACTATGGGGGTAGGGAGCGGGAAAAAACAGGTTGGCGAGTTCGAACCAAGGGCTCCCAAAGGTTTATGTCATTTTTGTAAGAAACCTGGGCACTATATGGCAGAGTGCACCAAGCTAACCGAGCTTCTGTTAAAGGAGGGGCAGACCGGTGGTACCCCGAGAGGAAAGAAAAAGGCCCTTGTCACACAGGTACTTGAGGCGGAATCCGAGGACGAGGACGATGAGCTCCTTTTGGATGAGGAGTTGGAGGCGAAAACTGAGGTTGAAATTCCACGAAGGCAGAAATGTGCTTACGGTGGATTGAAAGGTGAAGCAGGCTGGATTATAGATTCAGGTGCCTCAATGCACATGTGTAAGGATAGACACCTGTTCACTAAGATAAGAAAGATTCCCACCGTAGAGATAGAGTACGGGGATGGGAGGATAGTCACCACTACTCTTGTAGGATCGGTAGATCTGAAAGTGTTAGTTGAAGGAAAGACATCCATATTAACATTCTCCGATGTATTGTTTATTCCGGAGCTGAACAAAAACCTTATCTCTACACAGTATTAGATGATAAGGGTTTTTTCACTAGCACTAGGGAAGGAGTCTTTACTGCTAGTTTTGAGGAGGATGTCTATTTCATTGCTGAGAAAGGTAGCCATGGGATGTTTAGGCTGATCTTAAGTAATGAAACGAAGAAACTTTATTATGCTGGTGTTCATGATATTATGATGTGGCATAAGAGGCTTGGGCATGTGAATCTAGATAAGTTAAGAGAGATGAAAAAGATGGGAGTGGTGGAAGGGATTCAGTTCAGTGAGAGTGATGATATAAGTGATTGTAGTGGGTGTGCTCAAGGTAAAGCACACAGATTACCCTTTCCAAAAACAGCCACCTACAAGGGAGAAAAACTTCTAGATCTAGTACACACAGATATTTGGGGACCGGCTAGAGTGCCCTCACCGGGGGGGAAGAGATTTATGATGACTATAACTGATGATTGGTCTCGGTATTCCCGAGTATATTTTTTGAAAAACAAGTCAGAAGCTGAGGACTGTTTTAGACAATATAAAGCATGGAGCGAAAAACTCCATGAAACTCCAATCAAGAGAGTAAGGAGTGACAATGGTGGAGAGTATACTTCTAACCAGTTTGAGGATTTTTTGAGGGAAGATGGGGTTCAACACCAAAAGACAGTGCCAGAAAATCCTGAACAGAATGGGGTAGCTGAAAGGTTAAATAGAACACTAAGTGATAGTGCTAGAAGTATGTTGTCGGATAAGAAGATAGGAAAAAGGTTTTGGGCAGAAGCAATGAACTGTGCTAATTACCTCAAAAATAGAGTTCTTACTTCAGCTATAAAAGATCAAACACCTTATGAGAGATGGACAGGCCGGAAACCAGACTTATCTCATTTAAAGGTTTTCGGCAGTCAAGTATTCAGTCTAGATACTGATCGGTCCAATTGGAAGCTAGATCCTAAAGGAAAACCGGGATACTTATTAGGATATGATGAGGATGTTAAAGGATATAGAGTTTATGATCTAAAAAGAGAAGATATAATCTTAGTAAAGCATCTAGTAGTTATGGATGAAGGAAAGTCTGTGGATCCCTTCAAATATACAAAGTCAGTAAAAATCAGATTTGAGTCAGAAAATTCTGATGACTTTGAGCTTCCTAACTATCCAGGTTTTAGAGACGATGACATTCTTGCAGGAACAAATCAGACCGAAAAGGACTCGGCTGTGGAAACTCCAGTGACAACTCTACTCGAAGCGGAAGACGTGGTGGAAATTGATTCGGAATCAAGGGATAGGGGAGAAGTCGAGTTTGTTCGAAAGAATCCACGAGAACCATCTATTCCGGCCTCAGATTTTGAGGGAGGGAGGAGAAGTAGCAAAAGACTGCAAGAAAAACAGGTTAATAACAAGGTAACTAAACTATCTCATCAAGATGAACCTCAAACTTATCGAGAGGCGATGACTTGTCCAGAAAGAAACCGGTGGAAGACAGCCATCAATGAGGAGATGGCTTCAATCATGGCAGCCGATACTTGGGAGCTGGTGGACTGTCCACCTAACCGAAAACCAATCGGTTGTAAGTGGGTTTTCAAACTGAAACTGAACCCAGATAACACAATCGAGCGCTACAAGGCCAAATTAGTGGCAAAGGGATTTACACAAAAGGAAGGAATTGACTACGAGGAAACCTTTGCCCCGGTGGTCAGATTTCCCTCCGTCCGCATACTTCTCAGTTTAGCAGCGGCGGAAGACATGGAAGTGCACCAGATGGACATCAAAACAGCCTTTTTGCATGGAGAATTAGAAGAGGAGATCTTCATGCGACAACCCGAAGGGTTTGTGGAAGAAGGAGAGGAGAGTAAGGTATGCCGGCTGATTAAATCTCTTTATGGTTTGAAACAGGCGCCCCGACAGTGGAATAAGAAGCTTGATGAGTTTCTTACCGGTCTAGGATATATTCGGATCAGCTCAGATCACTCAATCTATGTTTTCGAAGATGAGGAAGGTTTTATATTTATTGCAATTTATGTTGATGATTTGCTTGTTTTAAGTAAATCAATGGAAAAAATTAATAAACTGAAAACCGATCTTAAGGGGAGATTTGAAATGAAGGATATGGGGGAAGCAAAATATATTTTGGGAATTCAAGTAGAGAGAGACCGAAAAAGAAAAATTATAAGATTGACTCAAAAGGAAGCAATAGGAAACATGCTTGAAAAATTTCAAATGGATAAAGCATATAGTTGCACAACTCCAATGGAATTGAAGAAGGGAAGTGAGGGGAGTGAGGAAGAAGGAGTCATAGTCTTAGACGAGGAATTATCTCCTGAAGAACAGAAGTTCATGCAGACTATTCCTTACAGGCAAGTAGTGGGAAGTCTAATCTATTTTATGAATTGTACCCGGCCGGATTTAGCTGCAGCTGTAGGAGTGCTGAGTAGAAGTCTAAATGCTCCCACTAAGAAGGATTGGGAGGCAGCTAAGAGAGTCCTTAGATACTTGGTAGGAACTAGAGATCTATGGTTGCATTTGGGTGGGGAGAATACTGACATCACTACTTGGAGTGATGCCAGTTATGGTGATGCTCCGATGAGGAGATGTACTTCTGGATATGTATTATATGTGGGTGATGGGGCTTGCTGTTGGAGTAGCAAACAGCAAAAGGTTATTGCTCAGTCCACCATGGAGGCTGAGTATATGGCCTCTTGCTCTGCTGTAAAAGAATTGATGTGGGTCAAGTCTTTGCTTGGTGAGCTTGGTCACCTTAAGAGTGGTGTGCAGAAAATATTTTGTGATAATCAGGCAGCAATCGCTATTTTTGCCAATCCTAAACACCATTTTAAAGCCAAACACATGGACATCAGACGCAGCTTTGTTAGAGAGAAAGTAGAAAACAAAATAATCAGTTTAGAGTACAGACCAGATAGTGAGATGGTAGCAGATATGATGACCAAACCTGTGCCTTCCCCTAAGCTAATTTTTTGCAGGGAGAAGTGTGGTCTGAAATTAAAGATTGACTAGAAAATAAGGGGAGTGTAGAAACTAATGGTTTTATTAGTATTTTCTAGGTCTGAAAAGAAATATAGAAGTCGAGGCAGTCTATCTCTAACTTCTCTCTCCAACTCTCAAACTTGTCGCAGTCACTGAGAAATTGGAGAGGAAGCTAGAGCCATGGCTACCTTGGCTATCCTGAGGTTTACGGGAATTTTATATTAGGGTTTATATATTTAATTAAAATGTATGTGCCGGCGGCAGGATTTGATCCTTGTACCTGCCGGCCGGCAGACACAATGTAGCCGGTAGCCTTAGCCGTTTCATCTAGCGGTAGTGTTACTTAGCACATAGTTTGATAATTATTTATATATGTATACAAGCGATAAACCATTTAACTAGAATTAATTACGGGATACATAGATCCAGTAATATGTAATGTACGACTTACGGTACGGACATAAATCAGTACCGCGCATTTGTTTCGTAAATGAAACAAATACCGCGCATGTATTTATTACGGCTACGATTAAAGCCGAATTTAATCGGACGGCCGGGATTAGCGCCGAGATCGCGGAGGAAGATTTCGGCGGTTTGTGTCCATCGCCACATCGGATGACGCGTGGCAAAATTCCGTTGGATTGTGGAAACTCCGGAGATTATGGCACCGAATCTGGATTTGACATGTGTCGACATTTTGGCCATGTCGTACAATATCCGTACATAAAGTACACCGGCAGCTGTACTTTTGCGTACGGAACTCAATTCTGATTGGTTCCGTACATCAGTAGATAGAGTCTGTGAGAGAGATAGGACTTAGAAAAATTAGAAGATAGGACCCTCTCTCCCAGAGAGCTTCTGTACAAAAGGTCAACTTTGACCCTCCATAACTTACTGCTCAGGGGAGCAAATTCAGAGATTCTTTTTGCTATCGACTCAGGGGAGTCTTGTCTTCACAGGGGTGAAGTTGGTCAGAGTTTTTGTCTGCCAGGGTGGCAGTTATTTTTGCTTAAACACAAAGGGGTCAGGATTATCCTAGAGGCTTCTTGGAAGCTGTCCACTCTGAGGACTTATGGAGGTCTCAGAGTTTCAGGTTATGGGGGTTTTGATTGTCAAGTGGTCAATTTTTTGGGTTATATCAACTTGGAGTAGGCACTATCTAGATTAGCTTCTTTTGTATCTGCGATTTCTGTGGGCAATGGAGCACACACAGTTTCAGGTTATGGGCCCACAATCTAGGGTTCCTATGTTTGATGGAACATGCTTCACTTTTAAGGGATTAACGATGGAGGGATTGCTTTTCGAGAAGCACTTAGGGGGAATTGTTTTGGGACAAGTGAGGTGTCTGCCACCGGGCTTTGGAGGAGCATACTAGGGAGAATCATCTTGGGTTGCCCTGAAAACCAACCGGAGTTCAAATGCAACGGAAGGTGAAGGGAAAATCATTGCCGTGGAAGGGTAAATAGGGGAGAAAGATAAAGGGACGCCTATGATGAGGGGAGCTAGGCTCTCGGCCATTGCCCCACATAGAGGGGTTATAAGTAAAACTAAACAAAATGATAGTAAAATTTGGGAGTATAAAAACACTATAGCAAAACATATATACTTAGAAATGTGTCTAAGTCCATAGTTATCACTCTTTTGAATCTAACTAAGTCTTTGAAAATTTGGAAAACACTAAGTCAGATTTACAAGTGTGAGACGATACCGAGACAGGAGTGAGTAAAACAAGAAATAGATGCCTATGTTTATAAATGCAGTAGCATGATAGAGTTTTGCAATGATATTGCTACGTTGTATAATGAGCTTGCTAGTGCAGGGTATGTAGAATCTGAGGAGAGGAAGATTAATACACTACTGATGAAACTCCTAGATGAGTACGAAAACATCATTTGTTGTATGGAAGCAATAGATGGCTCCTCATGGACTTGGAGCTTTACCACGGGGATAATTTTTGTGAGGGAAAGCACTTTAGAGCTTCGTAGGGGAAGTGACAAGGTTAATGCATATATAGTTGGTGGTGATTGGCGGAAGCGTGAGGAGAGGAACGGTGATGAAGAGCGAAAGCGTGATGAGAGGAAGAAAGACAAAGGTAAACCTTATCAGAACTTTGGTAGAAAGAGAGGGAGAGGAAAAGAAACGGGAGCTTTGAAAAAATGGGTTGGCTTCTTTTGTAGGGAACCGGGTCATTTATATGGAGGAATGCCCTTGTTTGGAAGAACTTAGAAGTTGGAATGTGGATGAGGAGGAAGAAGGGGAAGAGGAGAAAGTGGATGAAGATATGTTGGTGCTTCTCCGCATCGGTAGTATTAGAAAGAGAGAAAAGCACACAGAAATTCCACGGAAGCAACAGTGTGCTTTTGGAGGTACAAGAGAAGTAAAGAGAGAGGAGATACTTGAGGGAGTTCAAAATATTGGGGATAGTTTCATAGATAATCTGGAAACAAAAAACTGGTCGAAAAGGGAGACTTCAACGGATTCGGAGGAAAAAGGGAGAAATAATTCTAGAGGGGGTTTTAAAAGATAGGGGAGAAGAGGAATATTTAATGAAAGGTTTACGGGAGGAGAAATATTTATTGGGAATAAAATTAGAAAGTGATAGTGGAAAGAATTCCATGGGAGAGAGTGAGGAAAGTTCAAAAAATGGGGTAATCCTCATGGATAGAAATATGAGTTCGAGAGATGTAGATTTTATGAGGAACTTAGTGCGGACTCTTGATTAAGGATAAATTTCGGGGTAATGGTTTTGACATCATTAATGGGAGTGATTTCATCTATGAAGATGTACGCGTAAAAAGGTTAGCATTTGGGTGTGTGTTGCAAATTGGAGATGGGGCTAGCTAGGTGAATTGCAAGAGGGAAATCGGTTTTTGTGTGGATGGAAAGGAGATGAGGTGGATAATGTCTTTGCTCGGATTTATGAAAAGTGGGATGCTAAATAAAATGTATGATCAGCAAGATGGAATTTTTACTTCAGCTCATTTAATGGAACTTTTTAAATATGAGGGTGTTGTCTTAAAGATTTATGAAAGGAAAAGGAAAAGGAATAAGATAAAGGGGAAGAGAATGTTTGTTTATTTGTTTGTAAAATTGAAAGAAAATCGACTAGAAAATAAGGAGAGTGTTGATATTTGAGTATTTTCTAGGTCTTTAATAGGATAGGAAAAAGAGGAGAGGCACTTTGCCTCTAACTCCCTTCTCTAAGCCCCCACACTTGTTGTAGTCACTGAAGGCTAGAAAGGGAGCTAGAGCCATTGCTGCCTAAGCTCTCCAAAGAGAATAGAGTAGATAGTGGTAGCTTTTATTAAAAATGATCTTGACGGGTCTATGATTCGATCTTGATACCCGCCGTCCGTGAAACTAGACGTTAGCTTTATCCGTTTAGTCTAGGACTAGTGTTAAATGATATAGGGTTCGATAATTATATATAGACTTACACGTAGACTAATTCATTCAACTGAAAATTTATTCGGGATGCATGGATCCAGTTATGTAGAGTACGGAGAAGAAACTGATACCGCACGTTTTGTTTCGCTAACGAAACAAATACAGCGCAAGTTTTTATGACGGCTACGATTGAAATCTAGTATCGATCAAACAGCCGAAAAGGATGCCGAGATCGCGGAAGAATCTCGTCGCCACATAGAATAACACGTGGCATAATGACATTGGATCGCTGCAACTTCGAAGATTACCGGAACAAATCCGGATATGACATCTGTCGACATTTTGGCCATGTCGTACAATGGTCGTACAAAAATTACACCGGCACCTGTACTTTTCTATACGACACAGTAATTTGATAGGTGCAGTACGTTAGTAGATAGAGATTTAGAGAGGGAATAAGACTTATAATATTTCTGGTAGGTAGTCGCCTCTGTGAGAGAGCACCTTGTATTAAAGGCTAACTTTGGGCAGCCATAACTATCAATTAACTAGACCATTTTCAGTGATTATTTTTGCTGCGGACTCAGGGGAGTCCTTCCTACACAGGGGTGTAGTCGGTCAGAGTTTTTGTCTGCCAGGGTGGCTGCACTTCTAAGGGAAAGTCAAAGTGGGTGAATGTGTCCAAAACTCATATTCTAACTTTGCATTCTATGGTGGAACTTAGCACACAAAAATTCTTATTTTACAGGGGTGAAGCATTAATGGGGTTTTGATTGGTAAAGGGTCAATCATTTGGGTTTATATCAACTTGGAGTCGACACTATGTAGATTAGCTTCTTTTGGATCAGTGATTTTTGTGGGCAATGGAGCAAACAGAGTTTTAATCATCACATCCAAAGTTGATCAAGTGATGAAAAAGAAGTGAGAAAGTATTTTTGCGCAACAATTTATTATACATGAGGTTGCTGCAGTTTTGTTACAAAAAGCATTGGCTGGCCATGTGAACTATTGTTCGGTCGTCCTTCGCAAGCGCGACACTTTTTTAATCGGTCATTACAATATTCCGCAAGTCAAAGCTGTTCAACGGATTGATTGTCAAGCATAAACTCAAAGGTACGTAATTTGTACTAAGTTATACTTAAAAATGTACAATTTTTGAAAAGTTCACGCGACTACTTGCACGCAGCAAAAATTGATTAGAAATTCCCCTAAAATTTCTCCACTATTAGAGATTCATACAGCAATGTAAAGCTCCACTTTTTACGCTGACACCAAGATCAAATTGTTGTGATTTAAAATTTGAAAAATATCATAAAGTTTCCTTTGACGGGAATTGTCAACAAATAGGGTATCACCTTTAAAATTGTATTTTGATGTATACGACACCCGGAGATTTGCTATCGAAAAAGATCAAAATGAAACAATAAGTTCAAATTAAAAAATTATCAAATCTGGATTCTTAGGTGGAAGACCGCCCTACATAGAGGTACTGCGGGCGCTCAGGTACGAATTCGGTACGGATAGGGTATAGATTCGGTTACCCGATTACTACGGTAATGTACACCGTGAATCGCTATTAGCGTTCATGACCCTAATTGAGGTACCCTGTTTTTTTCGGCAAATTCTCAAATAGAAATAATAATTGTAAATGTTCCTAAACGTTATTTGAGGTACCACACTTACTATAATTAATAACTCTAATATAGAGACGTTTTAAATATTGTGGTGTACGGTCTGTCAGATTTGTACTATTTTGTAATTTTTAAAGTAAAAAAGTACATAAAAAATAATTACGCTGTCGCGCACACATGTAAATGTGCTCTGCAAAAAAAATGATGAAATTGCGTCGGCAATGAAATGGCGTACAATTTGAACAATTTCGTACATGCACATATTTTAGTGTGGAGATATTATGCGCCGACATTTATAACAAAGGAGTCTACAAATAAGAGTTAATGTTAAATTTGAATAAATATTTTTTTGGAAAAAAATGAAATTCCCAATTAGCGTAATTAACGCTAATTGTTTCATTACGCTAGTAGCGATTCACAATGTACCTCTATGCCGCCCTCCCTATGGAGCTAGACTCGGTTACTAATCCTCTATGACCGTACATTTTGTCACAAGAGTCGGCCATAAATGTCCAATTCGTACGGATTTGGACTTTTTTCCTAAGACTACATAGTAGAGTCGCCATAAATGTCCAATTCGTACGGATTCAGACATTTTTCTGAAAACTACGTAGTATTCACTTGTTTCGTAAATTTCGTATGTTTCACACTGTACGAAAAATTGTACGAACATTAAAAAAAAAAGACATTGCTTCATTTGCGCACGCGTATATTTTTTTCTGTTTTCCACTCTGTCTTTAGAAGGAAGCCGCCATTGGAGACGCATTAAATTCTGCCGCTCGCCGCTAGTTCGTTGCACGTTTCAGCTTTTTAGGGTATTGAACCATAGTTCAAAAGTAGGCGTTTTTGTGGTAGGCCTTTGGTTGGCGCCTTTATCGTTAGTTGTGTTATGTGCTTTTCATGTGATCTTCTTAAATTGCTACTTTAATCAGCGACCGTCTGATCGTCCGAATCTGACTGTGTAAACTATTTTTTTTGGTTCAAATGTTTTAATTCGTCTGAATAGGTCTGAATACAATATGGGTCTTAAGGTCATATTGTATGTTTTGCATATAATATGCATATTGTATGGGCCTACTTTCACCTACTTTTGAACTATGTATTGAATATTTTAAAAAATTGAAATTTGAAAGTCAAAATAAGGTACGAATTATAAAAATTATGAAATCGTTTGATGCACACTATATGTAGTAATCGTTAGTTTAATCCGTGCGTGTTATGCGCATAGGACATCTATGAAATCGGCTAGACCAGCCAATGTCAACGCGATACATTGCAATCTAAGAAAATCAAAGTGACAACATCGCGCCAAAATAAGGTCAACCCGATACATCGCTACAGATTTGAAATAAGAATAGACCAAACGAGTACATATGATTCCACTTCAAATTACTGTATCTAATATTTTGGATTCTTCCACAGGTGGATGAGTGCCGTCCCCATCATCGCTCTCAGGTATGTTTCGAAATGTACGCGGTATATGTACGGAAATGTCTTAGCCGCTGATGTGGCAACAAATGCGTTGTTTCGTCGCAAATACGTTGGATTCTGTCTTGCTGACGTATTTATAACTTTTAATGTTTTTTTCGTACCTTAGAACATATTTTCTCTGTTCACATTTGTCCGTTTTTGGATTCGACAATTGCAATTCAAATATTGGATATTCACCTTCCTATTGTCGGTCTTTATTTGAAAACATAGTTCAAAACTGGGTGAGAGTTGGCCCATACAATATGCCTATTGTATGTAAAACATATGATATGGCCTTAATACTCACATTGTATTGGTCGCAAAATGAAAAATAATAGTAACAGGGTTGAGTTGCACATCGATCGATGGAGATTAAACGTCGTGCCTAAGTTTTGAAAAACATTCGGACAAATTTTTATTTTTCCGTGAGTTTTGAGGTATTTTTTAATCAAACCTTTGGATTTGGACGATCGGATGGTCGCTGATCAAAGTAGCAATCTAAGAAGATCACATGAAAAGCCAATAACACAACTTACGATAAAACTTACGTCCGCGTTTTTTTTTTTTTTCCAGGATTTTTTGTGGCGGAATGTCATCCTACGCCGTGTTAGTTCGCTAAAAATTTTCGTCCAGCGGCGTGCGCTGTACTATGATGATACTTTATATTCATACATTTGTACAAGATTGTGCACAACGCACACACATGCTGTATGCCTACTCTGTGCGAGTTTTGTGCCAAGTTTTGTGTGCCTACCAAAGGCCTCCCATAAAAACGCTTACTTTTGAACTATGTTTGAAAATCCCACATGTGTGTACGGCGAAAAGATGTGTAAAAATGGCGAAAAAAACAAAAGAAAGCGTCACAAAAAATGGTTGTGTGTTCCGTCCCCATAGCGAAACAGGTGCCAATGTGTTTCGAAAAGTACAGTACTGTACTCTACCACCGTGAATCGCTATTAGGGTTAATGTTTTTTTCGCCACTTAAAACATCTTATCTCCGTCCACACTTGCCCGATTTTCAATTTGAAACCACCAATCGGAAGGTGGGAATCTTGGATTTCAATGGCAACCGTCAGATCCACAATCCGGCATATGTACTTAAAAAAGATATTTTAAAGTGGCGAAAAAAACATTGACGCTAATGGCCATTCACGCTGGTCTTGTACTGTACTGTATTGTTGTTTTGGAAGCTAATACACGGAGAATTTTGAGAGTTCGAAGGCAGAAATCTGTTATGGGGACTTTTGTTACAATGAGCTCTCGTGACACTGCATAATAATTACAAGAGCCACTTTGACAGATCATATCTTCGACTTGAGCCATTCGTGTGGTACAATCTATTACAAGGAGAGGCTGCTGTCGGCGCAAAACGACAGTCCTCGCTATTGTCATGCTGCGACTAATCACGGTTAGAATCTGTGACAATAGTCTTTTTCCACAAGTGTAGTCGTCACAACGCGCCGAATGGCATGTGCACTTGCAACCACGTAGATATTTATTAACGTTTTTGAGAAAGACAATATATGCTCCCACGACGCGATATTTGGCGTTAATCGTTTCCGGGTCCGCAAAATTGGCCAATCACGTGTCACATAGTGGTGCCTCTCTTAATGATAAATTTCTCCACTGGGGGACCTTGTTGACTAGCCAAATTGCCGAAGTAACACCTATGGGAATTCCGTACAATGCTTCACCTATGGGAATTCCGTACAACTCTTCACCTATGGGAATTCCGTACAACGATTCATTTGAAAGACTTGACCGAATGTTAGCGTGTGTGACGGACAAAATGTTTATGGCACCCCCACCAAATTTTTCATAACACAATGAAAGATCTTTGAAAAACTATTATTTTGATTACCTTTAATTATATTTTCCTGGCAAGTCGATTGAGAAAAGTAGAAAAATCGAAATCGGGAAACCATGGCGAAAGTTATTTAATAAGTGACATCGATATTGTCACAAGTGAGCTTCAAGTCACAATGTCACACAACCCTAAACATCTACAATGTCGGAGAAAACTAGACGTTAACAATCGTTGGTGTTTTTGTAAACGTGACCAATTGTCGTAAGTTTCGTCGTCAATTTTCGTCGTCGTCTCCAATCGTCAAAAGTTGTACCCACGTCTAAAACCGTCACATTTCAAAAGTACGATTTTATTTTAGCACATTGGAACGCTCTTTAAAGTAGTATAGAGAACCTTCACTAAAATTCCAATTATTTCTTCAAGGTATTGATTACACAGTGACACCCCCTATTGCTACTTAGGGTACGTCTCCATGCACTTAAAAATAGGCGGACTTCTTTTGTTTTTTAGTGCATATCCGGCGGACCTGGATTTTGGGTGTCCTTATGTGTAACAAAATAATTTTTACTTAAGGGTGTCACGGTTGTATACACTGACAATGCCCGTGACGGTTTACAACGTTTACAATCTATGATGGCGCGCCAAATTATTCAAAATTGTTTGTGACGTCGGATATTTTTTTGTGACATTTGTAGACATTTTTTTTTCAACCTTTTATCCTTGGATGTTTTTGATAGTAATAAACAATCAAACTTGTTCGTAAATGGGTATTTAATTGTCACGAATATAGAGTTATGAATTTGGTAGACGTTTGCGAAAGAATCGCATGATTTGGAGTTTAAAGTTACAGCGATTGGTGTATTTTGGCGACAGAGCGAGGTCAAAATAACAAATGAGTGTTTGTTATAGCGGGTTAAGGGTCAAATAAGTAGCGAAATTTCTGGCGTACGTTCGATAAAATTCTAATAGTCGTTTGGTACGCATGATGTTTCGTTTCGTACGATTTGTAGTCCGAAACGTCATAAGTCAAATTTTGTAAATTACGTAGGTACACCGTGAATCCTTATTAACCTTATGTACGCTATATCGGCACCCCAAAATTTTGGCATTGATACCTTAAATATAATAAATTACACTATTTAAGGACATAGATCATAATCTGCCACGTCTCTTGGCACTAAATTAGAATGAATGACGCTGATTTTTTCTTTACACTAATAATTTCTATACGCTAATAACGATTCAAGGTGTAGTTTGGCGTGTGAAATTTGTGACGCCCGAACGTGTGAAGTTGCGTTTCAATTTGTGCGCACTTTCGAAGGTAAATAATATATAGTGAAAGGTAGCATTTGAGAGGTTAGAAATGATACATAGTTAGTCAAGATTTCCCACGTTTTTACATTGGCCAGTCTGAGTCCTAGCTGACCAATGATTCGCCCATGTAAAAGCATGTTCAACAGACCGTTGACTGTGCCCTAGCTATTCTAAGGCGATGATCGATAAATGGTGAAGTCGAAAAGAAAAGTAAGCATTTTTTCCTTTGGATAAGTTTGTGGAAATTCTTGACAAATCCTAGTACTGAGCAAATAACACCAAATTGGAGCAATGTCATTTTACACTGAAATCTGTTACTAACTAAGTAGTGTTTCAGTAGTTAAGAGATATAATTATTTAAGAGTGGATGGTAGTGGAAAATACTTTAAAGGAAGGGTTGAGCCAACTGGGCAAAAGACCAAGCTGAATGTCATGTGGACTTAAGCTTCTTCTAATTAAAAGTTTATCCTTATGTGAGTGTATCCAAGGGAAATGTGTGTATTCCAATATAAAGAATATGTGGTGGAAATTAGTTGTAGTAATTGGATTTTTTGAGAGGTAGGAAATCATGTTACATATGGTATCAAAGCTTTGGTTGGAAGCCAAGGAGAAGCTTGCTTACTCGAAAGTCGACTGTCATGACTGGTGAGGGTGCTCTGACCCGTGTAGGTGGAACCACAATGTGAAGTGGTAGGAAATCGGAGGGAAACTAAGTGACCACACTGCCAGCAGCCGCTCGTTCGCTTAGGTCTTAAGGACCCAAGCGGGGTGGGCAATGTAGCCACCGCTGAATCTCACTCCAATTACCTAGAGGCCAAACAAACATGCCTTCTCTTAGCGATAAATTATATGTAGTGGGATGGCTTGAAGCCATGAATGGTGAGGATGTGTCATTTTTGTAAGAAACCAGGGCACTATATGGCGGAGTGCACTAAACTAACCGAACATTGGTTAAAAGAGAGGCAGATTGGTGGACCTCTAAGAGGCAAGAAAAAGGCTCTTGTGACTTAGGTACACGAGGAGGAATCCGAGGACGAGGACGGTGAGCTATTGTTATATTAGGAGTTGGAGGCAAAGACCAAGGTCGAAATTCCTCGAAAGCAGAAATGTGCTTTTGGAGGTTTGAAAGGTAGAGGAGGTTGGATTGTGGATTCAGATCCCTCCATACACATGTGTAAGGATAAAAACCTGTTCACTAAGATGAGAAAGATTCCCACCGTAGAGATAGAGTATGGGGATGGGAAGGTAGTCACTACTATTATTAAGGATCGATAGATCTGAAAGTTCTAGTGGAAGGAAAGACATCTATAGTGACATTCTCTGATGTGTTGTTTATTCTAGAGTTAAACAAAAACCTCATCTCAACGTCTGTGTTAGGATGTGTGGAGCAAGGAGAGGAGAGCAAGGTATGCCGATTGATCAAATCTTTTTATGGGCTTAAACACGCCTCCCGCCAATGGAATAAGAAGCTCGATGAGTTTCTTACGTGTTTGGGTTATTTTCGGATCAGCTTATATCACTCAATTTACTTCTTTGAAGATGAGGAATGAATTTTTTTCATTGCAATTTATGTTGATGATTTTCTTATTTTAAGTAAATCTAGGGATAAGATAAATTTGATGAAAAATGATTTAAAACGAAGATTTGAGATCAAGAATATGGGGGAAGCAAGGTATAGTTTTAGAATTCAGGTAGCGAGAGAGACACACATAGAAAAATAATAAGATTACCTCAGAAGGAGGCCATAGGAAACATTGTAGAAAGATTCGAAATGGACAATGCTAATAGTTGTACCACTCCAATGGAACTAAAGAAGGGAAGTGAGGGGAGTGTGGAAGAGGGAGTTATAATCTTGGATGATGAGTTAGGCCCAGAAGAGAAAAGATTTATACAAACAATCTTTTCTAGACAAGTAGTGGGGAGCCTAATATATTTTATGAATTGTACCCGGCCAAACATAGCCGCAGCTGTAGGAGTACTATATAGGAGTCTAAATGCTCCAACTAAGAATTATTGGGAGGCAGCTAAGAGGGTCCTTACATATTTCATAGTGACTAGCAATCTATGGCGGCATTTGGGTGGGAAAATTACTGCCATCACCACTTGGAGTGATGCCAACTATGAGGATACTCCTATGAGGAGATGCACATCTAGTCATGTATTGTATGTGGGTGATAGGACTTGTTGTTGGAGCAGGGAGTAGCAAAAGGTCATTGCTCAGTCCACCATGGAGGATGAGTACATGGCCTCTTGCTATGTTGTAAAAGAATTAATGTGGGTCAAGTCGTTGCTTAGTGAGCTTAGTCATCTTAAGAGTGGTGTCCAGAGAGTATGTTGTGATAATCAGACAGCCATTGCCATTTTTGCGAATACTAAACACCACTTTAAAGCAAATTATATGGACATTAGACTTAGCTTTATTAGGGAGAAAGTAGAAAACAAGATAATTAGTTTAGAGTATAGACCAAATATTGAGATGGTAGCAGATATGATGACCAAACCTGTGTCTTCCCCTAAACTAATTTTCTTTAGGGATAAGTGTGGTGTTAAATTTAAAAGTGACTAGAAAACAATGGGAGTGTAGGAATTAATGGTTCTTGTTAGTATTTTCTAGGTCTTCAATTGTATAAAAAATTGCAAAAAATAAGCAGAGGCAGTCTACTTCTAACTCCTCTTTTTAATTCCCACACTTGTCGCTGTCACTCAAGATTGGAGAGGGAGCTAGAGCCATGGCTGCTTATGCTGTTCCAAGAGAGACTGGCAATAGTTTGGTAGGTTTACCAAAAGGGTACTTGACGAACCCAAGATTTTATCCTGGTACCTGTTGCCCGTCAAGTTAGCTTGTAGCCGTTAGCCTTATCGTATAAGTATAAGACGAATGCTGAGTTATATAGGGTTTGACAAATATTTAAATAGTTGCACGTAAACTAATTCTTTTAACGGGAAATAGATACGTGGTGCATAGATACAGTTTTATATAGTATGGAGTACGGTATGGTGACGAAACGGATACCGCGCAATTGTTTGAAACAACAAAAAAAATACCGCGCATCTAATTTTGACGGCTACAATTAAAATGTTCGAACGGCCATGATAGATGCCAAGATCGCGGAATATGTTTTTAGTATTTTTTCGGTCACGGCCATGTTAATTGACACGTGGCACAACCACGTTGGCTTACGGCATCTCCGAGATTATAGGAATGAATCCGGATATGGCATGTGTCGACTTTTGACCATATTGTACGATGGCCTTACAAAATGTACACTGACACCCGTACCTTTATTAACGATACAATACTGCGATTGCTGCCGTACATCAGTAGTTAGGGATTAGAGAGGAAGATAGGACTTAGAATAATTAAGTAGGTAGTCGCCTCTCTCCGAGAGAGCTCCTGTACAAAAGGTCATCTTTGACCATTGATAACTTACTGCTAAAGGGAGCAAATTTAGAGATTCTTTTTGCTGTCGACTCAAGGGAGTCTTCCCTTCACAAAGGTGGAGGTGGTCAGAGTTTTTGTCCGCCACGATGGTAGTTATTCTTGCAAAAACACAAAGGTGTCAGGGTTATCCAAAAGGCTTCGTGTGAGCTGCCCATTCTGAGGACCTTTTGAGGTCTCACAATTGCATAAAGGGCTTTCAAAATCAAATGCACTGGTTATTTTTTGACAAATCAAGTGATTTTAGAGACATTAGTTGTTAAAAGATGGGGGGTTGAGAAAGAATGGGCAAAAATGGGAGGATGAGAAGAGGGGGCGTAAAAAAGGGTTAGGAACGAAGCAAAGAGGTGTAGAAGTGTTGTTTTTTGGAAAGCTTTAGTTTTCTCTATTTTGTGTGAGAGTAAGTTAAGGACTTAAACAAATATTTTAGAGGTTTCCGATTACTAGTTACCAAAATTAGTATGAAAAAAAGCGTAGAAGATTATTTCACACCCTGATTGTATGATCAATGACGAACCTTATTTGAAAAGATAGTGGGTTCATTGTATGAACTAATAATAAAACGTCACTACAAGAAAACCTTATTACATGACGTGGGTCATAATAAGATTCAAAGAGAATTCTCATAGGACAACTCGAAAGAAATATAAAGATTGCAAAAAGCACTCGCGACATAATTGTGACACACTGTCTGCTAAAAAAAGATTGAGCCGACGGAGATTCAACAAAATATTCAAGTGGGCTACTATGAGGGGACAAACTTCGTTGCACAAAAGATTCGATGTAGGTGATGACTTTGTGGAAGACATAGGTTTTTACAATCATTTCATTAATTGATTTGTGAGTATAGCTAGCATTAGTGAATAGTTGACATATCAAGTTTGTCCGGTTGTACGAAATAGTAAAGGTACGGTCAATGGATTTAAGGTATTTCACGTATCTAGTTGGGGTACGGCTATAGAGTACCACAACGTACTACGCACTACTTTGATTGGTCAAGTTGATTAATAGTAGTTCTATTTGTACAAAGTATAGGACTTAGGCAATTTTATGTTTTCCTTCTACAAGGTTTCAAAGAGCACATATGTGCATTTTAAAGGATATTCTTAGGGTCATATCTCTCGGTTGAATGAGGCGTTTTGCTTCAAACTTTGTGAGTTCTCAACATACGCAATAAACTGCACTGTGATGTAGTTTTTTTTTTGAGACAACTGCTGGTATTGAAGACGATGAGGATGCGGGTGTAGTCATCTCAGATTGAAAAAAAATAAGAAGCTATCACAAAAACTAGTCTGAAAAACAATAATTTCAACATTTGATAAAACACAGACCAAAAGTACAATAACATTGCGAATCAACTACAATGTAGATAATAATAGGAAAATCAAACACACAAAATAATAAGTAATTCTATCCACAAGTATTTGAGATTCTCATAGATAAAATTACCAAAAATAGCTTGTACAGTTTTTGGTTAGAAATTGTTCCTAAGTCCAAAAATGACTAGGTCCCACTCATATGCACTGAAGCTTCACTACTGAACGTTATAGAGACATACCTGCCGTACATCTACCAACCTAAAACACCTAATACTGTAAGTATACCCGAAATGACAAGGTATGTCAAACAAAGGAATCTTACACTAATTAACTGTTGGATTTGCACGTGAAGCTAGTCCAATACGGGGTAGAATATGAAATATCCATACTTGAGCCGCCCGTAATAAATGGGTACAGACAAGCTAGTCTCTACATTGAGCTGGTGGCACAGTGGTAGTGCGTTCGCAATTGAAGTGAAAGGTCCCTGGTTCATACCCTGGCCGGCTCAATTCTCCCAAGTGTGGGACATGTCGAATCTCGGATTTCTAAGAAATCTAACATGGAATGGGAGGCAGCGGGATTGCGGATGGTTTGACCGGCTTTCCCGTTAGGGGGGGTGTTGGATTGGCACGTGAAGCTAGTCCAATAACGGGTAGAATATGGAATATCTATACTCGAGCCGCCCGTAAAAAATGGGTATTGACTCGCCAGTCTCTACATCAAGCTAGTGGCACAGTAGTAGTGCGTTCGCAGCTAAAATGAAAGGTCCCAGGTTCGAACCCTGACCGGCTCAATTTTCCCAAGTGTGGGACACGTCGAAACCCGGATTTCTAGGAAATCTAACATGGTATTAAAGCCAGCGGGATTCCGGATGGTTAGACTTGCTTTCCCGTGAAGGGGGGTGTTGGATTGGCACGTGAAGCCAGTCCAATAAAGGGTAGAATATGGAATACCCATACTCGAGCCGCCTGTAATAAATGGGTACAGACCCGCCAGTCTGTACATCGAGCTGGTTGCACAGTATTAGTGAGTTCGTTGTTGAAGTGAAAGGTCCCAGGTTCGAACCTTGGCCGGCTCAATTTTCCTGATTGTGGGACATGCCGAATCCGGGATTTTTAGGAAATCTAACATTAACAAATCAAATTGAGGCAAATTCCAACTCAAACTAATATTTACAACTACGTAGGATTCCGTATTCTATGTAAAATCATGGTGTATATGATCCACTTTGACCAAATTTTGTCGGGGGTCTCCATCCGCCGCCCGCATATAAGATTAAGGTTTGTAGGTGAACGGCCAAGTGTCATTTTGGTCCTCAGGTGTCTCCCTACACCATCAAACAGATATTCTGGATTACACTCTTCCTTCTACCGACGCGTGTCACGTGAGTGTATTTATCTCTGTATTTCTCAATGAGTCACTCTAAAACCAATTATGGTTTGTATTTAATCGGACTAGTGAGAGCATTTTAAGTTATGAAACTCTCTCTCTCCCTCACATTTTGAGGCATAGGGAGGACTAAAGCTTTCCAAAACAACAGTAGTTTGGGGCAATTCGGCCACATTGACTGCTTAATATAATGGATTGAAGTTGGTGATTTGAGTTTTTCCTATCTTTGGTTGTGTGATGGCTACTACTTCACGAGCAAATGGTGCTGCTCCAGTTTGTTGAAATATGAAATCTTTAGTTTTAGTAGATAGAGCTGTGAGGGGAGGTTAGGGACTTAGATTATTTTTTGAGAAGTATGCAGTAATACTTACCTTGAATAGTGTGACAATAGTAGAATTACTTTTGAGTATGTTGTACTTTCAAAGGGAAACGCGTTGATAAAGGAAGGCTATGCAAGTTTTACGAAATGGCGTCGATGACCATTTACACGCGTCACACATCAGACAAGCGGATATGCAGAATTAGACGAACGGAGTCTAAACCACATATTTAGGAAATGTATGATACAGTATCCCATAGTGACCATTGATTCAAATTGTGTTAATGGATGCGATTCACGTGGTACCACAAGTGACGAAGCTCACCCGTACGCACTCAAGTGTTCCGTACTACAAGACCACTGTCTGCAAGACTTTAATGACCACTGCAGACTTAACACTTGAAACATTTATTGTTCGGTCTTCTATTTGTATATTTTTGAAAAACATTGATTTGTAGTTTAGTATGATAGAAAATAGTGTTTTCACTATTCATTTTTTGGAGAGTAACAATTAGGGCTTTGGAAGTACTCACGGTACAATGACGTACAATTTGGGTACTTTGTCGTAGGATAGTACATTATTATATTTCCATGTGTAGACAAATGATTTGATATTGAGCAGTAGATACTCATTGTGAGTATATATTTTAGGACTTAGAAATTTTTTTGTATCCAGTTTTGGGAATATGATAATCTAAGGGCAGGTTTTAGGAAACTTCGAGATATCATATTTTATGGTTTATTGGTCACTTGGGGTGCAATTTTGGGAATTGCCAGTTTGTTAGGTGTTGCATTGCTGTGCTAAATTTAGGTGTTGATTAGCCATTTGAGTCACATTCTGTGTCAGCTAAAAGTTAGCTGTCGAAGAAGGTTCTTGATAGTTTCTGCTGTTATATGTCTACTTCCACTACTACTGTTGGTTCTCCTCTTGCAACGGTGGTTGTAGATCAACACGTTATGGGCCTTTTGTTAAGAATTCCCATCTTCAATGGCCAAAAGTATGCAAACTAGGCGGCAATGGTTGAATCATCTTTTAAAATTGCTGACTTATTGAGGTCTTAGATGGCTCCCTTAATGAAACGGATTTGAGTTACGCAAAGAATAATTCAATAGATCAAAACAATCTAATTCTTTGTATCTATGAAAATCTAGTCATGTCTCGACTGAAAAAAAAAAAACGAGCGTAATTTGGACATCACTAAAATCTGCATTCGAAAAAGTAAACCTCCAAAAGGAGCTCTTATGGGATGGACAAATTCGGGAATACAAATATACGAGGGGAAATATGGTCTAGTATTGTGACAACTTTCGTGCACTCATTGATGCAAATTCGTTTGCTAGTGGTACATTTTCGGAGTTTGAGCAAGAAACTTTACTTATCAAAGGTCTTTCTAGTACCATGAAACGTGTGTCTGTTCATTTGAAAGTCTTGATAAGGCTAGCTAGTCATTTCACTTAGCTTATGTTCTCATATAAGAAGAAGAGTTTAACACTTAAATCCTTAATAGAGAGAGCAAGGTAAAAGCCTTCACGATAGACTTTGAAAGAAAAACACAATTTAATCAGAACAACAATCACTTTAATCCAAACAGGAATCACTTTAACCAAAGTCAAAATCTGATTAATAAACTCAACAACACGCAAAGTAGACAATCTTCTATTGAAATAAATAGTTTTGGGTATTTTCTAGGTCCTAATATATTAGCGGAAAAAAAAACATGCAGGCAATTTGTCTTCATCTCTTCTCTCTCACCCCTATACTTGCTGTAGTCACTGAAAGAGAGAGAGAGTGATGGAGCCATGGCTGCCTCAGCTCAATAGACAGGGTTAGAGAGTGACCTTAAGTCACTCTCTACAAAAAGGTTGAGTCCACCAGGACTCAAACCCTCGACCGGCAAAGCGTGGCGTAGCCGTCCGCTCTAACCAATCTGTCGTAGATGTTCGCTAGAGTATATAGGGTGTGATTCATATTTAAAGTATGTTACGTCCCCTAAACTAATTAACGGAAATGTAAATGTAACATTATAGAACAGGTTAAATTCATTGCGGACTGGATCCGGCACGAAACAAATAAATCTAACATTTGTTTCGACAGACAATATTTAATGCTGGTTCTTAACTAACGACATACGTCTTCGTCGAGATCCCGAAAAGGTCACTTTGGCGTTTTGTGACGTGGCATGACCTAGAGCCACGTGGGAAGCCAACATTCGGTCGTGGAAATTCCGAGGAACGTACGGACGAGTGAAAAGAGGACACGCGTCCGCTTAATAGCCTTATTGTACATAGGCAGTACAAAAGGTACACCGGCAGTAGTACTTTTTGGTACGGTACAATAATATGATTGGTCTGTACTTCAGTAGATAGAAGTTATTAGAGGGAATCAGGACTTAGAAAATTTTGGTAGGTAGTCACCTCTCCCTTTGAGAGTTTGTACAAATTGAAATTTTTACAGCCTCATAACTTATCGCCTGGTCGGGCATTTTCAGAGATTCATTTTTCTACAAACTCAAGGGAGTCCACGCTGCATAAGGGTGCAGTCAAATTGTCAAATTATTTGCTTAAGTAGTAGTGGTTGCCATTGAAAGTGGGTTAGTTAGTAACTATCTAGAGGCTTTTTTAATTCTGTAGTCCAATGGAGGACACAGAATTCCAAGTTATGGGCCCACCTTCTATGGTACCCATCTTCAGTAGAAATAAATTGTTTTTAAAGTATTTTCTAGGTCAGAAATATGAAAGAAGCCAAGGCAGTCTACCTCTAACTTCTCTCTCTAACTCTCAAACTTGTCGCAGTCACTGAGAAATTGGAGAGGAAGCTAGAGCCATGGCTACCTAGGCTATCCAGAGGTTTACGGGAAATATATATTTGGGGTTTATTAAGTAAAAATATATGCGGCGGCCACAAGATTTGAACCTGGTTCTAGCCGGACGGCAAGCTGCAGGTAGCCGGTAACCTTAGCCGTTAAGTCTTGAAGTAGTGTTACGTACTATATAGTTTGATAATAAATTAAACATTAATACGTAAGATAAATCATTTAACTATAATTGTTTACGAGATACATAGAACCGGTAGTGTAAAAAGTACGAATTGCGGTACGGATAACAAATCAATACCGCGCATTGATTTCGTAAGCGAAACAAATACCGCGCATGTATTTATTATGGCTCCGATCAAATGTGAATTTAATCGGACTGCCAGAATTAGTGCCGAGATCTCGGAAAAAGAATTCGGCGGTTTGTGCGCATCGCCACATCGGATGACACGTGGCGGAATCACATTGGATCGCGGCATCTTCGAGGATTACGGGAGCGAATCCGGACATACCACGTGTCGACATTTAGGCCATGTTGTACAATTTCCGTACATAAAGTACACCGGCGACTGTACTTTTGTGTACGGAGGAGAAATCTGATTGGTTCCGTACATCAGTAGATAGAGTCTGTGAGATAGATAGGACTAAGAAATATTAGGAGATAAGATCCTCTCTCCCAGGAGCTTCTGTACAAAAGGTCAACTTTGACCCTCCATAACTTACTGCTTGGGGGAGCAAATTCAGAGATTCTTTTTGCTATCGACTCAAGGGAGTCTTTTCTTCACAAGGGTGAAGTTGGTTAGAGTTTTTGTCTGCCAAGGTGGCAGTTATTTTTGCTGAAACACAAAGGGGTCAGGGTTATCCTAGAGGCTTCTTGGAAGCTGTCCACTCTGAGGACTTATGGACGTCTCAGAGTTACAGGTTATGGGCCCACCCTCTAAGGTATTTTATTGACGGTGGGACCGTCTGTTTTTAAGATTGGTTGAAGTGGAAACATTTCTCTTCTGAGGGAAGTCAGCTATCGTTTTTCTTAGAGACTTAAACGAGGGGA